>JAVHZZ010000002.1:418033948-418605635 GCA_036250195.1 Mixophyes australis | reverse complement strand
CACCCCCGCTGACCTGGTCGGTCTGTATCCAGGCACTGAGCCACCACTGACACCCATTAGTGGGTGTAAGAAGAGCAGCACCCAGCCCCCACCAGTTGGGGGGGGGGGGGAATGGTGGACCCCGGGTGGATAACCTTCCAGGATGGGGGTTTCCCAGTCAGGATCAGGGGTGGGGAGTCATCCAGTAATCCGTGGTGTTGCCGTCTCGTCAGCTCCCATCTGTTAGATCCACCGTTCCCTGCGAGTATTTTCCTCCCTACAGACCGCGCTGTTCCTGTGATTAACACTCTGGTTACGGTTTTCTCTCCGACAGACACGAGAGCCATGGGCCTCACCAAGCAGTACCTCCGTTACACCCCAACAGCTGTATTTGGGGTCATCGCCAGCCAGAAGGCCAACGTCAGCTTCGTCACCTTGCGAGGGGAGAAGGGGCGTTATGTGGCCGTAGGAGCCTGCGAGCACGTCTTCATCTGGGACACCCGCAAGGGCGAGAAGGTCAGTGGTCCTCATATCCTTAATACCACACCAGCAATAACCAGCGCATGAGGGTGGTGTCTAATGTGGATTTAATGCATTGTCTGATTGGGGCCCTATGCAGGACACTCTGGGGCCCCAGGCAGTGTGATCAGAGCTGTGTTTATTCTTACAGGTCCTCATTCTGCAAGGCCAGAAACACGATGTGACCCAGCTTCGCCCCTCTCCCGATGGGCTCTCATTGGCTGTGGGATACGAGGACGGATCCATACGCGTTTTCAGTCTCCTCAGCGGGGAGAGCGGCATCACGTTCAACGGACACAAAGCAGCAGTGACGGCTCTGCGCTACGATCATCTGGGAGGGCGACTCGTGTCCGGGTCCAAGGTAACAGCATCCATGGCGTAGACGGACTCTGCTGGGCCAGAGAGCATCCGGACCTCTCGTGGCAGCATCGGGGTCATTGTGTAATTAATATGGACGACCGATGAGTAGAGTATAGCGTCTTCTGGTGGTTGGGACTGAAGGGACCTTTATCAACAGATTGTTGTCTACAATGTTGGGATTCAAGAGATTGACCAGTGACCTCCGTTTATATTAAGGGTCTTTCTCAGCAGAGATCGGACGGTAACGACAGGACTTGAAGAACGTTTCAGGGTTCTTCTAAACGCTCCCAGGCCGGACCTGGGGGTAAATCTATCAAGCTGAGAGTTTTCCGACAGGTTTGAAAAGTGGAGATGTTGCCTATAGCAACCAATTAGATTCTAGCTGTCATTTTGTAGAATGTACTAAATTAATGATAACTAGAATCTGATTGGTTTTTCAGCTTGATACATTTATCCCCTGCAGTCTTCTGTTTTGGTGGCCGATGATTCATGTGGATCCGGTGTCTGCTGTGATCCATCCTCAGATAACATGACCATAGAGTATATAATATAAAGTTTGTAATAATATTTGAGACCCCTGTAGTGACTCCGCTCCTCCGCAGGACACTAATGTGATAGTTTGGGATGTCATTAATGAGAGCGGCTTGTACCGGCTGAAGGGCCACAAGGACGCAGTCACGGAGGCCGTGTTCCTAAAGGAGAAGAATCTTCTGGTTACCAGGTAACTGCGACGCCTGGGGCCCGAGTCATTAAGGAGAGTAAGCCAAAATAAGACAAACCATGTTACAACACAATGGGTGCAACTAGTTTATTATGTTTCACATAAGATAAATCCTGGCTGTTTTCTCATCTAGCACACAAATACTTGATATCTTTATTTTTACGCTGAAATATAAGGTTGATCTAGGACATGTCCTAACCCAACTATAAATCTGTCCCCACATTTAATATTTACCTCCCCTCCAATGTAGCATGGTTTTGCCCAGGTGCAAAGTTACTCTTTTTTTGTTTTTTCGCTTTAGTTTCCTGAATGACTCAGCCCCAGTGTGCAGCAGCCATGTATTGTGTGAATATAATACTGCATTTTTAATAATTTTTTTTTGCTAATTGCCCATCTTTCGGGACACACCTTTTAATTTTTTCAATGTTTTAGCTAATAAACATTGGGGGTGTGGGAAGGTCTGTACACCCACTTTATATTGTACCGATAGCCCACCAGGGGGGGGCAGCCTAGAGGCTGATATCACCATCCTGATAGATTGTTATTACTAGTGATCTCTCTGCCCATACACCTCTATACAGACCAGGAGGTTACACTACAAACACGATGGCTTCATGTATTTGAGTGCCGCAGAATATCGAGTCTTAGGTACAAACGTTTGGCCTATAAAGTTTCTCACTTTTGTTACATTCACCGTAATTTTATCAGACTTTATATACAGACCGTGCAGCTCATGTCGCTCTATATGGGGTATCTGACCCTCCTCTCTTCCTCTAGTGGTAAAGACACGCTGGTGAAATGGTGGGACCTGGACACCCAGCATTGCTTTCAGACCATGGTGGGACACCGCACGGAGGTAGGTGTGGTGTGTCAGCTCTTGTGCCCAGCTGCTGCTGCTCTGGGTGTCGGGATAAAGCCATAAACCAATCAGCAGTTATCTTTCATCCGCCTAGTTTGTCAGACAATGTAAGAAAGCGACTGATTGGTTTATGCAGATTTGTGTCTTGGAGCAATGTTCATGTGTCATATATGTAATATAAGCTGCACGTGTGCCGTGTTCTCTGATGCCTGGTTCTCCTGTGTCCTTCCTCCGCACCAGGTCTGGGGGCTGACCGTTCTGTCGGATGAGAGCCGGATTCTGACAGGTTCAGCAGACAGCGAACTCCGAGCCTGGAACATCTCGTATGTAAATGAGGTAAATGCTTCTGGCCCCGCCCCCACATCATTAGCATTTTCTGATACAATAATAAAACTGTTCTATGACACTTTCCTGATATAAGTGACAGGAGACTGACTGAACAGCGCTGTGTAATGAAGGCGCCCCCTACTGCACGAGTGGGGAATGGGCGTTATTAGTGGACAGATCTGTGTCTGACGTCAGTGTGGATTGTGGGTCACTGCATCCTCTGCGACGTCTATACTGTGTATAAGTGTTGTACGTTTATCTACAGGACGAAGCCTCCGCAGAGCCTCGGATGAAGAAACCTAAAGGCCCCGCGGAGGCGGCAGAGGACGGGGCAGAGGAGGCCGCTGAGGAGGTACGGTCAGACCTGACGGGTGCAGATCCCAGGAGATGGAGCGTGTGACGGAGACGGCTCTGTAATAATAACTGTCTCTATCCTCAGCGCATTCTGACCTGCCACCGCTATGGCTCCATCATGAGAGACGGGAGAGACAGAGTGGTGACTCTGGGCGCTGACCGGACGAGGAGGTTCCTGGCCTGTCATGTGAGTGACTAGGGATGAGTATTATTACTGCTGAGTACAGCACGACCGCTAGTAACAATGTTACTCTGCAGCTTGTAGAGAATTCTACATTCATCTCTTAGTATTTCCATTAAATAAACACAGGGGGCGATGGGGTTCCTGTGCCTTTATATATGCATCATGTACGGTATATGATGTGTGCGCGGCGGTATATGATGTGTGCGCGGCGGTATATGATGTGTGCGCGGCGGTATATGATCTCGGCGCGGCGGTATATGATCTCTGCCTTTATATACATCCATGTACTAACTTATCCCATCGTTTCATGTTTGTTTACAAAGTGAAAATGCTAAACTATGTGAAACAATCCAGATCTGCTCCTGCAGTACAAATTACCTGTGGGCAGCGGTATATATTATCTGTGGGCAGCGGTATATATTATATATTACCTGTGGGCAGCGGTATATATTACCCGTGGGCAGCGGTATATATTACCCGTGGGCAGCGGTATATATTACCCGTGGGCAGCGGTATATATTATCCGTGGGCAGCGGTATATGTTATCCGTGGGCAGCGGTATATGTTATCCGTGGGCCGCGGTATATGTTATCCGTGGGCCGCGGTATATGTTACCTGTGGGCCGCGGTATATGTTACCTGTGGGCCGCGGTATATGTTACCTGTGGGCCGCGGTATATGTTACCTGTGGGCCGCGGTATATGTTACCTGTGGGCCGCGGTATATGTTACCTGTGGGCCGCGGTATATGTTACCTGTGGGCCGCGGTATATGTTACCTGTGGGCCGCGGTATATGTTACCTGTGGGCCGCGGTATATGTTACCTGTGGGCCGCGGTATATGTTACCTGTGGGCCGCGGTATATATTATATATTATCTGTGGGCAGTGGTATATATTATATATTATCTGTGTGCATGTGTGCAGCGGTATATATTATCTGTGGGCAGCGGTATATATTATCTGTGGGCAGCGGTATATATTATCTGTGGGCAGCGGTATATATTATCTGTGGGCAGCGGTATATATTATATATTATCTGTGGGCAGCGGTATATATTATATATTATCTGTGGGCAGCGGTATATATTATCTGTGGGCAGCGGTATATATTTTATATTATCTGTGGGCAGTGGTATATATTATATATTATCTGTGTGCAGCGGTATATATTATCTGTGGGCAGCGGTATATATTATATATTATCTGTGGGCAGTGGTATATATTATATATTATCTGTGTGCATGTGTGCAGCGGTATATATTATCTGTGGGCAGCGGTATATATTATCTGTGGGCAGCGGTATATATTTTATATTATCTGTGGGCAGCGGTATATATTATATATTATCTGTGTGCAGCGGTATATATTATCTGTGTGCAGCGGTATATATTATCTGTGGGCAGCGGTATATATTATATATTATCTGTGGGTAGCGGTATATATTATCTGTGGGCAGCGGTATATATTTTATATTATCTGTGGGCAGCGGTATATATTATCTGTGGGCAGCGGTATATATTATATATTATCTGTGGGCAGCGGTATATATTATCTGTGGGCAGCGGTATATATTATCTGTGGGCAGCGGTATATATTATATATTATCTGTGGGCAGCGGTATATATTATCTGTGGGCAGCGGTATATATTATCTGTGGGCAGCGGTATATATTATATATTATCTGTGGGCAGCGGTATATATTATATATTATCTGTGGGCAGCGGTATATATTATCTGTGGGCAGCGGTATATATTATCTGTGGGCAGCGGTATATATTTTATATTATCTGTGTGCAGCGGTATATATTATCTGTGTGCAGCGGTATATATTATCTGTGTGCAGCGGTATATATTATCTGTGTGCAGCGGTATATATTATCTGTGGGCAGCGGTATATATTATATATTATCTGTGGGTAGCGGTATATATTATCTGTGGGCAGCGGTATATATTTTATATTATCTGTGGGCAGCGGTATATATTATATATTATCTGTGTGCAGCGGTATATATTATCTGTGGGCAGCGGTATATATTATATATTATCTGTGGGCAGCGGTATATATTATCTGTGGGCAGCGGTATATATTATATATTATCTGTGGGCAGCGGTATATATTATCTGTGGGCAGCGGTATATATTATATATTATCTGTGGGCAGCGGTATATATTATCTGTGGGCAGCGGTATATATTATCTGTGGGCAGCGGTATATATTTTATATTATCTGTGGGCAGCGGTATATATTATATATTATCTGTGGGCAGCGGTATATATTATCTGTGGGCAGCGGTATATATTATATATTATCTGTGGGTAGCGGTATATATTATCTGTGGGCAGCGGTATATATTTTATATTATCTGTGGGCAGCGGTATATATTATCTGTGGGCAGCGGTATATATTATATATTATCTGTGGGCAGCGGTATATATTATCTGTGGGCAGCGGTATATATTATATCTTATCTGTGGGCAGCGGTATATATTATATATTATCTGTGGGCAGCGGTATATATTATATATTATCTGTGGGCAGCGGTATATATTATATATTATCTGTGGGCAGCGGTATATATTATATATTATCTGTGGGCAGCGGTATATATTATCTGTGGGCAGCGGTATATATTATCTGTGGGCAGCGGTATATATTTTATATTATCTGCGGGCAGCGGTATATATTTTATATTATCTGTGTGCAGTGGTATATATTATCTGTGGGCAGCGGTATAAATTATATATTATCTGTGGGCAGCGGTATATATTATCTGTGTGCAGCGGTATATATTATATATTATCTGTGGGCAGCGGTATATATTACCTGTGGGCAGCGGTATATATTACCTGTGGGCAGAGGTATATATTATCTGTGGGCAGCGGTATATATTATCTGTGGGCAACGGTATATATTATCTGTGGGCAGTGGTATATATTATCTGTGGGCAGTGGTATATATTACCTGTGGGCAGCGGTATATATTACCTGTGGGCAGAGGTATATATTACCTGTGGGCAGCGGTATATATTACCTGTGGGCAGAGGTATATATTACCTGTGGGCAGAGGTATATATTACCTGTGGGCAGCGGTATATATTACCTGTGGGCAGCGGTATATATTACCTGTGGGCAGCGGTATATATTACCTGTGGGCAGCGATATATATTACCTGTGGGCAGCGGTATATATTATATATTATCTGTGGGCAGCGGTATATATTATATATTATCTGTGGGCAGCGGTATATATTATATATTATCTGTGGGCAGCGGTATATATTATATATTATCTGTGGGCAGCGGTATATATTATATATTATCTGTGGGCAGCGGTATATATTATCTGTGTGCAGCGGTATATATTATATATTATCTGTGTGCAGCGGTATATATTACCTGTGGGCAGAGGTATATATTATCTGTGGGCAGCGGTATATATTACCTGTGGGCAGCGGTATATATTACCTGTGGGCAGAGGTATATATTACCTGTGGGCAGAGGTATATATTACCTGTGGGCAGCGGTATATATTATCTGTGGGCAGCGGTATATATTACCTTTGGGCAGAGGTATATATTACCTTTGGGCAGAGGTATATATTACCTTTGGGCAGAGGTATATATTATCTGTGGGCAGCGGTATATATTATCTGTGGGCAGCGGTATATATTATATATTATCTGTGGGCAGCGGTATATATTACCTGTGGGCAGAGGTATATATTACCTGTGGGCAGAGGTATATATTATCTGTGGGCAGCGGTATATATTACCTGTGGGCAGAGGTATATATTACCTGTGGGCAGCGGTATATATTATATATTATCTGTGGGGAGCGGTATATATTATCTGGGTGCAGCGGTATATATTATATATTATCTGTGGGCAGGGGGATATATTACCTGTGGGCAGAGGTATATATTACCTGTGGGCAGCGGTATATATTACCTGTGGGCAGCGGTATATATTACCTGTGGGCAGCGGTATATATTACCTGTGGGCAGCGGTATATATTATCTGTGGGCAGCGGTATATATTACCTGTGGGCAGCGGTATATATTACCTGTGGGCAGAGGTATATATTACCTGTGGGCAGAGGTATATATTATCTGTGGGCAGCGGTATATATTACCTGTGGGCAGAGGTATATATTACCTGTGGGCAGCGGTATATATTATATATTATCTGTGGGGAGCGGTATATATTATCTGGGTGCAGCGGTATATATTATATATTATCTGTGGGCAGGGGTATATATTACCTGTGGGCAGAGGTATATATTACCTGTGGGCAGCGGTATATATTACCTGTGGGCAGCGGTATATATTACCTGTGGGCAGCGGTATATATTACCTGTGGGCAGCGGTATATATTACCTGTGGGCAGCGGTATATATTATCTGTGGGCAGCGGTATATTATATATTAGCTGTGGGCAGCGGTATATTATATATTATCTCTGTGCGTAGAACCAGTCTCCGTCCCCCTAGATACTGTCAGTGATTCTCTGCTCTGGTCTCTTGTAGGGCGCAGACTCCATCCTAGAAATCTTCTGTGTCCTGAATGAGGACGAGATCGGCAAAAAGATGGAGAAGAAGCTGAAAAAGGCCAGAAAGAAAAACAAGTGGGTGATATGTGGGGTCCAGGTGGAAGAACGAGGGGGTGCATGGGATGGGGGGGGAGAGGGTACAGGGTGTGCAGGAATGGGCAGAGTTGTGAAATTATTTGTGTATGTGTATATCTGTAAGTGTGTGTGTGTGTGTATGAGAGAGGTAGATATATATTATATTTATGTGTGTGTGTGTATGTATATATATATATATATATGTTTGAGAGAGATAGATATATATTATATTCTATTCTAACGGGTCCTGTTGCAGAATCTGACTGTTATGAAGGTGAATTGATGGGATACAATGGGGTGATTGATACAGAACTTTTCTCTGCCACAGACAGAGGGACGGACAGGAGGAGGAGGAGGAGCCTGTAGTGGAACGGACCCTTCAGGATGAAATTCAAAAACTCGCTAACATTAAGACCTCGTCAAAAATCAAGTAATTCTATTTGTTATGTTTTGTGTTTTCTGACCGGTATATTTGCATCATCTTTGGTCACATTGATCAGATTGTGCAGTGACCGGCGCCCGGCGTCCTTACTGACGGACCCTGAAATAACCCCCCCCTCTCCCCACAGATCATGTGACCTGCTAGTTTCTGCCAAGGGGGAGCTGAGGGCGGTGGTCCTACTACAGAATAACTGCGTAGAGTGCTTCTCGCTACCAGCTGAACCTTCTGGGCCCGTGGAGTCTCACAAGAGCTGCCAGCTCACCCTCGGGGGGCACCGCAGCGACGTCCGGACCTTGGCGTTCAGCTCGGACAACATTGCGGTGCTGTCGGCGTCTGCAGAGTCTGTGAAAATCTGGAACAGGTACAAGGTCCATGTACTGGGGTCTGTATATCCCAGTCCTCAGCTGTGCCAAACACCCCCCAGGGGGTGGAGCTTCAGATGCCATCTTCCCCTAGTTACATTACAGGGAGCGGGACAATGATGGCTAGTATCCATGGCAACATGGAGGCTGCAGCTGATTAGTGGAGAGGTCTTGGAGCTGGATCAGTTCCCCCCAGTACTGAGCATACTGTTGGTGGTGACGTCACCCAGCCTGTAGTCTCCATTATCGGCTGTATCAGCGCCGTGGGCTGGAACTTTATTCACATTATCAGCACTTTACCGGATTTGTTACTGTCTGTTCTTGTAGGTCCACGCTGCAGTGTATCCGGACCATGAGCTGCCAGTATGCCCTGTGCTCTCTCTTCGTCCCCGGAGACAGACATGTCATAGTGGGAACCAAGGTGAGATCCCTACACTTCCCGCACACTACCATACAGAGCACTGTACACACAACTTTTTACTATTGATAAAATATCTATATCTAAAACGCTGCACACGTAAATCCTGCCATGTTCTGCCACGTATATGTAATTAGTGGATAAAAAAATTAGGTATTTAGGCGACCACGTGCAGCCCGTGCGTCCTGGATTCTGCATCCGTGTAGTCTGAGTGTCAGTAAATGTGCAGAAAGGAGGCCGGACGGAGAGACGCACAACTGACATCTGGTGGATGTATAATCTGATGAGAACATGGTGGAGGATGATTTATCCGACCACATCTCCTTCACTGACGGATCTTCAGACTGACGTCCTCTTAGACACTGGGGCTTGTATCCGTTACTGATATCCCCCCCTCCTCCCTCACAGACGTCCCCTCGTGCACCCATGCAGCCTATCGCAGTTCTCACATGCACTGACCCTGCTGGGTGTTGTCACAGCGGTATGGGAGCTCCGCTCTTAATGTGCTTGGTGACCCCCATTCACTCAGGTGTTTCCATTTCTGTCCACTACGTGTATTTATTTTGCAATAATTCAGGGAACAGGTCAAGTTTAGAACCAACACAGACTTTACCTCAATTTTCGGGTATGTTTGCAGCACTAGGGTTTAACAATTTGTACAGGAACAGGCTCCGCCTCCCCGTGTCACATGACTGATCACCTCCTGCAGCCGGCATGTTACTTTATTCCCCGTTCCCTCCGTGCGTCCGTCCCCGGCCGTCACTGTGATCTTGTGTCTTTCAGACCGGGAAGCTGCAGCTGTTTGATTTGGCCTCGGGGAGCGAGCTGGACACCGTGGAGGCTCATGATGGGGCCTTATGGTCCATCTCCTTATCACCAGATCAGGTAATGAACGTCTGGACGGGGCCACAGCTGAGTGCAGTGCGTTCTGTGACGTTGCTGATAATCCCTTCTCCTTTCTCTCACAGAGAGGATTCACCACGGGCGGTGCCGATAAGTCCGTCCGGTTCTGGGAGTTTGAGCTGGTGAATGACGACGCTGACGCTCAGAGCAGGTAAAACTCTTATATTATTATGTGTATATTATACATGTACACGTGAGGGTTATAGTGCAGCCGATGTGTAATAAGCCTGGTCGCTCATATGGTGTGAGCGGGGGTTGTAGTTATACTGGTCGCCTTTTAGCCTGATCACTGGCTGCGGCCAGGGATTCACAAAGTGTAACGTACTGACCGTTCTTCCCACAGCCGCCGACTCTCCGTCAAGCAGACACGTGTGTTACAGATGGACGAAGACGTGTTGTGTGTGCGTCACAGTCCGGACAGTCGTCTCCTGGCGGTGTCCTTGTTGGACTGTACGGTGAAAGTCTTCTTTGTTGATACACTTAAGGTAAGACCCATGGACGAGCTGTGGGAATGGATTCTGTCCATATATCGGTGTTCAGGGCCACTAATAATTAGCGGGAGAAATGGGGTTCACTAATTAAAGCAAAACCAATACAGGTAGAGCAGACTTTATTTCACCACAGTGTAACTATAGAATTGCCACCACAGAGCGATGGTTGGACACATGCAGTATGGCTGTAGTGCACACCGAGCTGATCCATCTATAAACCCTCCACAACATACCTATGTCAGGGAATATGTGTCTGTATATCTTGTTTCCTGAGCTGACGCGTTTCTCTCCTTCCAGTTCTTCCTCTCGCTGTACGGACACAAGCTGCCGGTTCTGTGCATGGACATCTCACATGTAAGTATGGTAGAGGTGGCTGCGTTGCTATCGCTGTGTATAACTGCAGGGAGACGCTGAGCGGGTGATATGTGGAGCGTGGCTGAAAGCTGTGCCCAGCGCAGGGTCATGTAAATATTACTTTTATGTTGTCCCATCAGCTCCCTGGCAGGTGATGACCCCACTGTCAGTCTGTGGTCCATCTCCCGGTTGTATATAATGTAATCTATATAAGAGTTCTGTCTGTTTACTACAGGACGGCTCCATCATAGTCACCGGCTCTGCCGATCGGAACATCAAAATCTGGGGTCTGGACTTTGGTGACTGTCACCGCTCTCTCTTTGCCCACGATGACAGGTGAGTAGGCTCACGTTCGACAGCTCCAGTACACAGGGCTCCATCAGAATCCGTGGGCCCAGTACTAATTAATCTGGCAGGTGCCCTCCTCCTCCCCCTCTTCACCATACATGCTCCTCCCCCCTCCCCATAACACCGTGAAAACGAATTCACTTTATTGTCGGCTCCCAGTCACTGAATGAGTGGGAGACGCCATACTTTGATGACGTCACCGTGTGTGTGCTCCCATCCTACCAGTGACTAGGGTAGGCTGTGCTCACGTACGATGACATCGTGGAAGGATAGGGGTCAGAGTAGGGGGCCCGGACAGACAGAGGCCCCCAAAAGCTGTACCCGCCATAACCCCCTTCATGATGGGCCTGCCAGTATGTTCAAAACTCCTCTGTACACTTCATACATGCACAGCTACTTGCCCTCCTCCTCCGTACATACAGTTTCCGCCCCCTCTCGTGCGCCTTATCCACACGCAGATACCGCCTCATCCGCACGGTTAGCGCACAAACCCCCTGCCTCTCCGTGCGCCGTTACCGGTTCCCCTCTCTGTGAGTCTCATCCACATGCAGGTATCGCACCCTCCCTCTGCGTACAGATACCACCCCCCCTCTCCGCGCGCAGATACCACCCTTCCTCTCTATGCGTCTCATCCTTGCGCAGTTACCGCCCCCCCTCTCTGTGAGTCTCATCCACATGCAGGTATCGCCCCCCCCCCCCCCCCCCTCCCCGTGCGCCTCATCTGTGCGCGGTTGCCACCCCCCCCCCTCTTCGTCCACGTGCAGTTATTGCCTCATCCGCACGCAGTTAGCATTCCCTCTCCGAGCGCCGTTACCGGTCCCCTTTCTCCATGCACCTCATTCGCGTGCAGTTACCGCCTCCCCCCTCTCTGTCCGCCTCATGCACACGCAGTTACAGGCCCTCTCCTCCATACAGGTTTGGTTACTGATTGCTCACTAATCTCTCCGCAGTGTCATGTTCCTGCAGTTTGTGCCCAAGACGCACTTGTTCTTCAGCGGAGGTAAAGACAGGAAGGTGAAGCAGTGGGACGCGGACCACTTCCAGCAGGTTCAGACCCTTGAGGTACATTGGCCCCATATTGTGCGCGGTCTCTGGCGCTGCGCGATCCACGGCTGACCGTGTGCTGTCATGTTCCTTGTCACAGGGCCACCATGGAGAGGTCTGGTGTTTGGCCATCAGTCCCAGCGGTGACCACGTTGTGTCGTCGTCTCATGACAAGTCTCTGCGACTGTGGGAACGGACAAAGGAACCACTGATTCTGGAAGAGGAGCAGGAAATGGTAAGAGACCGACGGCCGTGTCTGGGGGGATGGAGGCCGGGAGGTTCTGTCATCTGATGATACTGTTATTATCTCTTCTTCCAGCAACGTGAGACGGAGTACGAGGAGAGTGTGGGTAAAGCAGCGCAGCCGGTGGTGAGTACATGATCCCTGGGCAGCGGTGACCATGGTCCTAGAGTCCCGGATAATAACCTCTTTCTCCACAGGTGGCTGGTGAAAAGGAGGGGGAGACTGGCCTGGCCGGAAGGAAGACCATCGAGACTGTGAAAGCTGTGAGTATTATACTGTAATAGAGACTGGAGTCTGAGTGTTACTCACGGCCCCCATATTAACAATGGTGTCCTATAATCTGAATACCATCACCACGCTGGACCTCCCCCGCCTCTGTCACATGACCCTAGTTTGGACCTCCCCCGCCTCGATGTCGCATGACCCTAGTTTGGACCTCCCCCGCCTCGATGTCGCATGACCCTAGTTTGGACCTCCCCCGCCTCGATGTCGCATGACCCTAGTTTGGACCTCTCCCGCCTCGATGTCGCATGACCCTAGTTTGGACCTCTCCCACCTCGATGTCGCATGACCCTAGTTTGGACCTCTCCCGCCTCGATGTCACATGACCCTAGTTTGGACCTCCCCTGATGTCACATGACCCTAGTTTGGACCTCCCCTGATGTCACATGACCCTAGTTTGGACCTCCCCTGATGTCACATGACCCTAGTTTGGACCTCCCCTGATGTCACATGACCCTAGTTTGGACCTCCCCTGATGTCACATGACCCTAGTTTGGACCTCCCCTGATGTCACATGACCCTAGTTTGGACCTCCCCTGATGTCACATGACCCTAGTATGGATCTTCCCCGCCTCGATGTCACATGACCCTGGTTTGAACCTCCCCTGCCTCGATGTCACATGACCCTAGTTTGGACCTCCCCTGCCTCGATGTCATGTGACCCTGGTTTGGACCTCCCCTGCCCTGATGTCACATGACCCTAGTATGGACCTCCCCCGCCTCAATGTCACATGACCCTGGTTTGGACCTCCCCTGCCCTGATGTCACATGACCCTAGTTTGGACCTCCCCTGCCCTGATGTCACATGACCCTAGTTTGGACCTCCCCTGATGTCACATGACCCAAGTTTGGACCTCGCCTGCCCTGATGTCACATGACCCTAGTTTGGACCTCCCCTGCCCTGATGTCACATGACCCTGGTTTGGACCTCCCCCGCCTTGATGTCACATGACCCTGGTTTGGACCTCCCCCGCCTTGATGTCACATGACCCTGGTTTGGACCTCCCCCGCCTTGATGTCACATGATCCTGGTTTGGACCTCCCCCACCTTGATGTCACATGACCCTAGTTTGGAACTCCCCTGCCCTGATGTCACATGACCCTAGTTTGGACCTCCCCTGATGTCACATGACCCTAGTTTGGACCTCCCCTGCCCTGATGTAGTTTGGCCGCCTTTAGACTACCCAAGTCCTGAGCTGTCCGGTTATCTCTTCCAGACGGAGCGCATTATGGAGGCCGTTGAACTGCACAGAGAAGAGAGCGATAAGATAAAGGAGCACGAGGCGCTGTGCAAGGCTTCGGGGAAAGAGGTGATATATGATGGGTTATACCACTGTGATATGAGGGGGGAACTTGCTGCATCATTGCTGTATTTGAGGATAATGCTAAATGCTGACCTGTTTTCTACACACACAGCTCCCCCGGAAGATTCACCCCATCCTGCAGGCGTACGGGAACATCCCGGTAAGATGAGGACTGTATTATTATGTTAGAGGACCGGTCACCTTCACATTAAACTATATATGTACATATACATATTACATGTGTAGTTTCACCTCGTTATATATGTGCAGGGAGTCCGCCAGCTCCTGGGCAGCTATGAATATTCATGAGTATTAATGACCATAGGGAACAGCCCATGTACTGGCAGGAGCATGCTCAGTGTGCTCCCAGGAACCTCCTGTGACATCATCCAGCTGCCAGCTCTCAGCCCATTGGCTGAGTGATCACATGAGTATTAGTGTGTAGAGGGAACAGCCCATGTACTGGCAGGAGCATGCTCAGTGAGCTCCTGAGACACATCCTGTGATGTCATCGGCTCTCAGTACCCTGAATAGGACTAATGTTCTGGTATCGGCCATCCAACATCTAATATATATTTGTTGTTTATGTTTTATAGTCTATTTTTATCAGTATTTTCATCTATAGAAAACTGCCACCGTTTCCCTCAGCGCCCCGCACACAATACTAATAGCCCCCAATATTCTGTTCTTTCCCCACAGTCCTCGGATTACGTTCTGGACGTGATAAAGAAAGTGAAGTCCAGGTATGTTCCCCACAGATGTCACCTCGCTGATTTTACTTTGACTCCCGGAATATGACATAAGGAGATGCTAGGGGCTCATTCACACATTGTCAGCAGTGTTACACGCAACCCCCCACTCACTGAGACTCTTCATATAAACAAATGACAAATTCAAGTGAAGACGCCAGTAAAAGTATTATTATATTATAAATGTATTGCAGTATCTCACTAAATGAATGTGTCACGGTCAGTACATTATATTGGCCAGCAGATGTCAGTGTTGTAGTTACTCCGCATAGGAAGCTGCTGGCTAAAGGCTCGATCCCTCCATATACATATCAGGAAACAGTGACCCCTACTGGCGGTAACACAGCAGTAATCCTTCCTTATAGGTGGAGATCTCCCTGTATTGTGCATCTCACAGAGCAGTGGTTCAGCCTGTGGGTACTCTCCCGGGGGGACCTCCTACCTGCACTGTGTTTTGGGGGTGTGATTACTGGGGGTTCACCAAAGGCTGCGCTGACATCTGGATTTTGTATTGTGCAGCGAGCTGGAGGAGTCTCTCCTGGTTCTCCCATTCTCCTACGTTCCGGACCTGCTCGCTCTCTTCAGGGATTACATCCGGAACAGTCAGAACGTGGAGCTGATCTGTCGCTGCCTCTTTTTCTTGCTCAGGTCAGTACTCCACCCCCTGATGTGTGGGCTACCCTGTGGGCTCCCTGCTACGGGGTGATGCTGAGAGGGGGTGAGGGGACACATGAGGCCTGTAATAATATTTGACACCGGTTCCTATATATTGATTATCTAGTATTCAGCTGTTGTCCTCTCGTTTCACAGGATTCACTTTGGACAAATCACCAGTAACCAGCTGCTCCTGGGGGTCATTGAAGACTTGAAGAACTGCACAATCTCCCGGGTTACAGAAGTTCAGGTAAGAACCTCCTAATACGATCCTGTTTTATTTATAAGGGGCCCCAGAATCAGCAGCACAATCAACAAAATATAAACAGAACAATATACGGATAAGAAACAAGAGAAACAAAAGATCAATACAAGAGACTACAGAGAAAGCAAATACATAGGACACAACTAGAACAAAGGAAACATTACACAGAGGACGAGGTGGTGGAAGGCAGAGAAGTAGGACGACGATAGTGGTGGAGGGAAGTGGGAGGAAGGAGTTGTTTAGGACGGGTTGAGGTAGCAAATGGAGACAACAGGGGAGAGGATAAGGTGTGGAAGGGGCAGGTGGAGCGTGAGGGAAGTGGTGATGGGTGGAGAGGGGCCAAGGTCATTGACAGAACGTAGTGGGTGAGTAAGGGATAATATCTTGACAAGGTTGGAGATGTAGGAGAAGGGGGGCGTTGGAGGCTTAATAAGTGAGGTTCAGCAACTTGTGTTCTGGAGGGAACGAGGAGCCAATGGAGGGTTTTGCAGAGAGGTGAAGAGGAACATCTGGAGAGGAAGATTAGTTGCAATGCCGCATTAAGCACAGATTTCAACGTGGGCAGACATTTGTCAGACAAGTCGCAGTGGAGGGGGAGATGACAAGAGCATGCAGCATAGTCTTGGTAACATCCAGGGAGAGTAATGGGGGAATCTTGACAATGTGGTGAAGGTGACCGAATTGGGCGAAGGACTGGATGGAGGTAGCTAAGAGTGGGCAGCAGGCCCGGGAACAGGGGAGAGGATGATGCCATCAACCTTAAGGGAGATCAGAGGAGTTGATGTCTGTCTGCGTGTATGTGTGTGTGTATGGTAGGAAATTTAGATTTTAACCCCCAATGGTGCAGGGACTGATGTGAGTGAGTTCTCTGTACAGCGCTGCGGAATTAGTGGCGCTATATAAATGGTGATGATGATGTGACGCTAGGTGGTAGAAATATAACAAGCTCAGTTTTCGGTTGAGATTGAGGTAGAGTCCAGCCATTGAAGTGGATATGGCATACAGACATGTAGGAGAGGAGAGAGGAGGACAGGTAGATTAGAGTATCATAGATGTGATGTCGGAGACATTAAGAGTGTCTTAGTTGACCAAGAGAGGAGGTGTAAAGAGAGAAAGGTAATGACTGAGAACAGAGATTTTGGGACCTAGACAGATACAGGAAGCGGAGGGGAGGAGGCACCAGAGGAAGAGACACTGAAAGAATGATAAGAGAGGTAGGAGGTACAGCAGGAAAGGATGGAGCTGCGAAGGCCGTCAAGAAGAAGAGGATGGCCAACTGTCAAGGAGCAAGAGCAGAGAGAATTGGCCCTTTGGCTTTTGTCAAAAGTAGAGCATTAGGCACTTTGGTGAGGACAGTCTCAATGGAGTGGAGAAGATGGGAGCCCAATTGTAAGGGGTCAAGGAGAGAGTAAGTGGTGAGAGAGAATGTTAACCAGTTGTTGATTAGCCGTTCGAAAGGTTTGGAAAGGAATGGGAGTAAAGATAGGAGGTGGCTTGAGGGAGAGGCAGGGTCGAGAGATGGTTCCTAGAGAAGAGAAGTATGTTGTGGGTCTGGAAGGAAGAGCAGGAGAGGGAGGTCACAATGCCGGAGCTGCCTCCGCCACCATCATAGTCGTCGCGGCGCGTAGTGTGTGTAAAGGAGAGGGCAGCGGAGGAAGATGGGATCCAGGATTCAGTGAGGACGAGGAGGTTGAAGGAGTGAGAGAGGAAAAGGTAATGGATGGTTATAAGTATTCAGGCAGGAAGCAGAAGGGTAGTGAGTGTAGGCCACAATGTTTGGGTAGAAAGCTGAAGCGGAGCGAATGGAAATCAATGGTAAATAGGGAACACAGGATATGTAGAAATATACTAGGATGCTGGAAGGAACACAGGGTGCTGGGTCCAAGGAGGATAACTAGGTAGCTTGTCCAGTGGGGGGGGGGGAATACAGGTCTATGGGGGGTTTATAGTCCAGAAGCATCGGGAGGTCAGGTGACTGAAGGGTCGATGCTGGAGGTTATAGCTGATGAGGTGAACCTGTAACGTTGGGTCCTTATACTGAACACTCTCCTCTCCCCAGGACGTAATGGGAGTCAACATGGCCGCCCTGCAGTTCCTCAAGAGAGAGATTGAAGCCAAAGAAGAGGTTCTGTTCTTTGCTGACGCTACAGCGAGGTTCGAGGAGAAGAGGAGAAAGCGGAAAAAGAAGCAGAAGCTGCTCCTGACTGTTGTATAACGATCCCGTGTTATTAGTCACCCCCTGCAATCCCAGGATAATGGAACTGTCCGGAACTGAGAGTGGTAAATGGCCTGTTCTGCGGTGAGGACAATGGCTTGGACTCTTCCATTAACATTAATAGGGGGAGAAATCCTGTGTGTACAGCGCCCCCTAGAGAACGCTCCTATTAATAAATACGTTTTATATCTGACAGGAACGATTATTATAGGTGAGCGCACATCAGAGTACATTACTATAATTGACAGGTGTGAACAGGCTCCATGTACAACGTAATGAGCCCCTGACTGAGGGGGGAGAGAAATAAACCAACTGTGACCGTTTATATTAAATATAGAAAAATAGATTTATTGAGCGTTCCCGGGTGTCGGAATAATCTCTGATCAGAAGGCTGACGTCCGCTCTGTAAGATATAATAAGGAGAAGTGTATAAATAGTCAGCTCTCCTCTTACCCCCACCCACCATCAGTCGCACTCCTGCCCCCCAATGTACCCCACCCCTACAACTTGCCTTTCGTTGGCCGCAGTAGCTCCAGTCTGTCAGAAGGACATGTGCTGAGCAGTTTAACACCAGGCCCCAATCCACGCGGGGGCCCGCCCTCCGTTCTCTCATACTCGCTCTCTGTTAGGACTGGTGGGGTTGGAGTTAAGGATGATCCCATAGTTGGCAACACAAGAACGATGCTGGGAGGGAGGGGGGGTTGGGAATACTAGATGGCGGAGTCTGACACTACAGGATTATTGTCACCGGTGCTGTTTGTGCCTATGTAGGGTCTGGTACACACATTATACGCTGATAATCGACTGTGTCAGGTGACTGCTTATCTCTACACCTATCAGAGTGAAGGATATTTGCAGTAACCGGCAGGAACACGGTCTCCACTTCGCTCTGGATCTCTATACAGTGAGAACACTCGGCAGCGCCCTCCAGCCGCTGCAAGCCAATCGCCATCGCAAACAGCTCTACGCACAGCCGGGTCTGCATCCCGGCCGCCACCTGCGGACATAGAATGAGATCATCTATTACCTGAGGTCACAGGCCACGTTACTAGGATTTTCCTCAGTGCAGACTAGTATTACCCCAAATACAAAGTATCATCAAACAGACAGAGCTCAATGTCATACACGTTACAGTCTAAATGATGAAACATTTGTACGTTCTCCGCTGATTAGATGATCTGTGAATACTCGATGGGTCACACAATGGCTGCTATTAGAACAGCTTCTAGCGCCCAATAATCACTATAGTGCCCACAGGCGGTATTTCAGGAGGAACCTGCGCCCAGGGTAATGCGCTAAATTTACCCCATGTGTATGAGCCCTGCGGGGTGGTTAGTCCTGGTACGTGGGGACGACCTGAGCTCAATCCCTTCTAAAGTGTCTCTGACACACACTGAACGGGGCTATTCTGTGGTCGTAGTGATGTAACTTTCTGTTCAGTCCACAAAATGTAAAATCCTTGAAACGTGACCTGTTACTGGTGAAGGAACCTGGGATACCGGATGTACCTCACAGGAGTGTGACGTACAGATGTAGGTTCAGTTATATACAATCTAATAACATTCACAAATACATGTACAAGAACTTTTGGATTTGTTTTTATATTTCCTGTGTAATATCGTCAGTTTCTGCACTAGGTGTTTGCAACAGTCAGACTGACCCCCCCCCCCCCCCCCCCCCCCCAAAACTTTACCCAAATTTGTTTCACTTCTGACAAATCCCTGGAACATTGTGCAGGTTATTAAGAGCTGTTTTATATCATATTTGTATTTTAAGTTTATTGTCCCTTTAAATTAGATCATTATCAATAAACAACATTAGTGTAGAAGCAGCTGGGTGACATTATATTATAGGAGACTATTGGGCAGAGGGATTGGTCGTGTTCATCTCGCTGGCGGCCACTTACCGGCCCAGGGCTGTAAGAAACCCTCAGCCCACTGCTGGGTGCAGGAGGCTTCACTCGGAACCTGCCAGAGGGAACATAGATGTACATGTTAGCGTGTTACAAGGAACATGCAATCAGAAAACAACTTATTCTGAAATAATAAATATCAAAGATCTATCAAATGTTATCAATCGTCTCACAACACCGGCTCCGCACGTCTCTACCCACCGCCGGCTCCGCACGTCTCTACCCACCGCCGGCCCCGCACGTCTCTACCCACCGCCGGCCCCGCACGTCTCTACCCACCGCCGGCCCTGCACGTCTCTATCCACCGCCGGCCCTGCACGTCTCTGTCTGTCTACCCACCGCCGGCCCTGCACGTCTCTGTCCGTCTACCCACCGCCGGCCCCGCATGTCTCTGTCTGTCTACCCACCGCCGGCCCCGCACGTCTCTACCCACCGCCGGCCCCGCACGTCTCTGTCCGTCTACCCACCGCCGGCCCCGCACGTCTGTCCGTCTAACCACTGCCGGCCCCGCACGTCTCTACCCACCGCCGGCTCCGCTCCTCTCTGTCCGTCTACCCACCGCCGGCTCCGCACCTTTCTGTCCGTCTAACCACCTCCGGCCCCGCACGTCTCTGTCCGTCTAACCACCGCCGGCTCCGCACGTCTCTACCCACCGCCGACCCCGCACGTCTCTGTCCGTCTAACCACCGCCGGCCCCGCACGTCTCTACCCACCGCCACCGCCGGCTCCGCTCCTCTCTGTCCGTCTACCCACCGCCGGCTCCGCTCCTCTCTGTCCGTCTACCCACCGCCGGCTCCGCACCTCTGTCCGTCTAACCACCGCCAGCTCCGCACGTCTAACCACCGCCGGCTCCGCACGTCTCTACCCACCGCCGGCTCCACACCTCTGTGTCCGTCTAACCACCGCCGGCCCCGCACATCTCTGTCCGTCTACCCACCACCGGCCCCGCACGTCTCTGTCCGTCTACCCACCGCCGGCCCCGCACGTCTCTGTCCGTCTCCCCACCGCCGGCCCCGCACGTCTCTGTCCGTCTAACCACCGCCGGCTCCGCACGTCTCTGTCCGTCTAACCACCGCCGGCCCAGCACGTCTCTGTCCGTCTAACCACCGCCGGCTCCGCACGTCTCTGTTCGTCTAACCACCGCCGGCCCCGCACGTCTCTGTCCGTCTAACCACCGCCGGCTCCGCACATCTAACCACCGCCGGCTCCGCACGTCTCTACCCACCGCCGGCTCCGCACCTCTCTGTCTGTCTACCCACCGCCGGCCCTGCACATCTCTGTCCGTCTAACCACCGCCGGCTCCACACGTCTCTGTCCGTCTACCCACCGCCGGCTCCGCACGTCTCTGTCCGTCCAACCACCGCCGGCCCCGCACGTCTCTGTCCGTCTAACCACCGCCGGCCCCGCACGTCTCTGTCCGTCTAACCACCGCCGGCCCCGCACGTCTCTGTCCGTCTAACCACCGCCGGCCCCGCACGTCTCTGTCCGTCTAACCACCGCCGGCCCCGCACGTCTCTGTCCGTCTAACCACCGCCGGCCCCGCACGTCTCTGTCCGTCTAACCACCGCCGGCTCCGCACGTCTCTGTCCGTCTAACTTTGGATCAGTCACCTCTATAATGTCTCCTGCTAATTATAGCCACAGCCACCATGCCTTTATTACCGTTGTTACTTTCTGATAGTGGATTTCCCATCAGCACCTCATGTAGTGAGGAATCCACAACCTAACTGCCCTTACTGTAAAGAAGCCTTCCTGTGCTCATAATCCATTCCCAACTAATGACCCTTGTATCATCCTTGCTACAAAAATAAGCAACGTCTCAATAATTTCCAGGGCAATATATACTGTTGTCCCCCTGAACCTTCTGGTGACAGTAGTAGAAGCCCCCCCCCCTCCCCCATTATGCTGCACTGACCACTACCACAATGCTCTGGTGGAAATGATGATGATTGCACAAAGGGTAGTGATTGATGGGTCACTCTTCGGTCTGACCAGCAGGGGCTGCGGCAGCTGCACCTGGCCCCAGCACATTAATGAGTCCCAGGCAGCCCGGTCAGAGCAGTGAGGTTTGGCCGCTGTGATGGGAGAGAGGCTGAGGCTTCAGTAACACATGTAGATGGAGGAGTGTGGTTCTTTCAGCTTATATTACAGATCAGAAGTTGTCTGATTTCCAGAAGAAGATAAATATGACAAACGCCCCCCAGAGAAAGCCCCCTCCCCCAGAGCGAGATTATTAGGCAGATGATAGCAGGAAAATGTTATCATGTTTGTTTGGAAAATGATTAAAATACCCAATCCACCAATCAGATTCCTGGATATGATCCCATTGCCGGTTGGTAATGACTATCCTGCCACCAGCAGATTCTTTATTTCCCGGTATTGTGATAGTGGAAAGTTACCTGCAGAAGTCCACTCCAACGTTCTTTACTGAGACGGTCATGGCGTATGTGTACCCCTCTCTGAGGACCCCAAACTGCAGCACTGCTGGGCTGAGGTGGAATCCTCGCGGAACGCGTTTCGCTGCATTGTCTGCGGAGGTGGAGGCTGTGATCACTCTGCGTCTCACTGGATCATCCACTGCAGCAAACTGGACCATCGATTCCCCCGAGACAGAAGAGTCGCAGAGAAACATGTCAGAACCGGACAACGCGTCACTGTATGATACTAACACGCATTTTACCCTCTAACCGACAATATCCCCCTACATTACATGTGTACCGAAACATTACGCGGACGGCAGCTGCCGATCTACCTTGGCGTTGGGCACAGACGGCGGTTTCCCGCTGAGGATAGATTCCGGTAGTTTCACCTTCTCTCTCCGGGGCTGTCCGGTGACATCTATGTCCAGGCTGTGATTCGGGGGGTGAGGTCTCTGTGCCGAGGTCATTTCTGGCCACATGAAGGTCTCAGCTGCAGAAATAAACAGAAAAACTTCAGTGTCTTGGTAAAAACAAAATCTGTTCGCACCACGTCCCTCATCTACGTTCTGGTGTCAGGCGACAACTTCTGGAGATTATTCCAAGCAGCGTCTACCCTTACATTAAACAGAGAATTATGTATTTATCTCCATGAAATCCTCTGCGACAACACTGACTTATTACTATTATTATTAATAAATACTCTGGACAGCACAGTGGCTCAGTGGTTAGCACTTCAGATCGATGGGTCATGAGTTCGTGTCCCGACCGTGGCCTTATCTGTGTGGAGTTTGTATGTTCTCCCCGCATTTGTGTGGGATTCCTCCGGGTGCTCCGGTTTCCTCCCACACTCCAAAAACATACTGGTAGGTTAATTGGCTGCTGAAAAAAATTCTCCTTTGGGTGTGTTGATACCAGCATACCTCCTCCATTCACTGCGCACTAATATCTGCCTCACCATAACGCTGCCTGTACAGGGGCTGACGTGGTGCGGAGACAGTAAATTCCGTCAGCAGACGTGGCGTCATGTAGCCAGTAAACATATAGCGGAGGGCAGAGCGCGGGACCTAAATCACAAACCTCGATCATTAGCTCCCTGGAAGAATGAGGGGATACTGTTACCCAGTAGTGGGGTGTATGGTGGTGGCATTGGGAGATTCAGAGGAGGACAATCACTGGGGCCAACCAATCAGAACGAAGGAGGGGTGTGGCTATGTGAAATCGCCCCCCCCCCCCCTTTCCTCCTTTCCTTCTAAAAAAGTTCTAGGTCCGCCCCTGGGTGGTGGGATAACGTCTGTATAATTAAATATGAGACAACCAGAGGTGCGATCACTTGAGATTAACTCAGATGTCCCATTTTCCCATGAAGAAAGACCATATTACACAGCGGATTTACCTGTCTCGGGCTCTGGCGATTTGCTGACCCGTGTGGCTTCACCAGGAGCCCCCGTGGTACGGTCAGTGTCTCCGGAGTCAGCCGGTGCTATGTTGGTAGAAGAGAACCATTATACACAGTCAGTAAGAAGCTAATCACATGCTGACAGAGGGATCCACACCACACCCGGGTAATTATGGGTAAAATAGGTAACATGACAATCATAAACCGTGTCACCTTGATCCTCAATGTGTGTTGCTGTATCGCTACCTATCGTACAACACTGCGGAATGTGTTGGTGCTTTACAGATAATAACATCATAGCGTTTAAACCTTTTTGCCCTAGTCTGCGGTACTTTGATGAGCGGTGACATCACAGTCTCTCTATGACATCACAGGCATAGTAATGAGTCATTGCTGTTTGTGTAGTGCAGGATGTAACACACTGAGGTCATGTAACAAGGAGACAACGACACACCTGACTCTTCCTCCTCAATGCTGAAAGCCAGCTCGTCGTCCATCTCATCCTCTTCCCCCTGGGCCCCGGAGATTGGGGGCAGCTGCCGGGAGAGACGGTCCGGAGTCTGGAGACAGAGCAGGAGCCGTTTACACACGTTGTAGGCACAGCCCCCATGGGGCATAGGTCAGACACCGTTTTGGGCTCCTCCCCCCTCCTTTTGTAAAAAATAACCCCACATAAAAACAAGTTACAGCAATCTGGGCCCCTCCGTACCCACTGGGCACACTAGATGGGAACCTAGGTGGGCAATCTGGGGCTGAATGTAGGGGGAGACAACTGTTCTCAAATTCTAATTCACCCAAGAAATGACGCCAGTGCCCCCGGGCACCAGACAACACAGGGATCAGCAAGGTGTAGGGACACAATGCTACCAGTAAGCTATGGGGTAAAGACTCCACCAAGTCCCCGTCATTGCTTCTAGATCGGGCTTAGGTACAAGACTCCGATCCCGGTGTCTGGATCTCACCTGATTCCTGAGGAAATCAAGACCAAGCTGTGACTGGAAGTAAGATGGGACGTGGTGGTTCCTCAGAGCCTCCAGCTGGACCTTCTGCTCTTCCGTCTCCAGTCTAGGACACAGCATGAAGAGGTTAATGGATCACATGACTCTTATTGTGCCCTCACCACGTAGGCCAGCGAGCACTGAGGGAGGGTGATTGGTAATCAGAGACGGTCACTGACAGAGGTCGGTAGACATATGATGTAGAAGGGACATTATACTGAAACGTCATTAATTTACTAATCGCAGTACAAGAGCACTGTACGCTTTGCGATTCCCTGGAATGCAGAACGTTGCGTACTGCATGCACAGCGAGATGGCCACAACACATACTGCAAGGTTTGGCAGAAGGGACTCCCCACAGACATGTGCACCCCTTATGGTCAATCTTGGAGTGACAGGGCACAGCGGGACGTTCTTATGGTGCTTGTACGAGGCGTTAACATTTAATTTATAACAAAATAACTGATCCTCTTATGTTTTATAGAATATTTGTAAAATATATACGTTTTTACTGTCCATTGGTTTGTTAGCTGTGTATACCTGAGCTTCTCCCAGTCCTGTGCGGTCCGCGCAGGTTCCACCACTGGTGGGGGTGGCTGGGGTGGTGGAGAGACGGTGCTCTCATACAGACTGGCAACGTCACCTGGGAATGACACGTGAGACATTGCAATGTAAGCCTGTCTTGTGAGAGGTAATATTATATAAGATATAGTAATGTATTGTGTTACACATTGTAATATATTGTATGAAACATTGTATTATATTGTGTGATGTTATCCATCTTATTTTAGTGGTTTGTTGTAGTGTAAGGAATCCTGTTCTCTGGATATTGGAGGATATTAGTGTTTATTACAGTGTATCCTTACAGTAACATTTAGAGGAATAAATGGAGATATAATAGATATTATTACCTTGAATCTGTTCCAGGCTGGAGGTCTGAGGACATTCCTGGGGGTCTGTCAGTGACTACGGGGGAAGCAGAGTGCGGATATGTAAATCTCTGTGTGTTAGGGGGGAGCAGTACATCTATCTTACATCATATATATCTGTGTTCATCCTACCCATCACTACTAAACCCTGTTTGATAGTCTGCAGGTTCTAGAGAATGTATAATACCCATCACATTAGTATTGTTACTATGATACAGAACTGACAAACTTTCCGCACCCCAAAAACTGGATTATTCAGAATCAGCTCTGTTGTTGGAAGGTACAAACTGACTTGTGACCAATGTATCAGTCCTGCTGACCTGAATGTACAAAAGCCTCTCACCAAGAACATCTCAGTCATAGGTCTCCACATGTCCCTTATCCTCACCATGTATGTCCAATACAATCCTCCTACCCCTATCCAACCCTGCAAGAAACTCCCCCGACCAGCTGAGAGAAGATCAGCTGGATGTCCCTTCTTCACACCCTCCATCCAGTGCCCATTCCTACATGCAGGTCAGCTGCCGGTCTCTCCTCCATGTCCCCCGTCTCCCCCACTACTTGTGACCAACGTAGTAACCCTACCCTACAAGAAGCTCCTCACCAGGACCAGCTGAGAGAACGTCAGCCGGATGTCCCTTCTCCTTCACAACCTCCATCCAGTACCCGTTCTTACATGCAGGTCAGCTACCGGTCTCTCCTCCATGTTCCCCGTCTCCCCCACTACTTAAGACCAACGTAGTAACCCTACAAGAAGCTCCTCACCAGGACCAGCTGAGAGAAGGTCAGCCGGATGTCCCTTCTCCTCACACCCTTCATCCAATACCCATTGCTACATGCAGGTCAGCTACCGGTCTCTCCTCCATGTTCCCCGTCTCCCCCACTACTTAAGACCAACGTAGTAACCCTACAAGAAGCTCCTCACCAGGACCAGCTGAGAGAAGGTCAGCCGGATGTCCCTTCTCCTCACACCCTTCATCCAATACCCATTGCTACATGCAGGTCAGCTGCCGGTCTCTCCTCCATGTCCCTCGTCTTCCCCACTACATGTGACCAACGTAGTAACCCTACAAGAAGCTCCTCACCAGGACCAGCTGAGAGAAGGTCAGCCGGATGTCCCTTCTCCTCACACCCTTCATCCAATACCCATTGCTACATGCAGGTCAGCTGCCGGTCTCTCCTCCATGTCCCTCGTCTTCCCCACTACATGTGACCAACGTAGTAACCCTACAAGAAGCTCCTCACCAGGACCAGCTGAGAGAAGGTCAGCCGGATGTCCCCTCTCCTCACACCCTTCATCCAATACCCATATATACATGCAGGTCAGCTGCCGGTCTCTCCTCCATGTCCCTCGTCTCCCCCACTACTTGTGACCAACGTAGTAACCCTACAAGATGCTCCTCACCAGGACCAGCTGAGAGAAGGTCAGCCGGATGTCCCTTCTCCTCACACCCTTCATCCAGTACCCATTCCTACATGCAGGTCAGCTGCCGGTCTCTCCTCCATGTCCCCCGTCTCCCCCACTACTTGTGACCAACGTAGTAACCCCACAAGAAGCTCCTCACCAGGACCAGCTTCAGCAGGTTGGCTGCATGGTCCTTCTCCTCCGCTGTTCTGGGTTCTTTAATGTTTATTTCCTGTAATTCTTCCTCCTTCTTCAGGACTTTATCAATATATTCCTGATGATAAAACAGAACATGGTTATAACTGCGCAGACACTGCTCTCTCGCTGTGGCTGGGTCAGGTCATGTGGTAGCCGATACCTTCAGCGACCGCTTCAGCTTCTCTCGCGCCTCCTTGGTAATGGGTTCATAGAGGTGTACCCGACGGATCTTTAGCACATTGGGGCACTTCAGGACTGGCGGCGGAAGTCTTTTCACATCCTGGGCACCAATACGGAGACCTTTCCATACCCCGACGCCCAGCGGTGGCCCTGGCGTTTTCCTCTGAGAGCAAACGTTAGATGTAAATTAGAAGCTGAAATTGTATCTTAATTAAACAATGATCCTCTCCTGTTAGATTGCAAGCCTCTGAACACCCAGTACACATACCTCAATGGAGGGGAAGGTGTTCCAGTTTCTGGAGAGAAGGTTGGGGGGTACAATGTTGTTTAAGTCTTTCTTCATTACCCACGGGGAGGTCTCGGAGACGGGCTGGAGGACAGTGATGCTCTGGAGCCCTGAGATAACAGCAGTGACAGTCTACAAGTTACACATTGGTAATAATGATTCTGTATCTATCACCTGGGGGCTCTCTCACTGCATACAGAGCAGACAGTAGCCAAACCAAGTACGTATTCCTGAGCCTCCCCCACATTGTGGCCATAGAGCGGTCTTTACAGTTGTCTGTTAAATGATGTATGTTCCTCACAGCTCCAGCCCTGTACAGTTAGATAGGACTCATCCCTAGAAGCTGTGATATTAGTTTGTGGTTTCTCACCTGGTATGTCCTGTGTCGGCTCTCGGAGTACCGCAGTCGCTCGGTCACTGTAGCAGGCCGTCAGGTAATCCTCCACTTCCCGATTACGGAGAAGCTCACTGCCGGAGCCATCAGCGTTGACAATGAAGAACCTGAGCACAAAGGTCAGAGAGCTAATTGGTCAGAGTGAAATAACCCCTGGGTGGGTGAGGATGTGGGTGACCTTACTGAACCTGGGTGCGTGTAGGTCGTACACCTCAGGGGGGCGCCGTAAGGTGGTATCCGCTGCTTTCTCTCTCTCCTCCTCATCCTCACACGTATCACTGCCAGAGATGACCACTGACGTGCTCCCATCCACCATCACCTATAAGAACAACATGCGTCATTCTGCAGCTTGGGAGGAGACCCGGTGATTTGGGTGATCCGGAGAGATGACGTTACCTGGAAGAGATTCCCCTCTGGATCCAGCACCTCACAGATGACGTTTTGTGTGTGAGACATGACGTAACTTGCTGGGGGCAGATCTTCATGCCTGGGGGGCATCTGTGCAGAAAAATTCGGCCTCGGAGAATAGACCGCGCGACCCTCGTGGTTAATAGACAGACAGCCGAAATGTGGCGGCTTCACCTTATCACAAACATTAAACACAAGAAGACATAACATAAGTCACTGTATAGCGGAATCATACACAACATCAGGGAGGTGTTTGACGTGACTGCGCCCCCTGTATCACGGCGACGTTTCTTCCTGTATTTACACTTTGTCCACCTGTCTAGCTATACACCTTTACAACGAGTCATGTGACCAGTGGGAGGGGCTTATTGTCAGGTACAAATGGAGACATTAAGGCATTGACCAATCAGATCCCGTATTTCAGCAATCTACTGACGTTAGTATGAAAGCTAATATCTGATTGGTTGCTATGGGTTACAGTAATTGCACTATCTTACCAAATAAGCCCCTTTATAAGCAAATACAAAACATGTTTCTTGTGTCTGTCAATCCCCCAAAATATGGTAATAGTGCAAATTGTCATTAACTTTCTACGTGCTGCAAAAATTCTCCTTTTTTAGAAGACGTAACCCCCCCTCCCCTATAAATAACATTTCCCAGGTATTTCATAGAGGTAGTGACTGTCGTGTGTACGGTATACATGTATAATTGTCTGAGCTGACAATCTATGTGCCTCTCACCAGATATGCCCCCTGCGGTTTTGCCAGAACCTCGGTGCCGTCACCAGACACGGCGCACACAGTGTTTTCTTCACAGTTCAGAATGATTTTGGCAAATTCTGTTTTCTCCACCCAGATAAACTTCACTCTCTTTGTGACGCTCTGCGGCACTTCCCCTGCACAGGACACAGACAGACATGAAGTGACAGGCGTGTCCCCGGACACCCAGCCAGCAACGTACATGGAGTATAAGGTCTGCGCTCCTCACAGTATTTACTGGTGAATCCCCATAAAATCTGGAGTTCTGGGGGTGTCACCGCTGTATTCAGAAATATATCTAACAAGACAGATGGGGGTAGATGATTATCTGTGGAACTGTTCACATGTTTAACAAATGTTTGTCACTGACAATTATTACATGGAAACAACCAGATGTTGTACCGGCGCCGGGTAATGTGGTATTATAATCTTGTCCTGCAAATCCTGCCCAGAATTACGAATTAAACATAATATCAAATCATACAAGTACAAGTGGCAAATACACAGGTACAAATTCCATAGGTACAAATTAAACATAACAATCCCACAAAAACAATCTAAACATCACACAACGAGTACATACTTGGGTGACAGACATGAGACACAGGACCCTGTGCCGGAGAGCTTAATGCCTAGGTAACCGCAGCTGCTTTCTAATATCCCTACACTTACATTACGCTCCTTATTATGTTACACGGTAATAATGGACAGTATCATATTATTAGAGTGTAATGTATTACTACAATATAATATGATTCTGTTATAAAGATGCTCAGGAATATAACATGTAACGTAACACCTGGCTCTAATCTATCACACAGTTATAGATACAGCTCCGTCATACGTCTCCTTAACCTGGACTGTGGTCGCAGTATACACTGGAGTAATGTGTGATGTGGGGGGAAAGGGGGGGCAGAGGATAGCATATAGTAAGGGGGGGGGGGGCTGTACCCCCCCTACACACTGATAGAGCAGGTGGTGTACCGGCCTCCTTTGCTGATCAGTGGTTCATGTTGTGGTCTTCCGCTCTCTACCTTTCAGCCAATCAGACACACCCACAGTAACACGGATCAGCATTACACAATTTGCCCTGCAGCCCAACAATAAAACAGTCTCATGCTAAATGTTCTCCAACCAATACACGTGTCCTACAGTCACACGCTACATATAATGGACATATAAACACTTTGTACGCCCCAGGTCATCCTTACTCACTGTTATTATTATGATTTAGGGCGCCCCCCAGAATATTACCCGTTTCCTCGTACTGGCCGGGTAGAGGGACGTCCACATCTTGGTATGATGTGGTAATTCTGGTGCCATCTGCGTGTTCCACAATCACTGTCCCGTCCGCTCTCACCACGGTCACCACCTGATCCTCCCGAGTGATCATCGCCTGGATATTATATATATATAATACATTGATGCAGAGATAAAGAGCATGTCATTATAACCAGAAGCATCATGCTTTCACCCTTCATCTGCCAATGCCCGGCCCGGTGACGTACAGAGAGACGGCCACTGCGGGTGACAGGCGGCAGGTGATTGGCTGCTGCGGTGTTAATACAACCATGTATCACACAGACCTTCTTACCAGACACCAGTGATTGTTGGTCAGTGATACATAGTTGCGGAACAGATGCGTCTCAGCACCTCGTGTCGGGTACAGTCTAGGACTACAACACCCATCATGGCACAGTGTGTACACCAAAATATCTACAGTCATAAAACAGCAATAAATGTAAAAAAAAAAAAAAAACAAAACAATGGTTTGAACCCCCCCCCAATAGCTTAACCAGCCAGAATGATGCCAGCCTAGGCTGGTACTAGCAAAATGGGTGGGGGGGAGGGGGGACAAAAAGCATAGGGTCTCCCCGATTTTACTAGTACCAGCACTAGGCTTTGCCAGCTGGGGCTGTTGGCACTAGGGCAGGGGAGCCTGCAGAGTTAGGCCCCCCACGCTGGTCAGCACCGGGCTGGGTCCACTACGGCGATGAGGTCTGCAGACCCCCGCCCCAGGTCTACCTGGGGCAGTGTGGGTGCTGGTTAAAGCTGTTTGGAGGAGGGGGGCTGTTTTTTGTGGGGGTTTAACATGTATTGGCGTTTTAAATCCAATTTATATCAACATTTTAACTATAACACTGTTCACAGTTTACATGGCGAATTAGTTAACTGTGTCGACCATTTGAAAATGTAGATATTCTGACTGTCGACATTGTAAATACATCATCCTGCACACTGTACACGTGATATCATCCTGCACACTGTACACGTGATATCATCCTGCACACTGTACACGTGATATCATCCCGCACACTGTACACGTGATATCATCCTGCACACTGTACACGTGATATCATCCCGCACACTGTACACGTGATATCATCCTGCACACTGTACACGTGATATCATCCTGCACACTGTACACGTGATATCATCCTGCACACTGTACACGTGATATCATCCCGCACACTGTACACGTGATATCATCCCGCACACTGTACACGTGATATCATCCTGCACACTGTACACGTGATATCATCCTGCACACTGTACACGTGATATCATCCCGCACACTGTACACGTGATATCATCCTGCACACTGTACACGTGATATCATCCCGCACACTGTACACGTGATATCATCCCGCACACTGTACACGTGATATCATCCCGCACACTGTACACGTGATATCATCCCGCACACTGTACATGTGATATCATCCTGCACACTGTACACGTGATATCATCCTGCACACTGTACATGTGATATCATCCCGCACACTGTACATGTGATACACACCAGCAGTATAAAGGTTATATATGTTCCCCATACACACAGGAACTGACTCACCGTCCCGCTCACTGGATCTGTGGACCGGAAGGTGAGGAGGGGGATGATCTCCAGCCTCTCGGACCCCCGGGTCCCTATCTGCTCCCCAGAGGGGGTGGTTGTGATCCAGGTTCCAGGTGTAACCACCAAAACACTCGGTGCGGGTGGCAATGAGTCAGGAGGAGGGGGCTCAGCCGCATCTGGCTTGGTTGGGGGGGGCACCTTGTACCCCCCTTTACCTATAAATAAACATTGTGTGAATGACGTCTCAGCCAGTGTTATTACTATATTATATATACTATGTAATATATCCATATATAGGAATAATATACATTATATACTGGGGTCCTGCAGTAATGTGAGGATACCTTTCCTGGGCTCAGGAGCTGACTCTCTGGTGTCCACTGGCAGGGGATCGGCGGCTGGGGTCTCAGGCACTGCTGTGTGCTCAGCGATAGGACCTAAATCCGGACTCCGGCTAATGGTTCCATCAGGAAAGAGAACCTGTAACCGATGGACAGAAATGAGGTTGTCATGGGCACAGGTTATTACAGGAGAGACGTCATCGTTATAATAACTACACGATACCTCGGTGGCTCCATCCAGCATGGTCCTGATGACAGCGCCCTCTGCTGTAATGATGCGGGATATCTCTGAGCTCTCCGCACTCTTGGTAGGTTTATACAGTCGGGCGTTCTTCACTCTCACGGGGTAAGATTGTCTGATGAGCAGTCTCTGACCCATGTCATCGTCCCCAGCTATAACACCTGGGGGACATTATATATCTGATATAACGAACAGTAACCCTAATACAGATTCTTTATAGTGTATATATGTGCCGGACGTACTGCGGAGGTGGGAGGAGTTATTACTGCACTCTGTACAGTGGAGATAGGAGGAGTTATAGCAGCACTTTGTATGGTGGGAGGAGTTATTACTGTATTCTGTACAGTGGAGGTGGGAGGGGCTATTACTGCACTCTGTACTGTGGTGGTGGGAGGAGTTATTACTGCACTCTGTACGGTGGAGGTGGGAGGGGCTATTACTGCACTCTGTACGGTGGAGGTGGGAGGGGCTATTACTGCACTCTGTACGGTGGAGGTGGGAGGGGCTATTACTGCACTCTGTACTGTGGAGGTGGGAGGAGTTATTACTGCACTCTGTACAATGGAGGTGGGAGGGGCTATTACTGCACTCTGTACGGTGGAGGTGGGAGGAGTTATTACTGCACTCTGTACTGTGGAGGTGGGAGGAGTTATTACTGCACTCTGTACGGTGGAGGTGGTAGGGGCTATTACTGCACTCTGTACGGTGGAGGTGGTAGGGGTGGGGTTATTACTGCACTCTGTACGGTGGAGGTGGTAGGGGTTATTACTGCACTCTGTACGGTGGAGGTGGGAGGAGTTATTACTGCACTCTGTACAGTGGAGGTGGGAGGGGCTATTACTGCACTCTGTACTGTGGAGGTGGGAGGAGTTATTACTGCACTCTGTGTGGTGGAGGTGGGAGGGGCTATTACTGCACTCTGTACGGTGGAGGTGGGAGGGGTTATTACTGCACTCTGTACTGTGGAGGAGGAAGGGGCTATTACTGCACTCTGTACTGTGGAGGTGGGAGGAGTTATTACTGCACTCTGTGTGGTGGAGGTGGGAGGGGCTATTACTGCACTCTGTACGGTGGAGGTGGGAGGGGTTATTACTGCACTCTGTACTGTGGAGGAGGAAGGGGCTATTACTGCACTCTGTACTGTGGAGGTGGGAGGAGTTATTACTGCACTCTGTACTGTGGAGGTGGGAGGGGCTATTACTGCACTCTGTACGGTGGAGGTGGGAGGGGTTATTACTGCACTCTGTACGGTGGAGGTGGGAGGGGCTATTACTGCACTCTGTACGGTGGAGGTGGGAGGAGTTATTACTGCACTCTGTACTGTGGAGGTGGGAGGGGCTATTACTGCACTCTGTACGGTGGAGGTGGGAGGAGTTATTACTGCACTCTGTACTGTGGAGGTGGGAGTAGTTATTACTGCACTCTGTACGGTGGAGGTGGGAGGGGCTATTACTGCACTCTGTACGGTGGAGGTGGGAGGAGTTATTACTGCACTCTGTACTGTGGAGGTGGGAGGAGTTATTACTGCACTCTGTACTGTGGAGGAGGGAGGGGCTAATACTGCACTCTGTACTGTGGAGGTGGGAGGAGTTATTACTGCACTCTGTACGGTGGAGGTGGGAGGGGCTATTACTGCACTCTGTACGGTGGAGGTGGTAGGGGTTATTACTGCACTCTGTACGGTGGAGGTGGTAGGGGTTATTACTGCACTCTGTACGGTGGAGGTGGTAGGGGTTATTACTGCACTCTGTACGGTTGAGGTGGGAGGGGTTATTACTGCACTCTGTACGGTGGAGGTGGGAGGGGTTATTACTGCACTCTGTACGGTGGAGGTGGGAGGGGTTATTACTACACTCTGTATGGTGGAGGTAGGAGGAGTTATTACTGCACTCTGTACGGTGGGAGGAGTTATTACTGCACTCTGTACGCTGGAGGTGGGAGGGGTTATTACTGCACTCTGTACGGTGGGAGGGGTTATTACTGCACTCTGTACGGTGGAGGTGGGAGGGGTTATTACTGCACTCTGTACGGTGGAGGTGGGAGGGGTTATTACTGCACTCTGTACGGTGGAGGTGGGAGGGGTTATTACTGCACTCTGTACGGTGGAGATGGGAGGGGTTATTATTATATTATTATTCCAGTTGTAACTCACCTGCTTTGTCCTCTCTCATGAATGTCAGAAGAAGACCATTCGGGTAGGAGACGTTCAGGGCCTGAAACGGGGAGTCGGGCACAGCTGTGGTTGGAGTAGGCATCAGAGGTACAACGGGTTCCACCTGCACAAAGGACAGAGTGTGACAGAAGTGCCGGATTGTTCCTATTTTCCTGCATTATTAGCGATATGACGGAGACCCTCGTTTCTGTATTTATAAGCCCTCACCTTGACCTCTGGTGTCCTGGGAGTCTCCTCTGGTGGTGGAGCCGGGGGGGTCTTTGTACGGGCAGCTCGGGGGGATTTGCGACTCTTCCCAGAAGGAGTAGTGGGAGGCTGAGACGGTGGAGTAGGAATGATACTGGGAGTGTGAATGGATGGGAACAGCAGCATCGCCTCCAGCTCCGGATCTGTCTCCTCTGTATAGAAAGCAGTGAGTGAGCAGGAGATATGCAGGACACTGTGTAATACTGCAGGACACTCTGCATAACCGCAGGACACTGTATTACTGCAGGGCACTGTGTATTACTGCAGGACACTCTGCATAACCGCAGGACACTCTGTACAAACGCAGGGCACTGTGTAATACTGCAGGACACTGTGTATAACCGCAGGACACTGTTTATAACTGGACGACACTCTGTATAACCGCAGGACACTGTTTATAACTGGACGACACTCTGTATAACCGCAGGACACTGTGTATTACCGCAGGACACTGTGTATTACTGCAGGACACTCTGTATAACCGCAGGACACTGTGTATTACCGCAGGACACTGTGTATTACCGCAGGACACTGTGTATTACTGCAGGACACTGTTTATAACTGGACGACACTCTGTATAACCGCAGGACACTGTTTATAACTGGACGACACTCTGTATAACCGCAGGACACTGTGTAATACAACAGGACACTGTGTATTACCGCAGGACACTGTGTATTACCGCAGGACACTGTGTATTACTGCAGGACACTCTGTATAACCGCAGGACACTCTGTATAACTGGACGACACTCTGTATAACTGCAGGACACTGTGTAATACCGCAGGACACTGTGTATTACCGCAGGACACTGTGTATTACCGCAGGACACTGTGTATTACTGCAGGACACTGTTTATAACTGGACGACACTCTGTATAACCGCAGGACACTGTTTATTACTGGACGACACTCTGTATAACCGCAGGACACTGTGTAATACCGCAGGACACTGTGTATTACCGCAGGACACTGTGTATTACCGCAGGACACTCTGTATAACCGCAGGACACTGTTTATAACTGGACGACACTCTGTATAACCGCAGGACACTGTTTATAACTGGACGACACTCTGTATAACCGCAGGACTCTGTGTATAACCGCAGGACACTGTGTGTAACCGCAGGACACTGTGTATAACCGCAGGACACTGTGTATAACCGTGTAAGAGTGATGGCACATTCAGAAAGTGTTATAAAACAAGACTGAAAGATTCAGTACAAATATAAAAATATAAACAGAAGATTCACATCTTCAGTGAATAGAAACATAAATAATATCTATATTTTGTAGAACAAGGTTGAAGCACGATATAACTTATTTACCGGGTCTTTTTCCAGAGGCGCCATAATTACTGAGAGACAGCTGAATGCGGCTCTGCAGAGTCGCTGAGAAGGATCCAAACTCACTGACGCTCCTTCTCTGGGAGATCGGCGGCCCTGGGGGACAAAGAATAGATCTTCACGTCACAGGAAATGTCCTCATCAGATGAAAACCTCAACCCCCCCCCCACCCCGGTCACCAGATGTGCAATAGATGGCAGGGCTCGTCACAGCGGTATTATCCAGCTAAATGAATAGTACTAATCTGCGGATATACACCCGTGTTATCCCACTATACTGATAATACTGGTCTGCGGATATACACCCGTGTTATCCCACTATACTGATAGTACTGGTCTGTGGATATACACCAGTGTTATCCCACTATACTGATAGTACTGGTTTGTGGATATACACCAGTGTTATCCTACTATACTGATAGTACTGGTCTGCGGATATACACCTGTGTTATCCCACTATACTGATAATACTGGTCTGCGGATATACACCCGTGTTATCCCACTATACTGATAGTACTGGTCTGTGGATATACACCAGTGTTATCCCACTATACTGATAGTACTGGTCTGTGGATATACACCAGTGTTATCCCACTATACTGATAGTACTGGTCTGTGGATATACACCAGTGTTATCCCACTATACTGATAGTACTGGTCTGTGGATATACACCAGTGTTATCCTACTATACTGATAGTACTGGTCTGCGGATATACACCTTTATTGTCCCACTATACTGACATTACTGGTCTGTTAATATACACCCGTGTTATCCCACTATACTGACATTACTGCTCTGAGAATATACACCAGTGTTATCCCACTATACTGATAGTACTGGTCTGTGGATATACACCCGTGTTATCCTACTATACTGATAGTACTGGTCTGCGGATATACACCTGTATTGTCCCACTATACTGACATTACTGGTCTGTGGATATACACCAGTGTTATCCCACTATACTGATAATACTGGTCTGCGGATATACACCCGTGTTATCCCACTATACTGATAGTACTGGTCTGTGAATATACACCTGTGTTATCCCACTATACTGACATTACTGGTCTGTGGATATACACCTGTGTTATCCCACTATACTGACATTACTGGTCTGTGGATATACATCTGTATTGTCCCACTATACTGACATTACTGGTCTGTGGATATACACCGGTGTTATCCTACTATACTGACATTACTGCTCTGTGAATATACACCCGTGTTATCCTACTATACTGATAGTACTGGTCTGTGGATATACACCAGTGTTATCCTACTATACTGATAGTACTGGTCTGCGGATATACACCTGTATTGTGCCACTATACTGACATTACTGGTCTGTGGATATACACCTGTGTTATCCCACTATACTGATATTACTGGTCTGTGGATATACATCTGTATTGTCCCACTATACTGACATTACTGGTCTGTGGATATACACCTGTATTGTCCCACTATACTGACATTACTGGTCTGTGGATATACACCTGTATTATCCTACTATACTGATAGTACTGGTCTGTGGATATACACCTGTATTGTCCCACTATACTGACATTACTGGTCTGTGGATATACACCAGTGTTATCTCACTCTACCAACCTTCCTGGTCCAACTGTATAATATCATCCTGGGAGTCAGGGGATATTTTACTTGGATTGATGATGTGAATGAGAAAGTTATGTCCATCTTTCAGTAATTTCACTTTTACAAAGGAAGAACCTGATAAAACAGAATTATACATAAATATAACGTCCAGCATAATTATCTTTCCATCTGTGTGTAGTGTGTAAATGGGGAGAATGCAGAACTGTAAATCACTGTTTGTCCGGAATGGAAAGTGTGTTGTATTACTGTGTGTATAGTGTGTTGTGTTGTATTACTGTGTGTATAGTGTGTTCGTGTTGGGTGTATTGTATGTTGTGTTGTATTACTGTGTGTATAGTATGTTCGTGTTGGGTGTATAGTGTGTTGTATTACTGTGTGTATAGTGTGTTCGTGTTGGGTGTATAGTGTGTTGTATTACTGTGTGTATAGTGTGTTCGTGTTGGGTGTATAGTGTGTTGTGTTGTATTACAGTGTGTATAGTGTGTTGTATTACTGTGTGTATAGTGTGTTCATGTTGGGTGTATAGTGTGTTGTGTTGTATTACTGTGTGTATAGTGTGTTTGTGTTGAGTGTATAGTGTGTTGTATTACTGTGTGTATAGTGTGTTCGTGTTGGGTGTATAGTGTGTTGTGTTGTATTACAGTGTTTATAGTGTGTTTGTGTTGGATGTATAGTGAGTGTATTGTATATGCCCCGTAATGCAGCTTTCATTCACATTCATACAGTGCCCCCATCACGTTACCTTTCTCAAACTCTGTATGTTCCACCTGAATCTGTCCCCCGTCTGTGGGGTAGAGGCAGCGGCAGCCCCCGGAGACCTGGATCAAACTGTCTCCCATGTCGTAACCTATAAACTAATCAGATAAATAGAGTCAGATTGTCATAAAGTGCAGGGCAATCCCACACACCCATCATCCCCGTGTCCCACACACCCATCATCACAACATCCCAGTGTCCCACACACCCATCATCCCCGTGTCTCAACACTACCATCATCCCCGTGTCCCACACACCCATCATCCCAACATCCCCGTGTCCCACACACCCATCATCCCAACATCCCCGTGTCCCACACACCCATCATCCCAACATCCCCGTGTCTCAACACACCCATCATCCCTGTGTCTCAACACTCCCATCATCCCCGTGTCCCAACAATCCTATCCTCTCAACATCCCAGTGTTCCACCACTCCTATCATCCCAACATCTCCGTGTCCCAACATTCCCAACATCCCCGTGTCCCATCATCTACGTGTCTCAAAACTCCCATCTATTCCAGTACATGGCCAGGAAATTCAACTCCATATCCGGGTATGTAAATTCTATTCCTGGGGTGATGGTAAAAAGGAAAACCAAGTAAGGAAAGTCTAGTTCAGTCTAAGATTGGGAGATGGAAATCCCATTCCAGGATTTAAACAAATATAGGGATAATGTGATTCCAGTGTGAGACTCAGATGCGGGAGCACTTTTTCAGTATCAGGCCACTTACTTTGAAATCCTCCTTAGAAGGTGCAGCAGGAATATTCGGAGTATCGGGATCAGGCATCGGACCTTTCTGATCTTCATCCTTGTTTTCCTTATTCTTCTTGTTATTTCTACTGGGGGATCTTTTACTTTCCCGGGACTCTGAACGCTCTGTGCTTCCTTTCTTCTTCTTGCCACCCGACTTACTACGCTTTACGTTTTTCTTTTCCTGTTTCTGACGCTCCTCTTCCTTTAGTCGATCCTGTTCTATTTTCCAGGCCTGCAGATGAGACGTTACACTGTGCTGATAAATGGGAATAACAAATCCCGTCCTAACAGCAATATCCAGGGTTAGATGTGAGCGTTATGTGATCGACCCTCATCTAATCCTGAGACCCCTCCTAAGCCAAGTAAACCACCCTCTAAGTGACTGGACCTCACAGAATGAATACACAGGATAAATAACGCTGATTATATCTATATCAATCAATGTAATAGTGTTCGGCCACCTTCAGAGAGTCCACCCGCAAGTAAGGGTTCTGGGCTGGATCCGGGGTCGGTGAGTCTTCTGTCCTACTTCCTGGTCTGGATCCACTGCCTCTGGGACCTGGGGAAATGTCAGAGGATTTCTAACACCTGTGGAACACTCTACTGGTTGTCTGTGTACACATTATGCTCAGCTCTTATATACTTAGATGGTTAGGACGCTTATTTACCATTACTGCTCAAGATAAGGGATATTGTGTAAAATATACTACAGACGATGTACTGTGCAGTGTACAAAACACAACCTGACACAGAGAATTACACAACCATAGCAGAATAATGCATTATGGCTCCTGCTCACAGATCCTTTTAGCAACAGTCATGCAGCTTGATAAATAACCACAATTGTCCTCTACAAATTTAGGTTTTAAACATCAAATGTCAGATAAAGACAGGGAGCAGAGAGGGAGCAGGAGCAGACAGGGAACAGGAGCAGAGAGGGAGCAGGTGCAGGCAGGGAGCAGGTGCAGACAGGGAGCAGGAGCAAAGAGGGAGCAGGTGAGAAGAGGCAGCAGGTGCAGGCAGGGAGCAGGAGCAGAGAGGGAGCAGGTGCAGGCAGGGAGCAGGTGCAGGCAGGGAGCAGGTGCAGGCAGGGAGCATGTGCAGGCAGGGAGCAGGAGCAGAGAGGGAGCAGGAGCAGAGAGGGAGCAGGTGCAGGCAGGGAGCAGGTGCAGACAGGGAGCAGGAGCAAAGAGGGAGAAGGAGCAGACAGAGCAGGTGCAGACAGGGAGCAGGAGCAGAGGGAACAGGAGCAGAGAGGGAGCAGGTGCAGACAGGGAGCAGGTGCAGACAGGGAGCAGGTCCAGGCAGGGAACAGGTGCAGGCAGGGAGCAGGCAGGGAGCAGGAGCAGAGAGGGAGCAGGAGCAGGCAGGGAGCAGGAGCAGAGAGGGAGCAGGTACCAAAGAAGAGCAGGTGCAGAGAGGGAGCAGGTAACAACGAAGAGCAGGTGCAGAGAGGGAGCAGGTGCAGACAAGGAGCAGGTAATGTGGAAATAAATAATGACAAGAAGTCTGAGTGCACAATGAAAATAACAGCATTAGCATTGGACAAATGTCTGTGACTCCACATTCACACAACAGGGTCACATTAGCTTTGTTGTACTCACTTTTAGACTTTTTGGGTGAGGCAGATTTTCTACCTTTCTTTTTGCTGGGAGAGAGGACTTTGGAGGCAGAGCCACTGTCCTGTGAGGCCTGAGCTTGTTTTAGAGCTTCCAGCTCTCTTTCCTCCTGATACTTCTCCTCTTTCTCCTGCACCCAGTTGGAGATAGAATCCGCCACCAGCTCCAGGTAGTTTCTACGAGAGTGTAATTAATACATTTATTGTGAAGAGCAGATATGTGTACACAGTGATAGTGGTTGGATGGTAGAGAGGAGACACTGATTATACCTTGATGGTGCCAAATACACAACTATATTCTGAGCTGGTGTCAACAATAATAGGCCGAAGCTGCTCTGTTACTGGTGAAACGTATAACATGCTGAGCCAAACTTTCTGCCAAATGAACAGAGCTGGGCCACAGTGCCCAGTGTGTAATGTTTGTACTATCCGGTCCCTGGTGAACATACGCTCTCTCCAACAGGGATCTAGAGCTGCTATCAGCCTGGGCGCCCTCCTCCCTCTACACCCTCTCTGTTCTACATAAAGAGAGTTCCGACATTGGGTCACAGGCGGTTACCAGCTGATAAGAGTTGTATCCTGTCCTCCACTGAGCTCAAGGTATTTAGCAGTTATTATGCACTAATAGAACAACTGTTGGGGATGTGGGGGAAGTGATGGACTTAATAGCAAGGTAGGGGTGAGACAAGAGCAACATGGAATGTGGGGTAAGTCAAATTCTGACGATCTTATACGTTGATAGATGGTTGGATGGCAGATCAGACCTGAAGCTGATGTTGGAGTGTAGAGCCATGTCCCAAGATTCCTGGCTTTGCCGGAAAGGATTCATAGGATTGTGTAGCGTGATGAGTAAAGAGTTGTCCTGGGTATAATAATAGGAATCCATGCATCTGTACGACTCAGCAGCTTCATGCAAGACCTGCAGGAAGATAAGGAGGACAATACCAATTATCAACCACCCACTGGGGTCTAACTCCTGCTGCTCTGCTGTCTCATTCCTGAGTCGCCCTGTATGTAATATGAAGATGTGTTTTGAAAGAGAAACAAACAAAATGCATCAATCAGATGCAGAGAGTCTGCCACACCCTTATCTGCCCTGAGACGGGCTGTCCATTGGCCGGAGGCGGGTTGGTCTTTCCTCCATAGAGACGAGATGTTATTAGTGTGTAGTTATTTCCTGATCCCATCCAGAAGGAAGTGGATATATCTAATTCCAAGGTAGCGCTTGAGAGGAATGTCTGGGGCTGCTTAGGATTGGGGGTCGCCATTGCATTGGGAGCTAGGTATGCAGGTTGGGTTCTCATGGGTCATCTAGGTCTGCTGGGAAGATTAAAGGTATCTAGCACAGGTGTCCCCTGGTGTGATCCATGGAGAGATTGACCATTCATTCTAAGCTTAACACTATCCCCCACCAAGTTATTATTCAGTTAAGATCCCACAACTGATTGTATGAAAAAAGGTTATTACCAACTGTGCTGATATGGATAATCAATACACACAAATGGAAGTTGAATTAAAGCCGATTATAAAATTAAGTTAGGATGCTTAAGAGTTAAGAGAGCTATGTGCATAAAATATATGTTGACAAATTAAGCTGTTTTACTTCAATAGACATATTGCTTAAGGTATGTGGAGTGATATTATTGGTTTAAAGTTTAATATGATGCTCTATCTACGTATTAGTTTGTGGTTTTAAGGCATTAAATGCTTGCAGAAGTAATATGAAATTACCATTATTCTATTTTGAATTGAATGGTCTGTATTGCGCATACATAAAGAACATATTCTGAAGAGACTTCGTTTTTGGATTAATTCTATAAAAATCCATATCAGTACGACGTGTGATATCCGCTTTATATAACACGATGCACACACAATAAATACTCCTTAACGAGACCATCATTTACACTATGAGCATATTGAATAATAAGTTTCAGGCATTAGTGTGTACAATATTGGGGCCCCAATAGGCTTAGGGTCAATCTGCACAGTTAGTAATCAGTCCTCATCTGATTAAATGATAGGTGTTGTCCTGGGTCCCCCAAGATGGGACATTAGTGTTAGTATGAGGTTATTTGGGGGTCTCAGTCTGACACTATACCTGTGTGAGGAGAGGGGGATCATAGTGTTCAGAATAACACCAGTCACTGAGGCATCTCTTCTGCATTATCTGAATGTCTCTAAGATCAGCCTCCGGGATCTCCTTCCCTCCGACATCCTGCAAGTCAACAAGGAGACACGATTATCGGGGTCTGTGGTTATGTTACAGGTGAACTGGTTACTCCCAGGCAACGACGGCCAATTGTCAGTAAATGTACTTATAGTCAGTAAAAATCAGGTCAAATCAACATTTATTTTCTTCCATTAATTTATATAGGCTCATCTTATTAAGCAGCGCTGTGCATATCGTTGAAATACATACATACATACATACATACATACATATATATCCAGGGACACACAAGGTGACACACACACACACACACACATACATATCCCTATACACACAGGGTGACACACACTCACACACATACATACATACATACATACATACATATATATCCAGGGACACACAGGGTGACACACACACATACATATCCCTATACACACAGGGTGACACACACTCACACGCATACATTTCCCAGGAGACAGTGTACACACACACACACACACATACATACATATCATGGGACACACAGTGTACACACACACACATACATACATACATACATACATACATACATATCCCAAGACACACAGGGTGACACACACACACACACACATACATACATACATACATACATACATATCCCAAGACACACAGGGTGACACACACACACACACACACACACACACACACCCATACATATCCTGGGACCCAAAGGGTGACACACAGTCACACACATACATATCCCAGGACACAGTGTACACACACACACATACATATCATGGGACACACAGTGTACACACACACACACACACACACACACACACACACATATCCCGGGACACAGTGTACACACACACACACACATAAATATCCAGGGACACAAAGGGTGACACACACTCACACACACACATACATATCCCGGGACACACAGGGTGACACACGCTCACACACATACATATCCCAGGACACAGTGTACACACACACACACACACATACATATCATGGGACACACAGTGTACACACACACACATACATACATATCCCGGGACACACAGGGTGACACACACACACACACACACACACACCCATACATATCCTGGGACCCAAAGGGTGACACACAGTCACACACATACATATCCCAGGACACAGTGTACACACACACACATACATATCATGGGACACACAGTGTACACACACACACACACACATATCCCGGGACACAGTGTACACACACACACACACACACACACACATACATATCATGGGACACACAGTGTACACACACACACACACACACACACACCCATACATATCCTGGGACCCAAAGGGTGACACACAGTCACACACATACATATCCCAGGACACAGTGTACACACACACACATACATATCATGGGACACACAGTGTACACACACACACACACACACACATATCCCGGGACACAGTGTACACACACACACACACACATAAATATCCAGGGACACAAAGGGTGACACACACTCACACACATACATATCCCAGGACACAGTGTATACACACACACACACACACACGCCTATCCCTGGACATACAGGGTGACACACACTCACACATACATATCCCGGGACACACAGGGTGACACAAACTCACACATACATATCCCAGGACTCACATGGTGACACACACACACACATACATATCCCGGGACACACAGGGTGACACACACACACACACACACATGTGTGACACACAGGGTAACACAAACTCGCACACACATACATATCCCGGGACTCACATGGTGACACACACACACACATACATATCCCGGGACACACAGGGTGACACACACACACACACACACATGTGTGACACACAGGGTAACACAAACTCGCACACACATACATATCCCGGGACTCACATGGTGACACAAACACACCTACATCCCGGGACGTGTACACATATAAGGAGAAACACTGTTACACTAACAGTTTGTGCTGGAAGTAAAACAGGAATATATAATTTTCTCATTATGTATTTTCGGATATTACACATTGTCATTTTGTTATTCTTCTTGTAACTACTTTCAAGCACTTTACTGTTTCCCTTTTATCATTGTTGATTCTGCTTTGAAAATATAATAAAATCGCAGTCTTGGTCGGTTCCTGCTGCTGGCTCCATCCATCACTAGATCAGCGAGAGGACGGGAGTGGTCTGAGTCCCATCCAACGCTATATTGTAAGCAGCTGGGAGACGTCTGGCTGCACCAATCAGCTTCCAGACGGCCTCTTCCCTTTCATTTATTTTATGACTCCCATAATGGGAATATTTGTATTGTTAGGTTATGCTTTTCTCCGTCCTGCTAGTAATTATATGCCGGCTGTGTGAGTTATTTATAGGGAGGGTTCAGCCCGTATGGATGACAGGTGTTTACCACAAGACTTTCCCGACTGAATGCACATTGGTGGCCACCTGAGCTGTAGAAGTGGCCACTTACTAACGTTATCGCTGCAGCGACAATTACACAACTGTGTTATGTTACATTGTGTTCTTTAAATAGAAATGCAGCGTTGTCTCTGCTCACTGTCTCTGCTGGTATAAATATGCCCCCGGTGGTTGACGTGAGCCGCTATACGGTGGTATGCCATACCGCCTCTTCTCCTACTTCCTTGATAGTTTTACTATCAAATTGCACTCACTTACATTTTCCATGCAGTCACTGAATGCCCCACATAGAAATGCAGAGTTTCTCTTACATGGAGAACCAATGTTATATATATCAATCAGTCTACACCAATCAGCCACAACATTGAAACCAGCTGCCTAATACTGTGTAGATCCCCCTCATACCACCATAACAGCTCTGACCCGACGAGACATGGACTCCACAAGACCTCTGAAGGTGTCCTGTGGCATCTGGCACCAAGATGTTAGCAGCAGATCCTGTAAGCCCTGTAAGATGTGAGGTGGGGTCTCCGTGGCTCGGACTTGTTTTTCCAGCACATCCCACAGATGCTCAATTGGATTGAGATCTGGGGAATTTGGAAGCCGAGTCAGCACCTTGAACTCTTTGTCACGTTCCTCAAACCATTCCTGAACAAGTTTTGCAGTGTGGCTGGGCACATTATCCTGCTGAAAGAGGCCACTGTCATCAGGAAATACCGCTGCCATGAAGAGCTGTACTTGATAGGTGGTACATGTCACAGTAACATCCACATGAGTGCCAGGACCATTAGTTTCTCAGCAGAACATTGCCCAGAGCATCACACTGCCTCCGCCGGCTGCCTTCTTCCCATAGTACATCCTGGCACCATCTCTTTCCTAGTTTAAACGACGCACACGCACCCAGCCGTCCACATGATGAAAAAGAAACCGTGATTCATCGGACCAGGCCGCCATCTTGCAATGCTCCATGGTCCAGCTCTGGTGCTCATGCACCCATTGTAGGCGCTGTCTGCGATGGACAGGGGTCAGCACCATCATGATCAATTTAACACATAAATAAGGCAAAACCGAGTAAGTAATTTATGGGAATATGGGAAAATGTAAAAGCTTAATTTAGTAGGTGTAGGTTAATTGGCTGCTATCAAAATTGACCCTAGTCTCTCTCTGTCTGTGTGTGTTAGGAAATTTAGACTGTAAGCTCCAATGGGGCAGTGACTGATGTGAGTGAGTTCTCTGTACAGCGCTGCGGAATCAGTGGCGCTATATAAATAAATGGTGATGATGATGATGATGATGAAACATCTTTCTGCTATGAAAGAGGTCATGAAAAGCAATTTTACAGAAGGTTTCCAAAACCCTGAAATAAAGTTGAATAAGCATACTCAGGTAAGTACTGCATGTCTGCATATATTGTGTTTCATAAATAATCTTTTATCGTAGACCATTATATATCTGAGAATGTGCCCACCACTGCCCCCGGCTTAGCTTTCACCAGTACAGGGACCATAGAAGAGAGAGATGGGCCCAGGTAGGAGAAGAGCCCTTTACTGCTTATTTCTACCTCACGGGAAAGTTCATAGAGAGCGTAAGTTTGTGTTGTTAAAATAGTCTCTTTGTACCGGATTACGGTGATTACTCTTATTCTGCCAACAACTGTTCTGACACAAGCTCTCTCTCAGATCACTGTCCCATCTCTCAGCTCCCATCTTACTGAGAGACCAGCCTACACTCCTCTCACATGCTTCCCTTCCTCCCACAACCTCTCAGTCAGTCCCCAACACCCCACAGACACTGCACGGAAGAGGACGGTCCATGATCTGATCACAGCTAAATCTAAAGCCCATTACTGTCTTCTAATTCTCCTGGATCTCTGCTGCATCTGGCACTGGTGACCACTCTCTCCTCATACAAACACTACAATCCCTAGGTCTTGAAGGCAATGTCCTATCCTGGTTCTCATCCTATCTATCTAATCGCTCTTTCAGTGTTAATTTCTCTGGGTTCACTTCCTTTATCAGTTGGAGACCACAAGGCTCAGTCCCAGGTCCTCTGCTATTCTCCATCTACACCACTTCTCCTGGAAACTAATAAGCTTACATTCCTCAACCACCTTCCTACCATCCCCAGGGCGATTCTACCTAATTACATCCCCTCTACACAGTTCACACAATACTTACATATATCAACAATATTATATAGGACATATATACAGTATATTACATATATATAATACATTTATCAAGTAAGACCCTGACCAACATTGCTGTGACTGATCATACAGCCCACTCAGCACTTTCTACCTTTGTATCCTGGCTGGACCGATATGTAATATGTATCACTTACCCTCATGTCTCAAACTCCCATTGTCCTATAGATCCACTTGTGAGCTGTGAGCTCTTATCACTTTGTTTATCTGTTAACACCCATGTACCCATGTACCAATGTGTTTCATTATGATGTTTGTTCCCTGTTGTACAGCGCTGTGGAGTATGCAGGCGCTATAGAATTACACAGTAACAATACATCATACCTTGTTTTCCTCTGTCTCCTGGGTCACCACACATGCTCCCCCTGTAGGTGGACAATGAGAATCAGACTATTTACTTGTGCATATTATTAGAGAAATGTACATGCTGGAAACCTAACTCACCCAACAGACATAACAACAGGATCTCTCCAACACAGAATCACTGCTCATTTCACTAATTAGTTTAATTATTTCCATTAAGTAACAACATACAAAATAAAGGGAAACACCTAAAACACATCACATACCTGAAGTGTCACACGCTCTCCTCTCGTACATCCTGCTGACGCTCCAGTTCCGGCTTATGTTTCGTGCAAATGCCGCTGGGTTGTCCCAGGGTATGTGACAGTCTCCTGACAACATTCTCCCCAGAGTCTCCAGTTCCTCAAAATCATCAAACCCGCTCAGTGTTAAACTCTCAAATGTTAGAAGCTTAAATGCTCTGGTTAGTTCTTCTATAGAACGCAGATCTGTACAATTACAAAGGTGAGAAAAAGATTATACAATTTACCTTGAAAATCATAGTGAGCAATCTATTAATTACCTGTAGTGAACGATCTCTGTGCACTATTTACCTGTGTTACAGTAGTGAACGATCTCTGTGCACTATTTACCTGTGTTACAGGAGTGAACGATCTCTGAGCACTATTTACCTGTGTTACAGGAGTGAACGATCTCTGTGCACTATTTACCTGTGTTACAGGAGTGAACGATCTTTGAGCACTATTTACCTGTGTTACAGTAGTGAACGATCTCTGAGCACTATTTACCTGTGTTACAGGAGTGAATGATATCTGAGCACTATTTACCTGTGTTACAGTAGTGAACGATCTCTGAGCACTATTTACCTGTGTTACAGTAGTGAACGATCTCTGTGCACTATTTACCTGTGTTACAGGAGTGAACGATCTCTGAGCACTATTTACCTGTGTTACAGGAGTGAACGATCTCTGAGCACTATTTACCTGTGTTACAGGAGTGAACGATCTCTGTGCACTATTTACCTGTGTTACAGGAGTGAACGATCTCTGTGCACTATTTACCTGTGTTACAGGAGTGAACGATCTTTGAGCACTATTTACCTGTGTTACAGTAGTGAACGATCTCTGAGCACTATTTACCTGTGTTACAGTAGTGAACGATCTCTGAGCACCATTTACCTGTGTTACAGTAGTGAACGATTTCTGTGCACTATTTACCTGTGTTACAGGAGTGAACGATCTTTGAGCACTATTTACCTGTGTTACAGTAGTGAACGATCTCTGAGCACTATTTACCTGTGTTACACTAGTGAACGATCTCTGTGCACTATTTACCTGTGTTACAGGAGTGAACGATCTCTGTGCACTATTTACCTGTGTTACAGGAGTGAACGATCTCTGTGCACTATTTACCTGTGTTACAGGAGTGAATGATATCTGAGCACTATTTACCTGTGTTACAGGAGTGAACGATCTCTGAGCACTATTTACCTGTGTTACAGGAGTGAACGATCTCTGAGCACTATTTACCTGTGTTACAGGAGTGAACGATCTCTGTGCACTATTTACCTGTGTTACAGTAGTGAACGATCTCTGAGCACCATTTACCTGTGTTACAGTAGTGAACGATTTCTGTGCACTATTTACCTGTGTTACAGGAGTGAACGATCTTTGAGCACTATTTACCTGTGTTACAGTAGTGAACGATCTCTGAGCACTATTTACCTGTGTTACACTAGTGAACGATCTCTGTGCACTATTTACCTGTGTTACAGGAGTGAACGATCTCTGTGCACTATTTACCTGTGTTACAGGAGTGAACGATCTCTGTGCACTATTTACCTGTGTTACAGGAGTGAATGATATCTGAGCACTATTTACCTGTGTTACAGGAGTGAACGATCTCTGTGCACTATTTACCTGTGTTACAGTAGTGAACGATCTCTGAGCACTATTTACCTGTGTTACAGGAGTGAACGATCTCTGTGCACTATTTACCTGTGTTACAGGAGTGAACGATCTCTGAGCACTATTTACCTGTGTTACAGGAGTGAAAGATATCTGAGCACTATTTACCTGTGTTACAGTAGTGAACGATCTCTGAGCACTATTTACCTGTGTTACAGGAGTGAACGATCTCTGTGCACTATTTACCTGTGTTACAGTAGTGAACGATCTCTGAGCACTATTTACCTGTGTTACAGGAGTGAACGATCTCTGAGCACTATTTACCTGTGTTACAGGAGTGAACGATCTCTGTGCACTATTTACCTGTGTTACAGGAGTGAACGATCTCTGTGCACTATTTACCTGTGTTACAGGAGTGCATAAGCTGGTGTATTTGGGCCAGTCTTCGGGAATTGATCTCTGGGGGCAGTTGCTGGAGCACATGAAGGTGTTGTACTATCGGTAGCTTTTTTAGCATCATCTCCTCTATTTTCACTGGATTCAAATTCTTTGGGACCTAGAACAAAATGCAAAGTAACAAAACAGGGTCACCGCAGGTATACAGCCCTCTGCAGGGTCACTACAGAACTGTACAGCCTTCTACAGGGTCACCGCAGGTGCACATGCCTATATTAAGATCAGTACAGTAAATATTACCAGGGTCCACCGACCTGCACCTGGTAAGTCCTCTCGCTGGTCTTGTCATGGTAACGGAGCAGATGTGGCCCTTTGGTTTGAGCTGTTCCCTCATCTTTGTCCTTCACAAGGAAGTTGTTGTACAGATTCTGAGGGGCAGAATTGACATCATATAAATGTCTGATAATAATGATCTGTGTACACAAACAGACAGAGCTTACAATCTAGAACCCATTTACCTTCTTTTCTTTCTCCGAGAGGGATAGTGAATCCAGAACAAATACCAAGTGGTCAGCGATGGTGGGGTCCAGGCCATCAGCTCGGTGGTCCGGCACAATTTCACTCGGAGGTACCAGATCTTTCTCGGTTGCCACAACCTGTCAGAGAGGAAGTTCATGGTTACACTCGGACCCCACTCAGGTATCCTGCAGGTAGGTAGTGACCGTCTACAGCTATCGGAGTAAAAGTATCTTTACATTGTCTGCAACCTCACTGCATCCAGGGGATCACATAATGGAATCTTACTGTTAGTAAAGACTCTTATGTCTAAAAAGAAAACCACTTCCAGCAGGGAAGATTATTTAAGCAGGGTCTTGCTAACTTGGGATGCTGATTTTAATAACAGTCATGTGTCACCCCTCTGTTCCTGGCACTTCTGGTACTCTGACTGGTGTATAGTGCCGACCAATCACCTGTCAGGGTACCAGATACCCACTAGAGGATCCCGGCACTCTGACTGGTGCTACCCATGGCAGCTTCTAGGCACATGATGGGTCTGCCAGAGACTTTAAGGTCTGCATTGTAAAGCCACAACATATTCCTTGCAATGTGAGTAGTCACACAGCGGGAACTCATTAGGCACCCTGCTACCCACAGACACGCCAGAGGGTAGAAGGGCCCCAGAACAACCAGATGGCATATACATGGGGCCCAGCAGCTGCTACCCCAGAAGTTACACCACACCACTTGTAGTTACAAGTATGTGACAAAGGGAAATGCGGTTTCCCTGTCACATGAGACGGCTCCATGACTAAATGGAGCAATGGACAGGAGAACAGCGTTTCCCATTAAGAGATCAGAGTCACTACATGAGCTTCAGTTTAGGATCACAGCTATTGATAAGCCTTTAAAACCAGACTAGTACAGGTCTTCACCTATAGCAGCCGCCTTTCCCATAGAACGATATACGTTCACCGGTACTCAGATGCCACCAGAACTTATCTCTATGGTAGTAGAGGCTTATCAGGATAACAGCGGCACTGGAGGCCAAGGCCAGACCTGGGTAGCAGTTCTTTAGCCAGAAGAAAGGTCAAGGTACAGGCCAGAGGTCGGGGTTGGCAGCAATCAAACAGGTCCAAAATTTAGGCGATGGTCAAGGTCACAAGCAGAGAAGTGAGATCTAATATCCAGGCAAATGGTCAGGGCAAAGGCAATCAGGCAAGATCCAAGAATTCAGACAAGGTCAAAATGGAGGATCAACCAGGAATGTCAGGAAGCTAAGCAAGTCAGCTACACAGAGGCAGTGGACGCTATAACCAGCAGGGAGGCTAAGCCCATCCTGCCTTCAATACATGGAAGGGCCAATCACAGGAGGGAAGCTCAGCAGGGAATTCATTAATTAATAAACTTTGCAAACGCGCCCAGCTGCCCAGATGGCTGGGTCCTGGCAGTGAATTGAAGAGTGTTCCGGACGTCTCTATGGCAACAGAAAACCGGAAGTGACGTCCCAGTCATCATGATGATGGCTGGGATGCATTCAGGGTGCCTGAGCTGCTGCGGCTGGTGATGCTTCAGAACGCTGTAATATAGAACGTGTCACCGATCTCAGTTCCTCTAAGAACTGGAGGTCATGCGTGATGTCCAAAGACCATCCAGAAACAGTTCAAAACTATTTTACAGGGATTCCAAGACGGATCTTGTGATAAAGATAAAGGGGCAAAAACTACTGATTACTTATTGAACATATCTACTCTGTGAGTGCTGTTTTTCCTTATTCAGATCCTGCCTGCAAGTAGTTAAGCCATCATCATTACTCCTGGATCCTAATCACCTGTGTCCAGCCTTTCCCAGCAATCTGAGTCATTTCTTCAATTGACTGCTGCTACTGATCTCTCTGTGAAACTTCTGTTTGGATTCATGACCCCAGTACTGTGAGGCAGAAGTGCTAACCACTGAGCCACCGTGTTATACCTGGACATCAGCCTTTCCTGCTCCAGCCTCCCATCTAACCTGATTATCCTGACATCTGTATCTGCATATCAAACATTGTGTATCCAGCATCTGCAGTTTCCAAGCTGTATCTAGTAATACTGCTGTCTTGCACCTGCTGCTTCTGTGGACTATGCACTATGCTTAATGTTAACCATTGACTGCACCTATTTATTATTGGTGTAATATGTGTTCAATAATAAAGACAATCTGTTTTCACAACCACAACTCTCTGCAGTATTCATACTGGAAATCCTGACATTTCCCTTCACGTGCAGGTCTCTGGGTAACGCACCTGTTCCAGCATGCAGTGTACAATAACGGGGACAGACAGCAGATCTTCAGGGACATCGCTCAACAGGTCATCGTAGAACCTCATATCCACACCCATAGAGGGAGCAGAGGTCTCATCATCAGCTATATAGAGGCGGAGAGAAACACAGATACATGACAGAGTAGAGGGAGATATGAGCTTTCCTTATTAATCATCATCATCACCGTCATTTATAAGGTGCCACCAAACTCTGTTGAGCTAGAGGAACGTGATATTAGTGGGGAGAAGGAGCACGAAAGATTGAAGTTTGGGGAAATGTCTGGTCATGTGGGGAAGAGAGATCAGTGGGGAGCAACATGGGAGAAGTCGTGGAAGTGAGCGATGGTAATCAGAGAGGTAAGGCACAGGTAGATCTACGAGGGTGAGAGAGAGAATGTCATGATGAAATCAGAGATGTATGGGGGAAGGTGTTGGTGATGGCTTTCAAGGTAAGGTTGAGTAGTCTGAATTGTATTCTGGGGGATATGTGGAGCCAGTTACCCAGCAGATGTTACCGGCAACAGAGGAAGATCAGTCTTGCTGCAGCATATAGGCCAGAGTGGAAGAAAGGTAGATGGGTGAGGGAAAGATCATATAGGAGGAGGTTCCATTAATCAAAGTGGGAGATAATGGGAGTGTGGATTGGGGTTTTGGCAACGTCCTGAGTGTGAAAGGGGGGGGGAGGGTATGAAGGCAATGTTTAAAGGTAGAGGGAGACAAGAGATTACAAAGGACTGGAGTGAAGCTGGGGACGAAGTCAAGGATGACACCAAGGCAGCAGGCTTGGAGAACTGGAACTGGGGAAAGTGTGATGTTGTTAATGGTGAAGACAACGAGAGAGGTGGTAGCACTGGGAAGATGATGAGCTCATTTGGACATGTTAAGCTTTAATTAACATTGGGACATCAAAATGGAGATGAGAGAGATGATGTTCGACAGTTAGGATAAAAGAAAAGGAGAGAGGTCAGGGTAGATTTAGGTGACATCTGCATAGGGGTGGCAGTGGAGGTGGAAGGAATGTACAAGTTCACCAAGAGAAGAGGTATAAAGAGAGAAAAGTAGAGGACCAAGAACGGAGACTTGAGGAAACTCAGCAGATAGAGGGAGTGGAGAGGATGTGTCAGAAGGACACAGAAGGAGCACTCAGAAGGTAAGAAGTAAACTAGGAGTGCACAGTGCAAGGGAGTGAATGTCAGTATTCATTTTACAATAAAGTAGTTTTATGAATAGTCCTATCTCAGGGTATATGTCCCCCCCCCCCCCCCCACCTGGCTCTGCCCACTATACATACCATGCAGTGGGGTAACAGGTGGCAGGGAGACGATGGGATGGCTTTCATCCAGTTGACCTTTCTTTGTGCCATTCGGCGGAGATGATGGGACAAGTGCAGCAGTAGCCTAAACAGACGGATAGAGTAATATGCACTTATAACATATACTGTAATAGTTAAGGCACACAGAGAGTTTTACACACTGGTTGGGAATCACGGTTGTACAGGACGATTTAATCCCTAGGGTCTTGTTCACAAGTTATCACACAGAAGACAGACAAATGCTTTAGGCAAAAAAAGTGATTTTCACCTTCGGTAAAACACACAGATAAACAAAAGGACGACAGAAGAAGTCACCCAACATAATAAATATAAAACACATGATGCAGTGTAAGGAGGTGTCATATGTCACCTCTGAGATTGAGAGTGGCTGCTCCGGGTTATTCTCCTTCCCCACTGCCGGGACATGAATGATCTGCATGTTCTCCAGGTAATACCGGTGCTGTCTCCTCCAGTCCAGGCAGTCGTACATGAGGCAGGCGATGTTCTCAAACACCTCCGTAGTGTATGCCAGCTGCATAGAGGGTGGGGAGAATATTAAACTCATCAACAGATCTACTGAGGGAGCCGCTCTCAGTGTCGATGTAACAGATATTTGATGAGGTTCTGTTTATGTTACTGAGACAATCTTTTTAACGAGCCCTAAAGCTAATTGAACCGAAAACACATGTATTATTCACATGACTGTTACTCCACACAAACCTTTACTACTGACCTAAGATTCACTGTTACTCCACTCACCCGTACTACTGACCTGGGTGTCTCTGTTACTCCACACATCTGTACTACTGACCCAAGTATCAATGTTACTCCAAACACACGTACTAATGACCTGAGTTTCACGGTTACTCAAAACACCCGTGTTACTGACCTGAGCATCATTGTTACTCCAGTCATTGGGCTGGTGACTCTCCTTCACCAGGTACAAAAGTCTGGCAACCTGGGTGAGCGTTGAGCCCATCTTTCCAGTATTCAGAATTGGTTCTAGGTATTTCCAGAACAATTCCAACGATTGTGTGACTGCTTGTTTCCTCTGTCTCTCGGCCTCCACCACTGTGTGCACCAGATGTGGTATAAATGCAGGGGATTGCAAAGTGAAGACAGTAATATTTATACACAGCAATACCTGGATAGAGTTTATATTTATATTAAACTCATTCTACTGGACCTCTCTGTTGCTTTTGACACTGTTGATCACCCTCTTCTCCTACACACCCTTCACTACATTGGCCTTCGTGACACAGTCCTTTCCTGGTTCACTTCCTACCTCCTTTAATATTTCTGCCTCCGGAAAATCCTCCTCTCCACTCCCACTATCTGTTGGGGTCCCAGAAGGCTCTGTTCTTGGCCCTTTACTTTTTTCATTGTACACCTCTTCTCTTGGGGCACTAATTCACTGATTTGACCTCCAGTACCACCTCTACCCTGATGACACCCAAATCTATATCTCTTCCCCTCTGACCTACGTCTTGTCTTGTCTGGTAACCACCTCTCACTCCCTCCTACAAGACTTCTCTTGTGCTGCTCCACACTTATGGAATTCCCTACCACGCTCAATTAGGCTTTCTGACAGCCTTCAAATCCTTAGATGTTCTCCAAAAGCCCATCTCTTATTTAGAGCTTACCTTATCCCTGATAACACTATTCACACTAATACACCCTCACAACCGTCCCTATCTCAACTCTGAGCCACACTCGCTCCTCATGTTTCAGCTGTGCCCTCTTCCACTTAGAACGTAAGCTTAGTAATGAGCAGGGTCCTCCATACCCTTTGTTTTCATGACTGCATTTATTTTGTCTGCCTTGTAGGTCCCTGTTTTATGTATGTCCTTGTTTTATGTATGTCCTTGTTTTATGTATGTCCTGTTTTCCCCACTGTACTGCCCTGCGGAGCACAGTGGTGCCTTCTTAGTCTATGATAGAAATAATAATAATTATATTGTAATACACAAATCACCCCATGACCACATAACACTATATTAAGTATTAATTCCAGAATACTAAGATAATAACATATTTCCCATAGCACTTTCCTACCAATATCTATCAGATGCTGCTATACCTGCTGAGTTAACCTCTGTGTTTAAAAAGAGCCTTCATGTGCTGTAGATGGCTGCGGAATTAGTGGCGCTTTATAAATAACTGATGATGATGATGATGATGTGACTGATGGAATGAATTGAGCAGTTTGTGGTTTTCTACCAATTTTTGCCAGTGTCCACACTCATTTTGTCATTCCTTCTATATAGCACCAACATATACATTTGTGTAGAACATACAAACCCCGTTGCACAGAGTGTCCTGGCTGGTATTGAACCCAAGACCCCAGCACTGTGAGGGAACGATGCTGTTCACTGAGCCACCAATAACCTGAGCTATAGTCATGATTTATATACACAGAGTAATGAATCGGATGCCACATTCTGACCTCTTCCTCTTGAACATTTATAGTCACTAGAATTTCTCCATTAAGATACAACTGATAAGAGGGGGTGCGGCAATAGGAATACAAAAGATCAGTCTTCCTAAAAAAAAATCCACAGTCTGTGCATAATACAATTGTGTGTAACGCTCTTTGGCTACAAATCATCAGATCTTTGGGCCCATGAAACTTAACGTGAGGGAGATGTAGCAACAGTAAGTCATCCTAGGCATTACTGCTGTAGAACTGCTCACATAGCTGCAAATCCTCAGAATTTGTATGAGGATGGTGACCAGCCTGTATTGTGGCAGGGCTTTCTTGTGCCTCCAGAAGATGGGGCTGGAGACCAAGATCTGTGATTGAGGGGAACACCGCTCTGGGTGTATGAGCAGGGGATGGTGTCTGAGCTTTGCTGTGCAGAACATTTAGACCTATCCTCAAAGAGGGACCAGTATGGGCGGATGAGGGAAGTGGTATCTGAGCTTCCTTCCATGACCTGTCCTTGCAGGAAGCACCAGTCTGATCCTGTGACCAAAATACTGAGAATGTTGTCAGGAATCAAGAGCTAAGGGTGGTATAGCAATACTTATAACACCACTGCCAGGGCCATCTTAACAACATTATGGGCCCCCGGGCAAAGCAATGCACCGGGGCCCCTAGATATAGATATATATATATATATATATATATATATATATATATATATATGTATAGAGATACAGATATAGAACTAGATATATAGATATAGAGATAGATATATGTACTTGCTCGGTGACCCTTGAAGGTTTTTTTTTGCAGATTTTTTCTTTTCCAGGATTATTTATTCTAATTAAGAGCCATGCCTATGGGGCCCCCTTGCCCGTGGGGCCCCCGGGCACCTGCCCATCGTGCCCAATGGAAAAGATGGCCCTGACCACTGCCGTTATCTGAGCTGACCGGGGTTCCCAGCATGATAGTTGTGCTGGATACCCCTTATCTCCCGTTATGTCAACTTGGCCCTCCTCGTACCCAAGGTTCATTAATTTATATGTGAAAATACTGTGTAGAAATGAAAAAATATTTAAATGAATAAGAAACTGGTTTCAACCCTCTAACCTTACAACGTACCATCTGATGCCAAGCCTGGGTCCACCTGATCCACTGGCAAGCTGGCGTAGTTCTGGGAAGATACCCTGATGATACTGGACACATGGACGCCGAGATCAGCTAACAAGACAAGAATCTGCGGCTGATAAACTCCAAGTACGATGATGTAATGTTGGGTTCCATCATCCGGCTCGTCATCTGCCAACATATCAACAATTCTGTGAGCAGTGACCAGCGGAATTATTAGTAAACACTGTGTCTATGGACAAGCATTATTAACATAGGTGTGACACGTTTCACATGTGTATTATGCTGTGTGTTACACGACTGTATGCACAGATGTATCTGGTACCTATATAGACGTTGGTGTCCTCTTCCTCCCCGCGGCGCTTGAGGGTGGTAGATTTTTTTATAGGAGGCAGAGCCTCTGGGGCTTTTTTGCCTTTGGCTTTCCCAGAACCCTTTGCACTTAATGGTTTTGCCTTCACACTTTTAGACGTCTTTTCTTGTAGGTTCCCTTCCAGCACCTAATGCAAAGCACAGACAAGACTCAATCAGCATCCCAGAAACCCAGCAACACTGCAGCTATAGAAACAATTAGTCGAGATTAACTGATAAACATAAATACACTGTGGAACTTATTACAGCCACTAAAATAATATATATTATTATTATTATTATTATTATCATTTATTTGTTAAGCGCCACAAGATTTCCGCAGCGCCGTACACAAAGCAAACAGTAGACTATACAGGGTGAGACAGTACAGAACAATAAACAAAAGTACCAATGCTTCAGAAACTCCATGCAGGTTAATGCAGTAGAGGCGGAGTAGAAGAACAGGTGTGGAGACAGGAGGGAAGAAAGGCCCTGCTCATTCGAGGTTACATCCTAAGGGTGGGTGAAACGAAACAGACACAATTGAAGGAAGTTGAAGTGTGGGGAGAAGGACCAGGAGGAGAGAGGGTAGAACGTTAGGAGGAGATGCAGGGTTAGGTAGAAGGTTGGTAGGCTTTGAGGAACAGGTGAGTTTTGAGTGCTCGTTTGAAGGAGCACAGATTAGGAGAGAGACGGATGGAGCGAGGGAGGTCATTCCAGTGAAGGGGGGCGGCACGGGAGAAGTCTTGGATTCTGGAGTGGGAAGTGGTGATAAGAGTGGAGGAGAGGTGGCGGTCATTAGCTGAGCGTAGGGAGCGGGCAGGAGTGTGAATGGAGAGGAGGTTAGAGATATAAGGGGCAGTAGACTGAGAGCTTTGTATGTGGTGGTAAGGAGTTTGAAAAGGATTCTGTAGGGGAAAGGGAGCCAGTGTAAGGCAAGGCAGAGAGGGGAGGCAGAGGAGGAGCGGCGTGAAAGGAAGATGAGTCTTGCAGCCGCATTGAGTATAGAGCGGAGGGGTGCGAGGTGGGAGTGGGGGAGGCCAGTAAGGAGGAGTTTGCAGTAATCAAGGCGGGAGATGATGAGTGCACGTATGATAGTTTTGGTGGCATCCTGAGAGAGGAAGGGACGGATGCGGGCAATAAATAGTCCATAAATATTGGGACATCAACACAATTCTCATATTTGGGCTCTATACACCACCACAATGGATTTGAAATGAAACTAACAAGATGTGCTTTAACTGCAGACTTTCAGCTTTAATTTGCGGGAATTTACATCCAAATCAGGTGAACAGTGTAGGAATTAGAACGGTTTCTATATGTGCCTCCCACTTTTTAAGGGACCAAAAGTAATGGGACAAACTAAACAATCCTACATCAAACTTTCACTTTTTAATACTTTGTTGCAAATCCTTTGCAGTCAATTACAGCCTGAAGTCTGGAAGGTATAGACATCGCCAGACGCTGGGTTTCATCCCTGGTGATGCTCTGCAGGCCTCTACTGCAAATGTCTTCAGTTCCTGCTTGTTCTTGGGGCATTTTCCCTCCAGTTTTGTCTTCACAAAGTGAAATGCATGCTCAATCGGATTCAGGTCAGGTCATTGACTTGGCCATTGCATAACATTCCACTTGTTAGCCTTAAAAAACTCTTTGGTTGCTTTTGCAGTATGCTTCGGGTCATTGTCTACCAACCACCAAAGCCTACCAACCATCCGCATAACCCCTTCATCTCCTCCACTCGCTCTCTCCCTTGCCTCATCTGGCTCCCCTTGTGCCTGTTCTGTTTTCCCTCCCTTAGGATGTAAGCTCACTTGAGCAGGGCCCTCTTTCCTCCTGTCTCCTCACCTGTTCTTCTGCTCCGTGTTTATTGCTTTAACCTGCCTGGAGCTCCTGAAGTACTGGTATCTCTGTTTATTGTTTTGTACTGTTTCACCCTGTATAGTGTACTGTTTGTATGGTATACGGCGCTGCGGAAATCTTGTGGCGCCTAACAAATAAAGGATAATAATAATAATTGTCCATCTGCACTGTGAAGCGCCGTCCAATGAGTTCTGAAGCACTTGACTGAATATGAGCAGATAATATTGCCCGAAACACTTCAGAATTCATCCTGCTACTTTAGTCAGCAGTCACATCATCAATAAATACAAGGGAACCAGTTCCATTGGCAGCCATACATGCCCACGCCATGACACTACCACCACCATGCCTCACTGATGAGGTGGTATGTTTTGGATCATGAGCAGTTCCTTTCCTTCTCCATACTCTTCTCTTCCCATCACTCTGGTACAAGTTGATATTTGTCTCATCTGTCCATAGGATGTTGTTCTAGAACTGTAATGGCTTTTTTGTTCTAGAACTGTAATGGCTTTTTTAGATGTTGTTTGCCAAACTCTAATCTGGTCTTCCTGTTTTTGTGGCTCACAAATCGTTTACATCTTGTGGTGAACCCTCTATATTCTCTCTTGTGAAGTCTTCTCTTGATTGTTGACTTTGACACATATACACCTACCTCCTGGTGTTCTTGATTTGGCCAACTGTTGTGAAGGGGTTTTTCTTCACCAGGGAAAAAATTCTTCTGTCATCCACCACAGTTGTTTTCCGTATTCTTCCGGGTCTTTTGGTGTTGCTGAGCTTTCCGGTGCGTTCTTTCTTTTTAAGAATGTTCCAAACAGTTGATTTGGCCACACCTCAGGCCTCATGCTTTTGCTATTTCTCTGATGGGTTTGTTTTGATTTTTCAGCCTAATGATAGCTTGCTTCACTCATATTGAGAGTCGACAGCAACAGATTCCAAATGCAAATGTCACACCTAGAATCAACTCCAGACATTTTACCTGCTTAATTGATGATTAAATAACGAGGGAATAGCCCACACATGTCCATGAAATAGGTTTTTAGTCGATTGTCCCATTACTTTTGGTCCCTTAAAAAGTGTGAGGCACATATAGAAACCGTTGTAATTCCTACACCGTTCACATGATTTGGATGTAAATTCCCTCAAATTAAAGCTGAAAGTCTGCAGTTAAAGCACATCTTGTCAGTTTCATTTCAAATCCATTGTGGTGGTTTATAGAGCCCAAAATATGAGAATTGTGTCGATGTCCCAATATTTATGGACTTGACTGTGTATATATATATATATATATATATATATATATTGTTTTGCTGTAATTCTTCTTTATTTAGTCTCTTCAAACCATACATAAGAAAATACACTGGGCTTTCCTTCTAAGAATTGTTTCAAACACCTGTCTCAAATAATTTTGGGAGGCTGAAACTAGGCCCAGTATACAGGACAAAGTCATAGGTGAAGTAAAAAAGAACAGCAAAAATATTATCCAAACCAGTGGTCGAAGTGTAGGTCCCCTTGTACCATCATAGCAGCTTTGGCCCATCGAGGCATGGACTCCACAAGACCTCTGGAGGTGCCCTGTGGTATCTGGCACCAAGAAGTTAGCAGCAAATCCTTTAAGTCCTGTAATTTGTGAGGTGGGGTCTCCGTGGCTCTGAGTTGTTTTTCTAGCACATCCCACAGATGCTCGGTCAGATTGAGATCTGGGGAATTTGGAGGCCAAGTCAACACCTTGAACTCTTTGTCATGTTCCTCAAACAATTCTTGAACAAGTTTTGCAGTGTGGCAGGGCGCATTATCCTGCTGAAAGAGGCCACTGCCATCAGGGAATACCGCTGCCATGAGGGGGGGTACTTGGTCTGCAACAATGTTTAGGTAGGTGGTATGTGTCAAAGTGAGTGCCAGGACCCAAGGTTTCCCAGTAGAACATTGTCCAGAGCATCACACTGCCTCAGCTGGCTGCCTTCTTCCTATAGTGTATCCTGGTACCATCTCTTCCCCAAGTAAATGACTCACGCTTACCCAGCCGTCCACATGATGTAAAAGAAAATGTGAATCCTCAGACCAGTCCACCTTCTTCCATTGCTCCATGGGCCAGATCTGGTGCTCACATGCCCATTGCAGGCGCTTTCAGTTGTGGACAGGGGTCAGCATCGACATCCTGACCGCTGTGTGGCTACGCCACCCACACGCAGCAAGCTGTTCTGACACCTTTCTATCATAACCAGCATTAACTTTTTCAGCAAATTGTGCTACAGTAACTCTTCTGTGGGATTGGTACAGACAGGCTAGCCTTCCCTTCCCACCCACATCAATGAGCCATCGGCAGGAGACATGACCCAGCTACTGAACATGTAACATCTTCCTATGTATAACATTCAGGTTTATATCACAATAACACATGTCCTAGAACCTAGAGCAGTCACTCAGATGCCGCTTTCATCATCCCACCTGCACTTGGAGGACCCAGGCTGATATCTGACTGATTGCTGTGCTTAGAAACTACTTCACTGGGAATAAAAAGTGTAAAAATGCAAAGAAAACACATAAAAGAACTAAAAAACTAAAAACAAACAACTGTTACTTCCCTAGGAGATAGTAACTGGTTGCAGAGTTCAGACAGCGGTCTGTGGACAGACTGCAGATGGAGATAGAGAAGCTCCACCATCCTTGCTATGAACTGCCCTCACTGAACTGGCTGAGTCCTCTGCAGTTAATTGTGAAAGCTGCATCTCTGATGTCACATTTCTATTCCCCAGTTATGGGGGAAATTCCCAAATAGAACCAAAAACATGTACATGAAATTTCTCCAAATGTTGCTTATTCCCAGTTTAGCTCTCACCTAATCCAGGCCCAGCTATGCTGCTATGGTATAAAGAGACACTGAATACAGGTAAGATACATGGAACACACAAGTTGTCTGGTACCTTCCTCTCCGCCTCTCTCCTCTGCAGATCCTTCTGTTTGATGCTCAGGAACTGAAACTTCAGCAGTTTGGCGATCAGTGGAAGCGGCAATTTCTCTCCATTGTCCAGTAAGATCTTAGCTGTTTCCGTCACCTGCGGAATGAAGACATTATAGAAGTGGTTAGAAAATACAGCAGGGTGGGGTAAGGTGCGGGTGGGAATAGCATGACCACCTACCTGGCAATCTGCTTAAACAATAGACAGTGCAACCAGTATTGTCAGTAATAACTTATCAATGAGAATGCACATGTCAGGCGCTGCCCCGCTGCTTCCTCGAGACGGTCTCCCGTCTCTGCTCTCGGTGCGTCTGGTTGCCAGACAACCAGACGTAAGCCTTCCAGCCGCATCGCCGGTTCTTCCATGCAACGGGACGCTATTCTAACCTCTGCCGTCTCTCTCCTCCTCATTGGCTGCCTGCACTATATAAGACCTCTCCCCCCTACCTGTGCCAGAGTATTAGGTCTATTACCTGCTCCAGTGCTCCAGTGTGATTTGGATTGTCTGACTACCTCTGATTTTCCTGTGACCTTACTACCCGGATTGTTTGACTTCTCTTTTGGATCTCCCTTGTGCATTGTTGATCCTGGCTGTTACTGACCCGGCATTGCTTGACCCCTCTTCTGGATTCCCCCTTGTACCTCGTTGCCAGCGCGTTACCGATCCGGAATTGTTTGACCTCTCTCCTCACGTTACCAGACCGGCTCACTTGACTACTCTCATTCTGTGCCTCGCTATACGACTCAGTGAAGGACCGCGACCTGCGCGCCTCCTGCAGTGGAGCCCGTACCTCCTTGCGGGGATTCTTGGTGAAAACCGGGGCAGATTTCGCACCTTCTACTTGAGTTGCGCCAATGTTAGCAGGTGCCCTACGCCTAGTTGTGACAGCACATAGCTAGAATCCAGGGAGATATAGAAAGCGCATTACTGGCCGATAAGAGGGGGAAATGGATCAAGATGAGGTACTTTGGACGTTTTGAAACAGCCACTTATCGCCCCATATTATCCTGCGGTTCAGCCAAATTCACCACAAAAAAAACACATTGATTTCACAATGGCCTCTGCTACCTCACAAAGAGCTGGCAACGTAAATATAAGTACAACCACTGCAGAAACTATAAGGCTGGATGTCTGATTACTTAGATATAGTCTTCTAAACTGTGACTAATTGCATATAACAGTCCCAATGACAAAGAGGGTGGGGCCTTATGATGATGGGGGTGATTTCTGCACAATGGGGAAAGACCTTTGTGGATTATGATGTGTTATAGTCTCCAGGATTGGTGTCAGCAGTATAGATTTCTTGTGCTGAGCACGTTACAAGGTCCGCTGAGGATTGATGCACTGATGTTTAGTGAAATCCGTCAGAGGCTGGATGCGGATTAACAATGATGGAACTGTTGGGGAGTCAGACTGCGCTGCTGCCCCCTAGTGTTCAGACTACAGAATACATATTGGAGTCAACAGAACACAATCACCTTTATGTTCTCTGACTAGGATCCATTGTGCGGCTGCTACTAGGAGAATAAAACATTTCTACACATTTTCCACCAGTTTTGGTTACATTGCAGCCCCCATGATGAGCGGGGAGGGGTGTAAGGTCCTGTCTCGTAAACAGACTGGATGATGGAAACCTGTTTATTCTCTTCACATAATTATATTTGTGGTACTGTGCAATTTATTATTATAGTTTAAGCATTGATATGTGTTTCATGTTCAAGTCCCTGCGCTGTATATCGGTATCGCTTTTATTGCGGTAGCCTTGTAATTATTGCTTGCGCAGTTTTAATTTCTGGGCGCTGACGTCATTAATCACCTATTCAGAGTTATTATACACCAGCACCGTGAGACAGACAGACAGACACACATCACCCAACTACAAGGCAGCAATACTGACCACTGTGCCACCGCGCCGCCCAATGTGCGGACATTCATCTATGTGGATTCTTAATGCGTTATAGTCTTTACTTTTCACAGAATTTATCAGCTCATGTTTCAGACATAGTCCCATATTGGACTATGAATCAAGCTGTCGATTCTTTTGATAAAGTCTTCTTTCATATTAGGTAGAGATGTGTTCTGGTTTTGGTTTTGGATCTGGATTAGCTTTGTGTTTTGGTTTTGGCAAAACTGTTCTCACGTGTTTTGGTTTTGGATCTGTATGTTTTAGAAAAATTGCTAAAATATGCTGAAATCACATAATGTTGTTCTTTTTTGTTCCTACATTATTATTAACCTCAATAATACTAATTTCAAGTCATTTGCAGTCAATTTTGACCACCTCACAAGTCACAATATTATTTTCATACACTTTCAAACAAATACTGCAGCGACCTGGCTGGATGGTAAGCGACAGAGCAATGACACAAACACACGGCAGTTCCTAGCACATCTAGGAAACATTTCCACAAAACTTATGTAGACACAGGAATGGATATTACAACTGGCATTAGATCTGCTTCAGACAGACTGTGACACGGAACATGTGGGCAGTATGGAATCCGCCATGTTGGAATACGCTGCATTGAACAGAGATTTAAACCAATATATAGACGCAGTTGAGGAGACCGTACTTAAGTTAAAACGTGACCCATCGGATGAGATCCACAAGAGATACACTGCGCTTCAGAAGAATAATACAGAGGATGCAGGACGATAAATATGTCCAGTTTAAAGAGACCTAAGAAAACAAATGGGTGTGTCCCCGGCCCCTACAGGGTGTGTCCCCGGCCCCTGCAGGGTGTGTCCCCGGCCCCTACAGGGTGTGTCCCCGGCCCCTACAGGGTGTGTCCCCGGCCCCTACAGACTAAGCTTTGGAAGATGAAGACGAGGAGATCGCCGTCATCCTGAGCACACGGCCAGTACAGTGAAACTGAGAATGGCTCATGAATTGGTTATGGTTCACTTGATCGCTCCACGCGTTCCTTGGATAACTGTGGCAACTCTACAGCTAATATATGGCGATGAGCGCTGTCCCCCCCCCCCCCTCCCAGGTATGTGTGCTCTTATCAGACACACACCAATCCAGGGTGCCCCGGCGGGTTGGACATGGTAAACCCAGTGAAAAACAAATTATGTGGTCACATGTACGAGAGACAAGCAATTGAAAGGATGATTGAAAACAAACTTCAGAAGGGTAAATCACCCAGGTGTCCAAAAATTAGCTGTGATCACTCTGACATGAGTATATCGGATCTTGTTCCAGACAATGCATTAAAAAGACCCATTGAAATTCACAGCAAAAAAAACAAGGTCATAACTGAGCTTCGAATTGGCCCAATTTCCCCAAAAATTATAATATAGATATGTACCTTTGACATAAAGTGCAGATTACAAACACTTTGTGCACTACTGATGAAACAACAGCAAAGTGGAAGGTAATACATATACACCTCTATTTAGACATCCATGCTTACATTACATCTGCAAGCAACGTTGTTCTTTGTTAGTAAAACTGTTGTCTTTATACCGTTCAAAAAAATTAAAAATAATCCTCCACCATTCTTTGAATGTTGATAGTTGATAGTAGGATCAGATGGAATTACAGCAGAGAAGTCACTAATTTTGGTCAATTCTTTTACAGTAGACAAGTCCAGATGTCAAAATGTTGTGCTGAGCCATCTGCATCATCAATGGGTCTCTTGGGAAACTTAAGTCTTTTCCTAGCAGCAGTTGAGTGAGAAACTGAAGAAAGAGACGCCATCACATAACACTTGAGCTGTCATCTTGCTCACCAGGAGCTCCTTGCATCTCTTGAGATCTGGGTAAGTTGGAAACAAAGAGAAGACATAGCTCTTAAACTGCACCGTCTAGCACAGTCGCCAAAATGTAGTGATCCGATTTCAAGATTTTGATAACTCTTGGATCCTGTAGAAGCAAATAAAGTACTTGATCTACAAGTCCGACATACTTAGCGGAATTCCTTTCTTTAATCACCTCCTTCAGTTTCTCAAGCTGCTTTTTCAAAAGTCTAATTAAGGGAATCACTTGATTCAAGCTCGCAGTGTCTGAACTCACTTCACAGGTGACTACTTCGAATGGCTTCAGCACCTTGCGCAAAAGTATTCTCCACTGCGCTTGACTAAAATACATCCCCCCTCCTTTCCCAATGTTATTGCTTGTGGAGTAAGCGTGGATGGCTTTTCGCTGTCCCTCCCTCCTCAGAAGCATATATAGGGTGGAATTCCACCTTGTCACCACATCTTGCTTCAGTTGGTGGCAGGGCAAATTAAATTGTTCTTGTAGCTGCTGCAATCTCTTACATGCTGTTGCCGAATGCAGATTTACGGGCCACAGACAGCATCTCCTGCACGTCCCTGTCATTTTTTTAAAAAAGCTCTGTATCACCAAGTTTATTGTGTGAGTGTCACAAGCGGCGGCGGCACGCCGCATCCTGGCGTGTTTTAGCAGCCGGGCGCGTGCTCTAGTTTCTATGCTCTGTTTTTATTCTTTGGCATTATCCTTGTTGCATAGATGTAGGAGGGTGTAGGGACATCCTCCAACTCCAGGGGGAGCTCTCATATGATTTAAACGGGTTCATTTATATTTTTATACATGCTTCCTGGTTATGTTATTACCTATGCAAGTTCTAGCTAGTAATTTATTAGCAGCCTCCTGAGGCTGATTGTCAGCCCTGTCCTCCTCTGTCCTGATTGGCTCTCAGTACTATTTAAGGCAGTGAGGTCTGAGCTTCACTGCCGGTTATAGCTTCCAGTTCCCTGTCTGCTAACCGGCTCCTGTGCTGTTTGGTGTAAGCCTTCTGGATTGAACTACTGTGTATGACCTTTGCCTTTTTCTGGACCTTGAACCTCTGCTTCTAACCCCGACCTATTGCTTGAACCTGGATTTTGAACCTCTGCTTGTGACCCCGATCTTACGCCTGTCTCTGGACTCAGAACCTGTGCCTGTGGCCCTTGACCTTGGTTTGTTCCTTGGATACATTGTCTGCTGTCCGCTGACCCTTGCCTGGACCCCACGCTGCTGTCTGCCATAGCACTCTCTTCCTGGGTTCTCCTTGGCCGGTACACATCTCACGACCCTCTCTTTGTCTGCAGCCAAGTCTGTCCCCACCACTAGGGGCAACAGTGAACACCAGACTTCAGAGCAGACTCCGGGTTTTGCTGTACTGGCTGGAGGGGTTCCTAACAGTGAGCAAAAAAGGGAATGTGATGGAATTTACCCAGCTGTAACGCTCTCACAATATTGGTGGTGTCACACGCTGGGTGATCGAACTGCACACCTGAACCCCGGCACTCTTACCTGTCTCCGCCATCCATGCACTCCGTCCTGGCTGCCGTCATCTTCGTTTCGCGTCTGCACACGAGCAGACCCGCCCTATTCATTTCCTCTGCTCCTCTCCCATTGGTTGAATATTTTGTTCCAAACTTTAAAAGGCACCCCCTCTGGATGTTTGGGGCCTGTTCTTTATGTTACCTTCTTGGTGCTAGACGTGGCTACCTTGTACCTGTTTGACTGCACAGCAGACACTCTAATTGATCTTTCACCTCCATTCCAGTGGTAACCTGTCGTCTGCAGAACTGACACTCTGTTTCTGCGCTACACCTCCGTTCAAGTGGTTACCTGCTACTTCAGTACTGACACTTGCTAGTGTTCTTGCCGCTATCCCAGTGGTAACCTGTCGTCCGCAGAGCTGACACCGCACTCAGTCGTCATCATCATCATCATTTATTTATATAGCGCCACTAGTTCCGCAGTGCTGTACAGAGAACTCATTCACATCAGTCCCTGCCCCATTGGAGCTTACAGTCTAAATTCCTTAATATAGACACACACACACACACACACACACACACACACACATAGACATATACATACAGACAAAGAGGTAGAGACTAGGATCAATTTTTGACAGCAGTCAATTAACCTACCAGTATGTTTTTGGAGTGTGGGAGGAAACCGGAGCACCCGGAGGAAACCCACGCAAACACAGGGAGAACATACAAACTCCACATAGATAAGGCCATGGTCGGGAATCGAACTCATGACCCCAGTGCTGCGAAGTACAAGTGCTAACCACTGAGCTACTGTCCTTCTCCACCATTCCAGTGGCACCCGCCAATCTCTTCTACTCTCCTCTCCGTGTGGACTGCCATTGCTGACTATTTTGCGTGTTCCTCTAGAGCAGTGTTTCTCAACTCCAGTCCTCAGACCCACTAACAGTACATGTTTTCCATATCTCCTTGCTGGAGCACAGGTGTATTCATTACTGACTGACACAGTGTAGCAGGTGGTATAATAATTTCACTGGCAATCCTGCACTGTTAGTGGGTCCTGAGGACTGGAGTTGAGAAACACTGCTCTATAGGTTTCGCCTGGTACTCCTGGGTAGGACCACAAACTGCGAGATAGACGCAGCTTGCGGCTGGTCCCTGGTGAATACAGTCTCCTCGTTAGACTCCGCGCCTTACTTGAGTAGTGCAAATCTAGGCAAACCGTAGGATCCAACCTTCTGAACAGGTGGTGTTATCAGAAATAACATATCCTGGGGAGAGTCCAAGTGGTATAAGCCATGCATTAATGACATCCATTCGTTTTTGTAACAGATTGTCAGTTGTGTGCCTCTTAGTGGAGCCGGTGATACACAGAGTAGCTGCCTCTGAAAAATGTGATGTACTTGGGTACATGCTGCTGCTGTCCCTGCTGGTGAAGGTGAATCACCAACCCAGTGGACTGCCACAGTCATATAATCTTTAGTTTGCCCGGTTGCTCTTGTCCACATATCTGTGGTTAAGTGTACAGTGGGTAGAATGGCATTTTGTAGCCCAATAATTACAGTTTTACGAACCTTTTGGTAGAGGTGAGGAATAGCTTTTCTAGTAAAATGGTGTCGAAATGGAATTTGGTAACGGGGACAGAAGACCTCAAGTAATTGTCGAACACCAGCTGCATTAATAGTGGATATTGGACGCAGAGCTAATACTACATAGTCGCCATGGCGTCTGTGATCCGCTGTGCGACTGGGTGACAGCTTTCATACTTGCCTATTCTTGCATATGATTGTTTAACAGTCAATTGTTGTAAACTACTAGTAGCTTCTTCTTGGTCTGCTTCTGGGATGAAGATCCACCCCCAGCAGCAGAAGCAGCAGCAGAGGGACTAACGCTCAATAATTCTTCAGAGGAAGCAAGGATAGTGGAGGAGTCATCCAGCCTTAGCCACTTGGATGCAGGACTAACTCCAATCGCTACTGAGGATATTGATGAGGAAGGTGTTGTGGGTGTAGATTGTCGGGATGTAGGTGAGAGAAGGGTCCTAGCTGATGATGGACTTCTTGTTGTTATTTTTTTAGCATAAGTTTACGATTTTCACAACAGCTTGCCATGAACTCGATGCAAATGGCGTAACATGGATGAGGTTCCTACTGACTGTGGCTTGACATACACTACTAAGGGCTAGACAACTGTTGTCAGGATTTGGGTAGAAATAATTCCACACACAACAGGTGGATTTTTTGGTCTTATGCCCAGGCATGACAATGGCCTTCTTCTTATCACGTGCCAGAACTGATTCCACTGGTGCAGGACTTACACAATCAACATCATCCTCATCAACATCCTCATTTTCGCCCTCGTCGGCTACACAAATATCCCCCTCATCCTGCTGCAATTCCAAAGTGGCATCCTCAATTGGTGTATCACTCGAGCTGTTCAGGCACACATCAGCAGAAATGCTGAAAGGCGCCTTCTTTATGGGTACACTATCAGAATGGTCAGGATTATACATAGCACTTGTGAATGGACTCTCCTCAGGGATTGGTGTCATTTCTGAATCTGAACATACATTCTCCTCTAATGTCTTACGGTTTTCTTCCAGCTCGGCTATTACACGTAAAAGTATTTGAGCACCACTTTTGGAGTCAGAATGACAAGGTCTTGCTTGGTCATGACTGACCTTACAAGAAGATGCCTCAGTAACAGTATTAGATCTCGCACTCATAGAAAAAGGCGAAGACCTCATTCTTTCCTTGCCACTGTGTATGTTGGCAATTTTAATTTTTTCTGCAGTTAATTTTGACTTGATTACAGGTGTTTTTTCTTTACCAAGGTATAAGGTGTTTATTTAACATTTTTGCTTCCCTGACTTAAAAACACTCTGCACTTTAACATAGGCTTTAGCAGATGATATAGAGGGATTACTATCATCATGACTGGTGCCAACAGCTGCTTGGTGCTCCTGGTCTTCTGTGTACTGCTGTGAATCCATTTTGATAACAGTAAAATGTGACTGCAGATTTAGAACAAGACTACCAGCCCTATTATTTCTATTTCCGCAATGGCAATTAGCAGTGAAGAAATGGAGCTCTCTTGTTTCTGTGTGAGCCATAACTCAGTAGAATGTCACTGGAGACTTTAGAGAACAATGCTACCCCCTCTTCTTTCTTTTATAGCTATGACGCTACCCAACTGCTCTAGAGACTGTCAAGAACTGTGCTACCCCTTCTGTGTCTCTCTGTGACATGGAGCTGGATCGCAGTGGAGGGCGGTACTTATAGAATCCAAAGCTTGCAAGATCTGACAACGTAACAAAGACGTTTTGCCTCATTTTGAATTCCGATGGTGTGCGAAAGTACCGAGCCGGCTTGGTTCGGTACTCGGATCTGCTAAGTTCGGGTGGGCTCGGTTCTCGGAGAACCGAGCCTGAACATCTTTAATTTTAGGTAGTATTTGCACATTGTCACCTACATTTTGTATTTATTCTTTGTGGCTGTGTTTCTGATTGGACGCTGTGTAATATCTCTCGGGAAAGTGAATTATTTAAACCACATTTTACCCCTTGCTTTTTATGTATAGATTATATATAGTGTCATAAGATGGTATTGGGGTTACCGTCTTCAGGGGTAGACGACTGCGCTTCAGACTGATCAGTCAAGGATATCACACCAGCTTTGGCTAACTAGCCGCAGCTAGTTTTATTCACCTTGTTCAAAACAAACAAAATGTAAACAAAAGTTCCTAAGTGGTCTGGAATCTTACTAACGCACAGGAACACCCTCTCTCATGTGAAGGACCTTGTGTCCCGCATACACAAAACATCAGCACTTACTGGTCACCAATTCCAGTGTCTCTCCATAGGCATATAGTCTGCTCTCCAGCTAGTGAGAGACTGAGACTGATCACACGGACGTTCTTTTAAACACTCCTTACAGATGTAACCAATAATCAGTCTGCTGACAGACTGGACGATCAGAAGACCCGGATTGGTCCTTATGAATGGAGTCCGCCCTCACTCTCCAGTCATACCCCAGCGGTATGAATGGAGAGAGATACAATGATGAGTGTCTGCAGGCAACAGTGTAGCATGGTGGAGGTTCCTTGTAAGTTTGGGGCTGCGTTTCAGGAAATGGAGTTGGGGATTTAGTCAGGATTAATGGTGTCTTCAATGCTGAGAAATACAGGCACGTACTTATCCATCATACAATACCATCAGGGAGGCGTCTGATTGGCTCCAACTTTATTCTGCAGCAGGACAAGGACCCCAAACATACAGCCAATGTCATTAAGAATCTTCAGCGTAAAGAAGAACAAGGAGTCCTGGAAGATGATGATATGGCCCCTACAGAGCCCTGATCCCAACATCATCGAGTCTGTCTGGAATTACATGAAGAGACAGAAGGATTTGAGCAAACCTACATCCACAGAAGATCTGTGGTTAGTTCTCCAAGATGTTTGGAACAACCTCCCTGCCGAGTTCCTTCAAAACTGTGTGCAAGTGTACCTAGGAGAATCAATGCTGTTTTGAAGGCAAAGGGTGGTCACACCAAATATTGACTAGATTTAGATTTGTCTTCTGTTTATTCTATTTGCATTTTGTTAATTGATAAAAAAAACAAAAAACTATGAACACTCTATTTCTGAAAGCATTCTTACTTTGCAGCATTTTTTCCACATCTGCCTAAAACTGTTGCACAGTACTGTACATCTGTAATTTACCAGTTTATCAGTGCTTCTGTCACATATCCCCCCCCCCCCTCCCTTTCCCCTTGTTTCATCCTGTGGGCGGAACACTTTTAATCCCTAAACACCCCTTATTTCTTCCCAAAAACTTTTTAGACTCATGCTGTGGATTGGATGAGAGGTTCTGGCTACTGTTCCTTCTGGAACCAAAGGACTCGCGGTTACTGGAGGCACCGGGGTAGCTCAGAGTTACTCTATCTTTCCATGGTTTTATAAACTTTTCACGGTAGATCCGTTCAGGTTTTCTTTTCCCTGGTGGGTATACCTTACCAGCAGGTAAACAGGTAGTGTGACAAGCAGACTTTATAATAATGCCGGGAAGCCTGGTAATGACACCCAGGGCGGGATACACAGTAATCAGATACCTCTTTATGGACTCCTGGCCAGAAAAACCGCTGCAAAATTCACTCTGAGGTATTTCTACCCCAAGATGCTCTGCAGTTATGTGACTATGAGCCAGGTGTAACACCGTACTTTTATAAGCTTTAAGAATTATCAAACGTTCTAAAACATCTTCTCGTTTGTACATCTGATACAACAACCCTTGAATCGTTGCCATGTGAGGGTACAACAACCTATTACCATGTTTCCATTAGCTGTTTTTAATAGCCCAGTTGTTTACGGGTCTATTTACAAGACCTGTACAAAATGAAGATTTTCTATCGCTGCTTATCAACTGCATAGAAAAATAAAAAAAAAAAGTTAAAAGTAGAGAAAAAATAACTTTATTAAAAAAAATGCTTTATTTTAATAGTAAAGCATTTTTTCCTGTAGATGGCGGCAGCAATTGGAGGTCAGCACCGATAAATGATAAATAGGCTATAGCCGGCCATAGCCTTCCCCGGCCTGGCAGCTTTAACACTGAGCTGGATAATACACATGATATAATGTGCAGTGTTTATATCAAATACATTCACCATCTCTGTTTCACTCCTCTCCAGCTGGTTGCCATGTTAGGTAGGAGGGGCTTCTCTAACTAAACAGGCAAAGTTTGAGACTTGCTGTGCAGAAATACTCTGTGTGGATTGGTTGAATCATAAAGAAGGGTGGAGCCAGTGATGTTACAGTAGCTCAGATCACTGCAGTCTCTGCTTTTTGACCTATATACGATCCTATATTAAGGTTTCCGCTGCTAGACCATTTGTCGCAGGTTGAAACACCTGCAACACTTTTTTTCCCTTAAGGTGTTGGATGCACTCCAGCAGTCTGCAAATCTAATACTTTACCTTTTACAAGGACAGTGGTGAAACATCAGAGTGACACCAAACAATGTTTTTACCTTCATTGCTCATAACTGAAAATGTCAATTAGGGGATTTATATTTTTTAACCCATGCTATGGCCTTGCAGTTGCATTTTTTGCTTTGCTGTAGTTAAAAAAAATATATTTAATTTTTTTTATTCCAGATTGTCCAAATATTGTAGTAAAATGATTGTTTTTCTCTTAAATATCTTTCTTCTCCTTATGGAAATGATGTTCTCTTTCCATTTAATTTCTATTGTGCTCCGTGTGGAGCACAATAGAAATTGTCTCCTGTGGAGCGTAAGCCGAGTATTGTACAAGAAGTGGTAATAACATCTCTCCAGCAAGTGTCTTACCCCATGTTTGGATGAGGTGTCCCTGAATGTCTCTGTAGTCTCCCCTGAACCCTGGGGTGAGCACCGGACATCCACTCTGGGAACGTAGGGATGGAGCTCCGCCAAAGGCACGAGGACTAAGCCTGGGGGAGCTCAGCCCCTCTGCACTATAAAGAGGCCAATTAGGCTATAAACCAGTAGAACAACCATCTCAGTCTGTTCCACAACGTCCCGGTCTAATTGGGGTGAAATTGGGGTATGACGACAGACCTGGGAACGCACAGCTGTGGTCTCCAGATGTGTGGTACTGACAGACCCTCTTTTTATACCTCACTTTTATGGCTCTGTTTTTTACAGCTTGTTTCCACCAAATTTCGTACAACTCTCTAACATCTGGATCCTTCTCCTCTGAGCCCCGTATCCACTTTATTTACTGTGAATTAAATAAAATAATTTAAAAAAACTGAGCCATAAAAGCTGCTTATGACCCTGTAGCCGCGGGTGCCGGGAATGTGCCTCGGCTCTGGGGAGCTGTGATAAGAAGCACGAGAACAGCTCTAATCTAGTCCTAAGACCCCGTATCTTTGTTGCCTTTAGTTATTCCTGAGCTGAGCATTGGGTTATTTATAACTGGAGGATAAATGAGGTGATTTTAACATTCTGACAGGCTCCCCCCCCCCTCCGGCTCTCCATATCCCCCCCTCCCTTCCTTGTAGCAATTAGGCCTGGCGGCATCTGGTGTCAATTTCTGCTGGATGGAGGAAGACGGAGAGTGCGCAACGATCTGCAGGGCCAGCGGTACAATCGCATTCATTTATTTGTCCACTTTCCAATCACATTCTCATGTCTTCCAGGTAGTTTCATAGAAACAGTCTGGGCAGTCCAGCAGAGTGCATTAACCAGCCATCTGTGTCATACGACCTTGTCCTAGAGGCCCCTGTTCTAGAGTCCTTGTCCTAGAGGCCCCTGTTCTAGAGTCCTTGTTCTAGAGGCCCCTGTTCTGGAGTCCTTGTCCTAGAGGCCCTGTTCTAGAGTCCTTGTCATTGAGACCACTGTTCTAGAGTCCTTGTGCTGGAGGCCCTGTTCTAGAGTCCTTGTCCTAGAGGCCACTGTTCTAGAGTCCTTGTCATTGAGACCACTGTTCTAGAGTCCTTGTTCTGGAGGCCCTGTTCTAGAGTCCTTGTAATTTAGACCACTGTTCTAGAGTCCTTGTTCTGGAGGCCCCTGTTCTAGAGTCCTTGTCCTAGAGGCCCCTGTTCTAGAGTCCTTGTTCTAGAGGCCCCTGTTCTGGAGTCCTTGTCCTAGAGGCCCTGTTCTAGAGTCCTTGTCATTGATACCACTGTTCTAGAGTCCTTGTCCTGGAGGCCCTGTTCTAGAGTCCTTGTCCTAGAGGCCACCGTTATAGAGTCCTTGTCATTGAGACCACTGTTCTAGAGTCCTTGTTCTGGAGGCCCTGTTCTAGAGTCCTTGTAATTTAGACCACTGTTCTAGAGTCCTTGTTCTGGAGGCCCCTGTTCTAGAGCCCTTGTCCTAGAGGCCCCTGTTCTAGAGTCCTTGTCCTAGAGGCCACTGTTCTAGGTCCTTGTTCTGGAGGCCTCTGTTCAAGAATCCTTGTTTTAGAGGCCCTGTTCTAGAGTCCTTATCCTTGAGGCCCCTGTTCTAGAGGCTCCTGTTCTAGAGTCCTTCTTCTGAAGGCCCCTGTTCTAGAGTCCCTGTTCTGGAGGCCCTGTTCTTGATAGTTACATTGCCAGTTCAGGACAGAGTGGAACGGAGACTGGATGATACAGGGTCCTCTCGCAGCACATGGACAAGGAAAACCAACATTAACATATAAGGTCACTCCAACCTTACGGATTACATGGGTCTCACATGAATCATTTATTGGCTGACACATCCACTGCTGCTTTTATTAAATACTTTTCTGTCTAGCTTCTATTTATATCATAGGGCAGAACTGTTCACTTTACTGGGATACAACACAAAAAATATCATACAGCCACGAGCAGATCTCCCTCCTCGTACTTCCAGACACTTCTTATATCTCCCAACTGTCTCGATTGGAAGACTCTGTCCTACTGCGCCCCCCGTAGACACCTTTGTCCAATGATGGGAGGTATGAGGCACTCACTGCAGTTTTTTAATAATACACACACACACACACATATAAACACCGTCATCTACACCTGCCACTAGAAGTTACATCACTTCTGGTTTCTTCTCTTTTTTTCCAAAGTTACATTAATGTTTTTCACCAGTTTGCGATGTACCGTACAGGGGCTATGAACTGTAACAAGCGGTTACACACCTCCTGGTGCTGTCTTTGGGTGGTGAGCAGATATGATGTCACTTCCGTTTAAATCCCATGGAGAAAGAGAGTCTGCTCTGGTTCCCTGGAGCAGACACAAGACACAATGACACAATGGTTGGCAGTGGTCTGAGAGCGCCCCCTGGTGCGGTGGTCTGATGGGGCAGCGGATGGTGGCATTACTGCCAGATTGACGGAAAGGATGCAGCCTCCTCTGTACTCGTGGTTTCTAGGGGAGATTTGGCAATACATTGTTTTGCAATTCTCATGCGGCTATTGGTGTTCTGATAGCTGGTGTCCATACTCATGAATATAACAGAATATTTTATTATTATGAGTAAGATTTATTTATAGGGCGCCACAAATTGGCTGCAGCGCTGTACGTGGTACAGAGAGAAGGACAGTACAAGGTAGAACAGTGCGGTACAATAAACAAGCAGCTCTACATCTCTGGTAGCTCAAAGCACAGCTAATAAGACTGAAAGGAGTAGGGATATACAGCACAGCAGGGACCCTGTGCCAGGATCGTGGGGGCAGCTAGCAGGTAAGAGCCACTGAAAGGTGCAGAGAAAAGCGAGAGACGAGTCAGAGGACAGAGAGCCCAGGAAGGAGGGAGGCTGCGTAGCTGGAAAGCAAAGATAAAAGTGGTGAAAACAGGAGGAGAAAGGGCCCTGCTCCGAGGAGCTTACAATCTACACAGAGGAAACACTGCGCATATCATCACACAACATACAAAACACCTTAACATTCATCCCACAAACATTAACAACGACCTCAACAAGTTTTTGAAAGACGGCAAAGACTCACTTTTGTTTATAAACAACAAATACGTAATTCCACAGAATAAGCACACTCAATTAATAGCTTTTTACTATCTACCATACATACACAAATCCATATGTAGGCAAGATCCCCTCCAACCGCTGAGACACAGCCCACATACTGAACATTCTTGAAATACAACAAATGGGAGGCAGTTTAGATCTATGGCACCATCGCTAGAACTATGATACAAACACACACACAAATCACACACAAAGCTTACAGTCTAGGACCACCTTACTCTACAGTAATCTCTGTAAAGTCTAATAAAGTAGCACTGTCGCCATCTGTTGGTCACAAGTCATACTGCAGCAGCTATACTTTTTTCTTTACTCTCCTAACTTCTCATGTATATGTATGCAACTATATGTCAGCCTTTATCCCTCCATATACGAAACCTTAATAGGGTAGATACAATTAAGACATTAATAATTATTTAATCAACATCTAATGGCTAGTGAAACACATTTGCTGCCGAACTGTAAAGTAAATCTGTCCTTAAGAAGGAATCACCAGTTTTAGCACATGATGGGCATCTGGTAACCATGAAGAACAAAGTTGATATAATGGAATATCGGTGCTGATTTTGCGTTACGATTTTGCATCTTTTGTGAGGTTAATTACCAGAAGAATAGGTAAGACAGCGCAAAAAAACTCTAATCAGCACAATATTTAATACATAAAAATGCAAATCCAGTCGGAATAAACATCACTATAAACATGTATGAATGCACACAGAACTTCAATACACACTGATCTTATATGTACATATTCGTTGGAGAATAATGAATATGCAATTAAATTGCTGCCACAGTAACATTCAATTCAAATGATTGAGAGATGAATAATCCACATATGCTTAGTGACACCACATGTGATCAAGATGTGACGTCAATACCGTCAGGGCGGTTAAGCAAAAAAATGATGATGGCAAAAGATCCCCCACATGTGAGTATGGGTAATGCTGTTATGCTGCTTCTGATCTCATGTATGACAAAAAGGTTAATTACCAGTATCTGTATCTCTTCTTACACCTGAGATTATCCTGTACCTGTATCTCTTCTTATACCTGAGATTATCCTGTACCTGTATCTCTTCTTATACCTGAGATTATCCTGTACATGTCCCTCAAATTACACCTGAGATTATCCTGTACCTGTATCTCTTCTTACACCTGAGATTATCCTGTATCTGTATCTACTCTTACACCTGAGATTATCCTTCACCTGTATCTACTCTTACACCTGAGATTATCCTGTACCTGTATCTCCTTTTACACCTGAGATTATCCTGTATCTGTATCTACTCTTACACCTGAGATTATCCTTCACCTGTATCTACTCTTACACCTGAGATTATCCTGTACCTGTATCTCCTTTTACACCTGAGATTATCCTGTACCTGTATCTCCTTTTACACCTGAGATTATCCTGTATCTGTATCTACTCTTACACCTGAGATTATCCTTCACCTGTATCTCTTCTTATACCTGAGATTATCCTGTACCTGTATCTACTCTTAACCCTGATATAATAGAATACATGTATCTATTCTTACAACGGAAATTATCCTATACCTGTCTCTCTTCTTACACCTAATATTATCCTGTAACTCTCGAGTTACACCTGAGATCTTCCTGTACCTGTCTCTCGAGTTACACCTGAGTTTATCCTATATCTGGATCTACTCTTAATCCTGAGATTATAGTGTACCCTTAACTCATTTTACACTGAAAATTATCCTGTACCTGTATCTCTTCTAACACCTGATATTATCCCGTACCTGCATCTTGAGTTACACCTGACATTATCCTGTATCTGCATCTATTCTTAATCCTCAGATTATAGTATACCTGTATCTCTTCTTTCACTGGAGATTATCCTGTACTTGTATCTCCTTTTACATTGGAGATTATCCTGTACCTGTTTCTCAAATTACACCTGAGATTATCATGTACCTGTATCTCTTCTTTCACTGGAGATTATCCTGTACCTGTATCTCTTCTTTCACTGGAGATTATCCTGTACCTGTATCTCCTTTTACATTGGAGATTATCCTGTACCTGTTTCTCAAATTACACCTGAGATTATCATGTACCTGTATCTCTTCTTTCACTGGAGATTATCCTGTACCTGTATCTCTTCTTTCACTGGAGATTATCCTGTACCTGTATCTCCTTTTACATTGGAGATTATCCTGTACCTGTTTCTCAAATTACACCTGAGATTATCCTGTACCTGTATCTCGTTTTACCACGGGGATTATCATGTACCTGTATCTCTTCTTACCACGGGGATTATCATGTACCTGTATCTCTTCTTACACCTGAGATTATCCTGTACCTGTATAACTTCTCTCCCCGGGAATTATGATGTATTTGACATGTTTGGAGCAGAGTATTTGTGACAGAGTGTCTCTCGGGGGCTGTAATAGACCAATGGAAATACGTACATATTCTCCAGTTTATTACCATATGAAAATGTTGGCAGCCCGGCTCATTATTGATGTAAATGTGCGTGTTATTACATGCAATCAGCCGGGCACACAGCTGGAATTATCAGCCACTTCACCATGTCCGTCCTCTCGGGGCGCTTCCCACAGACCTGCTGAGTGACAAGTCACAGTGTATTTAATCGCTGCTTTCAAAGTGGAAATCTGAAAACAAATCTAGCAGCAGATCTTTCAAGCAGCGGTCAGGAGACTGACACTAATCGTGTTAAAGTAACTGACCTCCACTTGGGGCTGATAACTGTGCAAAGTCTTCAAATCCCCGCACTTCTAACAGGAAGCTCCAGCCAGAATAATTACATATCACCTCTCCCCGACCACAGGGAACACGTGTAACATCTGTTCCATGGAACTGAACATACGCAAAACCTCACTCCTATCTCAGTATCCCGGGATAAGTAACACGCTCCATTCATACAGATAAAACCAAGTGCCCGAGAAATTGTATGAAATTATCAGTAAGTATAGAAAATAGCACAGTACTGCGGCTTGTGTTCTGTACGCTGAATGTAAATCTCAGTTACTTGTTAGGATCTTATAATAACCTGTACTCTGATTTTAACATTCTCCTTGTGTGACGAGAGCTGGGTGTCGGATGATAATAAAGGTGTACCCCGTCTGGCATCGCCTCTCACCCAATATTGTGAATTGAGTGTGTGTTATAAAGTGTGATGTTTAGTTATTGGTAAATGTCGTCAGGTGGGTTCTTTAGGTTGCCAAATGAATTTTATGGTCACCTAGGATCTTTGTGATATCCAGCCACCCGCAGGTATCCTGACAATGTGCCAGCCGCTAGCTAAAGACTTTAGCCAGGATGTCTGCTACAATCTGAGCACTTGGGAGGGCTCCATAGCCACTATCTGAAATACAGATATCCAATACAGTGGGGGAGGCTTACCTGAATAAATCCCCACCGAGGCCACAACACAACGTGGGAACTGGACATGCAAAAATAGTTTATTTGCCCTTATGCAGAGCTGCATATGCGTGCTTCTACAGATCTGCATGCGCAAAATTTGCATCCACGCATTAACTGTACTAGGCCTGGGTTTGCACACCACTTTTCTACCCTGTTTTGCCTCACCAGACGAAAGGAGATGCTAGTGCCAGATACGTGCAAGTGCAAACTTTGCAATTTACACTACGCAAACGGGCATAAATTCAACTCAGTATTATGCCCTAAGTCGCTGTAGGCCTTGTTACTTTGTGAACCTAACAAAAGCTGGAAGACATTGGACTTGGTCACTGCTCCACTGGCAGATGAGTGAATGGTGTTGCTCATTAACTAGGACAGTGTTCAGGGAAGACGGACAATATAGCCCCATTAGTATAGAGTTGAGTAGTAGGCTCTTGTCCGGTGAACCCCTTATCTTTTGTAACTTGTATTCAATCCTGTGTGATTATATATACATATACCTATTTTTGACATAACATAAAGGTACACCTGCAAGTGACAGAATGGACCTCCTATGCCACTCAGTCCATGTTGTAGGGTACCGGCTAGGCTGCATTGCCACTGTCCCCTCTCTTTATCCCAATTGCGCCCCTCTAACCTCAGTAGGAGGGGCCTGTTGCCACCACTAGGATCCTTCAACGGCATCTAGAACTGCTTCTTACTGGTTAACTTTTGCTGCTAGTTTACCTCCTTGCTGGGCACCTGTCCTGGTACCCCTGACCTCTTCCTTTAGATCAGGGATGGTTCCCCCTGGCCTCTCACAATGGCCAGAGCTGCAGGGTAGCGGGTAAAGCGTTGGTCCTGGATGCTGGGTCCCAATTTCAGAATAGCTGGATAACGGATTAGATTGGTCTAATCTGTAGGTCACAGGAATTACAGAAGTTAAGTAGGCGTCAAAGCAGGATCTTGAAGCAGTGATATTTTATTAACTCAATTAGTCCTTACAAGGACAGTCACATGCTAGTTTGAGGTACTAGCGATCTCCAGAAGTTACAGATGAAATAATACTAGATATTGTCAAACAGTGCGCTTTTTATACAGATTTAAACAGATACCCTGGCAGACGGTAATCCAGCCTTCTGCCCCTCTAACCAATCCAGGTGCTTCATTAGCCTGCACAAAACTCAGCCTGAAAGGGGTTAACACTTTTTACATTGCTACTAGCGGCATCACTATGTCTGAGGCTTTATATTGAATGTTTACCATCAGGATATAACATTTCTCTAATATTGCTTTGAACGCAATTTAACTTGCAATATTCACATTCATCAGTGATTACTTACATAGGGAGTCTACCAGCAAGTATAATTACTTCCTCCTGTCATTTGGGTCAATAAGTGAAGAAAAGGTCTAATTAACATGAGATTACCTGGCTCTATAAGTTGCAAAACCCAAACATGACATACTGTCTCAGAAGTCAATACATTTCCACACATATCAATATAAAAATAGAAGTACATGTGCAATAATATACAGAGGTGCACTGCACAGCTAATTAAAATAAATATCTACAATAAGTTATTTATATGTCATCCAGCCACAGAGGTCTCACAAGTGATGGTGCCTGAGGTGACAGTAGCTTTAATACGAACGATTGGGAATCATATTGGATCGACCAATGTACTACAATCAGAAACATGTCCTATTTAAATACACTTGTTGCACTTTATTTATCCAGGTATTTATGTTGTAGGTGTACATCACAGGTGACAACCACCAGACACACTCACTACTTGGCTATACAATATTCTGGTCTTGTCTGACCAGACCTGGCCATATGGACCACATGTGCAAATTTTTCTGTACACTATACCAGACAATAGTTCAGTCTGGAGACAAATTGATGGACGGATGGAGGAATGAATGGATGGATTAACACAGAAACACATAAAAGATTCTATACATATACATTGATGAGTGTGGGGAGCGAAGGATAGCCCGTCTGGTCCAATCCCACAGAAGAGTTACTGTAGCACAAATTGCTGAAAACGTTATTGCTGGCCATGATAGAAAGTTGTCAGAACACACAGAGCATCGCAGCTTGCTGCGTACGGGTGGCGTAGCCACACAGCGGTCAGGATGTCCATGCTGACTCCTGTCCACCACCAATAAAGCCTACAATAAGTACCAGAACTGGACCATGGAGCAATGGAAGAAGGTGGCCTAATATGATGAATATTGTTTTTCATTTACATCATGTGGATGGCCGGGTGCGTGTGCATCAGTTACCTGGGTAAGAGATCATCATCATCATCATTGTCACCAGGATGCATTACAGGAAGGAGGCAAGACGGCAGAGGCAGTGTGATGCTCTGGGCGATGGTCTGCTGGGAAACCTTGGGTCCTGGCACTCATGTGGATGTTACTCTGACACGTACCACCTACCTAAACATTGTTGCTGAACAAGTACACCCCTTGTGGCAGCGGTATTCCCCTATGGCAGTGCCCTTTTTAGCAGGATAATGTGCTGCAAAACTTGTTCAGTAATTGTTTGAAGAACATAACAAACTTGTGTAGTCCACGACTCAATGGGTCAAAGCTGTTCTGGTAGCACGAGGGGGATCTACACAATATTAGGCTTAGGCAGGTGGTATTAATGTTACGGCTGATAAGTATAATAAATATATATATATATATATATATATATATATATATATATATATATAGTCGTATATAGAGAGCTACTGATCTATATACTGTATATAACGCTTCAGCCGGTAATGATTATCAGATATCATCCATCAGACGTGTAATTCTGGCCCGTGTTCAGTTCTCACTCACCAGCTCCTGGGGCCCCTCAGTGTGAGAATGATTCAGGCACACATGTAATGGGGCCCCATGATGTGAGCAGATCCTGCTTACTTCAAGTAAGACCTAAATGTCGACATCAGTTTATTCTACAGGACTGAGATTACATCAATCCAGCAGTAAAACCACTAACCTGTGTCATAAAGACACAATGATAAGAGTCGTAACACGTCACAGGGCTGCTGTCCTGCAATCCTGCTGTCTGTTCCTAGTACATCTTCCACTGCACACCACGTGAACATCAGGCTGCATCCACCAAGGGAGAGGATCACAGACTGCTCCACGTCTCTCTATACACATGTCACCTGGCATTAGCGTGTACCAGGTCCTGCCGCAGACTCCGCCGCTCCCACAATGTCAGCCCAGAGCCAGAAATGGATCAGAGAGCAGCGCAGACTCCGCCAATCTGCAGAAGTCAGCAGGGGGAACGAGGGAGAGAGCCAGAGGGATGAGGTCAGGGACATGAATGATTTGCAGTCTTCCCACTAATACAGCAGATCCCCGCTGGTTCCACATCACATGTGTATCCTTGGGGAGCCAGCACACACATGGCACACAGTATCCTGGGGGAGGGGGCCACGGAGAGAGCGAGGCGTGCCAACACCGAACATACAGCGAGTACAGGACCACGAGAGTGTGTGGAGGGGGTCAATGGGACTTTACACCAAAATGTTTATAATCTGTAAACGTCTTTGCTACAAATCTGACAACAATGCAACAAAGAAATACAGAAAATACTTCACTAAGATCATATACTTAACATAACACGAGCCCACGGGTCAGAAACATGGTCTATACAATTCACCTCATTCTGTGTTTTGGATCACAGTAGCTCTGTCATGTTACGTAGGAGAAGTAAATATTAAATACAATATTTAGAGCAAAAAGGGGTATCTTTTTTCAAACTACTGTTTATTCTTTTTATACATGTGGTCTATATGAAAGTGGGGGAGTGAGTCTGGCTGGCAGAATATTCAGTAAGTACAGACTATATAGTGGATAATGTGCCCTCTAGAGACTGGGGACTTATATGCACCATTTACATGCAGTGTAAGTGTACAGACGATGTCATACAATGCTCCATGAATGGGACCTGCAGTGTTCATATTATGCCCCAGGAACTATGCATTGATACTCTCAGGGGGCAGATAGAACATATAATGGCAGAATTCAATATCCAGAGACACAGAGAGGATGCTACCACCCCGTGACTCTCCTGGTTCTCTTCCCACCTCTCACTCTTTCTCTTCTCCCTCCAGGATCTGTTCTTGGTCCTCTACACCAGCTCCCTAGGTGAACTCACTCGCTCCTTCAGCCTCCACTATCACCTCACTCAGATCTATCTTTCCTCTCCTGACCCCTCTCACCCTGTGTCAACCTGCCAATCGGGCCATCTCCACCTCAAATTCAATATGTCCAAATTTGCACTTGTTATCACCCCCTTAACACAATTGTTATGCCTTCAGCAGTTATGTATTTACATATGTATGTATTCTGTGTACACTCCATCTAGTGGTCAGTTTGGTATTAACTTAAATTGAACTCTCAGAGCCTCTGTAGTTTATTCACCAATGCACTATGGGAGCTACAAGCCTCCATTTTAGATATTACATGCTAGAAGCAAGAGGTGCAGTACATCTCTCCCCTTAGCACAGCATCAATGGTAAGATTGCTCCCTAGTTATGCATTTTTGCCATGTGTTTTCATGTTTGCATTACAATACATTTGTTCATGTTGTAAATGTATTTCCTTATTTCTGTATTACAGTTTTACCACTTGAATTATAACATTCTTAACTATTTGAATAAACAACATTGAAGTAGGAGTGGTTATGCTGTCTGTCTGATTATATTCAGGCTAAAGAGAAGACTATAGTGAAGACAGAACAGTAAAACATTGGCTGTCAGCAAGTGGAACACATATATTCTGATTAACAGACCTGCTACACTGCCAGCTCAGTTATCTGCATATGACAAACTCAGCAGTTTTCTACACAGTCTGCAACACAGTGGTCACTCAGCAAGAGGAGTGCAGCCACTTGACTTCACAGAAACCTACAGATTGTCAGTGCAGCCATCCTGATTCAGCAATAAACCAGTTCCTGCATAGTCAAGCACCTTCTTAAAGGAGCCAACACTCTGACTTCTCAGAAACTGGCACTCAGTATATGCAGTTACCTGTATACTGCAATATAGTGATCTCTATACAGTCAAACACCTACCTCTCAGCATCATGTCGCAGAAAACGACACCTTCATACAAAACAAGGTCTCAAACCTCTGCTTCCTCAAAATCCTCATCTGTCAGCAATGCAGCCATCTTTGCCCCCCCACCCCACTGGCCATGTCTCCTTCATGCCTGCTGCTTGGGTGTAATTCTGGACTCTCTACCCTTAGTTTATCTCCTCACAACAAGGCCCTCTCTCAGTCCTGTTGCCTCCTCCAGTCCATCATGTTTGCTGCCACCACCAAAAAAGTCTGTCTCTCCTGCCAATCCTCATCTGCTGCAAATCCCTTTACTGGCTTCACATTGCCTTAAAAGTCCCGTTCAAGCTCCTCACTCTCATCCACAATGTCGCCCCTCCCTACATCGCTGACTTATCTCATGATATACACCTGCTGTACCTATGCTAAGCCTCCTCCTGACCTGTGCCAACTTATTAACTCCTCCCACTCCAGGTTCCAAGACTTCTCACGAGCTGCCCCCCACCACTGTATCTCCCAGTGGCGGGCTGGCCCGGGGGGCAGGGGACATCGGCCCCCCGGGACGCTCGGTCAGGCTGCTATTAGGGCCAGGGGGTAGGCCGACCGGCCGCCCCCCCCGCTGCAAAATACAATTCTTTCCCCCGCGGCCGCATCTGATGACATTAGATGCGGCCGCGTCGGCGCACAGGCGGCCGCATCACATGACAGGGGATGCGGCCGCGTGACGCGGCCGCATCCCTTTTCATGAGATGCGGCCGCCTGTGTGCCCCCCGGCCACGCCTCTCCCAGCCCGCGTCTGGTATCTCCCCATCTCCCTACAAGACCATCCCAATATTAAATCCTTTAAACGATCTCTCAAAACCCACCTTTTCTTGCTCCCTACTATCCAACCTCCTAGGCCCACTTCACCATGTGCTCCCTCTTTCGTATATATGTCCTGTCTGCTCTTTCTGTCTCCCCCCCCCCCCCCCCCCCCCCACAAGAATGTAAACTCTCACAGACAAAGTCCTCTCTACCCTGTGTCTTCTGTCTGTCGGTTCTGTCTGTATGTCCCTGTTACATTGTATGCAGTATATGGTATGTTGTATTGTACTACATACTATGTTAGCTACGTGTCTTGCTGTATTTGTTTTATGCTAATTTGTGCCTAGGTATTGTCTAGTTATATATTATCATTGTATTTACGTAGTATTACTGTATGTATATGTTTTGTACCCTTGGGAGGAATGAAACGACAATTTCGTGGTGTCTCTGTATGACCGGCTGAAAGCTGACACTCGGCTCCATCTCTTGGACCTCGGTGTCCACCGATGACGACAGAGGACCCTTATGTTATTCTAGGTACAGACAGTTTTACAATATCATCACCATTTATTTATATAGCGCCACTAATTCCGCAGCGCTGTACAGAGAACTCATTCACATCAGTCCCTGCCCCATTGGGGCGTACAGTCTAAATTCCCTAACATACACAGACAGACACAGACTAGGGTCAATTTGATAGCAGCCAATTAACCTACCAGTATGTTTTTGGATTGTGGGAGGAAACCGGAGCACCCGAAGGAAACCCACGCAAACATGGGGAGAACATACAAACTCCTCACAGATAAGGCCATGGTCGGGAATTGAACTCATGACCCCAGTGCTGCAAGGTAGAAGTGCTAACCACTGAGCCACCGTGCTGCCCAAATACTTTACTTTTATAGGTAACTCACACTTCTAAGTACTCATTAAGTTATGACATTATGGAACACAGAAAGTTATTCTAGACTAGTGTTTCATGGGTGGGAACACACAATGGGGGAACATTTCTGAAAACTGGTGCAATGGAAAAAGCAGGCGTTTCCCATAGCAACCAAGGAAACTCTGTCATTTTTCTAGTATAGTTTAGAAGATGAAAGGAATTATTTGATTGATTGCTCTGGGTAAGAACTTTCCTTTGAACCACTTTTGTAAATGCCCCACATCGTATTATGTGCCTAATACCATAGTGTTTGTGAGGGTCTTTATTATAGCCGGAAGCCACAAAATAAGATCCAGAGGTCGGGGTGGTCAGCGGGGAACACGGATGTCAGCATTAATACTACCTCTCTGTACACGGCATCAGAAGTGAATCCCACCGAGAGCAGACCGCTTCTCCCCCGGTCTGACGACCTCTCCGGTCTGACGACCTCTCCGGTCTGTCTGTCATCCGAACATCAGAGCTTAGCAACTTGTCACCACTCAGTGACCCCTTCTGTCACCAATTCTTTTCACTTACATTACAGTCTTACATGCGCTTTATTAAGAGACTATTTTCCTACTGACTTAGCTGTTGATTTTTCCCATTACTTACATTAATGCTAAATTCAATGACCGTTCAGTCACGCTATGTGAGATTCCTATTATTTTGCCATAAGGTTTTGGAATCATCAAGTAATTATTATTTATTATCAAACAATTAATTTATTATGTTCGTAATATTAAAAGGAGTGAATCCTTTTAGCTGTTTTAACTAGTTCTACATAGATTATGGGGTCTATTTAACATTGGTGGTCAGTGGGCGGCAGTGAGAGTCATCAGTGTTAGACGGGTTAAGGAGAAATCTCTAATTTCTCCTCCTTTAACCACTTGATAAATTAAAATAAGAGCCATTCTCACCTGTTTTCTCATCACAGTTTATTAAATAGATCCCTATATTATAAATTGACAAAATAAGATTAACTACATTGGTTACATTTTTCTTACTCCAACTAATTTCAGTGGCCATTGAGCACACCTCATATTCCCCTGGGTTCTTTTTAATTAGCACAACTTCATTATGAAAGCATACAGCCAACCTCAGCACACTGCTCTCTCCTCGGGATTCACTTACACAATATATATATTGAATACACCACTATGGAGGGAATTCAATTGGCCGCGTTATGGCTAAAAGTAATGAGGCCGGCGCATTATTTCCGTTATTACGGTAATAATGCGCTTAATTATCGTTATTACGGTAGTTTCAATGTCGGGTTAAAACTACCGTAATAACAATAATAGTTTTAACGCCGCGCAAATTCGGGGGGAATTGAATTCCCCCTTATGTACTGAGACTTTATTTAATGAAACTAGTTCTTATTAAAACAAATATTAGTTCATTATCCAAAATGTGAAAGTGCTGATTAATTAAAACATAAAAAAATACTTTGAGGATTTGTACATTATTCCATTTAAATTAGAGATGGGCGGGCTCGGTTCCCTGAGAACCGAACCCACCCGAACTTCCCCTATCCGAGTACCGAGCCGAGCAGGCTCGGTACTCTCCCGCCCATTCGGATTCGAAATCGAGGCAAAACGGCATTGTGACGTCTTCGGATCTCAGAGCTCGGTTCTCGCGATATTTGAAATGCATAAATACCCGCCTCCACAGCAATCCATCGCCATTTGACAGAGGGAGAGAGCAGGGTTAGGTCAAAGGCAGCATTAGAGCAGGGACAGAGCAATTATTGTATACCTTATTCTTTCAATTATTATTGAAATTCTTCTAGCAATTCTTCTAGCAAGTGTTAAAGCGGGAAGAGAGGAGGCATTTTTTTTTATATTTTGCACTACAAGTGCTTTGGGGTGTCCCATATTCCCCAGTGTGAAACAATAAATTTTCTGGCTGCAAAAAGTCTTATCTAGCAGCACTATCTATTGAATGTTTTGCACTACAAGTGCTTTGGGCTCATTTAAATGGATTCAAAGCAGTCCACATATGAGCAGGATCAGCAAGCAGGTGCTGGCACCAGTCCTGATGGTAGTCTTCCCTGTACGTCATCTGGTAAAGCCTATGTAAAAGTACATAGTCAGGGAAAAAAACACACCCAAAAAAATATATATTCTACAGTCTATAATGGCTGAATTGTTTTCTATTTTACTATTAGTGGAGAGGGGGTCTGATACAGACTGACACCAAACTGCCTTTGTCCATTTATTTTTATATTGTTCAGCCTATGCAGGCTGCTTCTTTTCTATTTAACTACAAGTGGAGGGGGGTGGGGGAGGCTTATAGACAGCCACCAAACTACGTTTGTCCATTTCCTTTTATATTGTACAGTCTATGCAGGCTGCTTCTTTCCTATTTAACTACAAGTGGAGGGGGGGAGGGGCTGATGCAGACAGAAACCAAACTGCCTTGGTCCATTTCTTTATATATTTAACTATAAGTGTAGGGTGTAATATACACCCAAAGACGATGGCTGCATTGCCAATAGGCTAAGATGGAGAGGAAGACAATCAGGTTTGTGTGCAGAATTAAGGACGGCCTACCAGGAATTAAACTTTTTTTTTCCAAATTTATTAGCCTTAGAATTACCTCACTTATCCAAGAAACAGGTGAAGCACTGAATTAGGTTCTTTAGCCCCCAAAAATTTGATTTTTAAACAAAATTGCAAAACAAAACCAAACAAAACCAAAACACGCAAGGGCGGTTTTGCCAAAACCCGAAGGTAATCCAGATCCAAAACCAAAACACGGTCAGTGACCATCTCTAATTTAAATACACAAGGGGACATGTTAATACGTAGCAGGAAAATCATTGAACAAAAACCCTGATGGAGACCTCTGTGGATAACATATAATAAAGACAGAAGAGCTTGCGCTTCACAGAGATCCAAACGTATTGCTGTTAATCTGATACACAGACGATGTGGAGGTGAACAGAGCGGGTGTCTCAGATATGTGCTAGGCCGGAGGACTCCTCGTAGCTCTTATAATCATACACAGACCTTTCCTGCAGGCAGTGACTGTGCCAATTACATCCCTGACAGAATATAGCCTGCAGTAACACACGTTTACTTTTTCTTTTTTTAAAATAACAACCTCGTAAATAACCTGTAAACGTGTGTTTGTGCAGGAGCCCTGTCCGGTAAGCGAGGGGTTAAACCAATAAACGTAACAATCAAGTATGTGTTAAATGAGTCCGGGGAGACCACTGCGAATACCACTCCAGTGTTCCCCCCGTTCCTCACCGCAGCTAAAAGGCCGTATAGTTTATAGCGGCGCACATAAAAACTTTATGGGGCATCTCCGGGTGAAAACGCAAGCACAATATTTTGGTACCGAGCAATTGGCTGACCCCTGGGCCTGTGAAATGTGTTAATAAAAGGGTTGTAAGCGTTGGTATAAATAACCGGGGTGTTTTATGGCTCCGTGTAAGAGAAGGTAAAACTTCGTAAGATCCAGGTATCCTGCGTGACGGCCTCAATCCAGCCGAAAATATACAGTGGCTTGTAATATTTACACCGTAATCACAGCAACCCTCACCTCGTAATACAGGGGACTGTCTTTCGTTTTCTTCATCTTCGGGTTTCCAAGTTCATAAACCTGAAAAGAAAAAAAAAAAAGAAAAATCCAAAACAGTCAAAAACAGAATGCGGCTCTTCCATAAGATTCAATATATAAATATTATTATAATTAAAGCTAAATCTGGCCAAGTATGTACTGTATAAGCTAAAGACGTATAAATAAGTAACACTTGTAGTATTTCGGTTAGTTTTAAAGGCTGGTTCTCTGCCCTCGATATTGTAATCTACTTTGGAATCTCGGTAACCTTTGCTGTATAACTGCAACAATTTACTTTCAGGGGTGAACTGTATTTTTAGTGATTTGCCATTTTTTTACATAGGTATCTGTTAATCCTTGAGTTGTATTTATTTTTTCTGTTTAACATAAATCATTGTTATTTAATTGATATGCGGACTTGTATTTTCTATACCTTTCTGCATTCTAAGCCGGTAAGAGGCAGGTGCACAGAATCCAGGCCCGGCCTATTGGACGATCCGAGCCTGGAGCTCTCGTACTGTAATCACTTATAATATTCACTCGCATGTTCCTGATCCTTTTACAGCTTTCCTGTGACAGATCATGTTTCTATTTATAGCATTTATCACTTTTATACATAAGTAACATGATAGAAATATTGTAATAGTGCCCCATTATATAATCCTACTCATGTTTATTCCCTACCAGCCCCTAAATATAACCCAAGTATCTTGTTTATTTATATACCACATATGTGTATTTATGGGACTAAAGGTAAAAATGCATTTTTTATTTTAATTTCTTACATATATTTATAACTATAAAGAGAGATATATACCACCGCACTAAGTACTGATTTACATATCCAGACTAATATTAAATTGCTTATTTAGTTATATTATATAGCTGGAATGGTGCACCTCTACATGTAGAACACTGAAGTTAAAGACACATGTGATAGGGGGAAAACATGTTTAACAAGGGCACTCTGTAATAGTCATTTTATTATGAATTATGAATTGCGGTATTTATATAACGTGAGAATTGTTAATTAATGGAATTTATCCTCTTATAAAAAAACAACACAGCAAGGCTTGGCATATTTTGCCAGTATATCAACATCTTTATTTTAAAATTTTCATTACTTTTCTCTCTTTATTTTGCTGCCTACTATATTTAGGCTTATTTTGAGGAACACTATATTTTAAAAATACAATAATAAAAGGTATATTTTAATAAAATGACTATTACAGAGTGCCCTTGTTAAACATGTTTTCCCCCTATCACATGTGTCTTTAACTTCATATATTTATAACTGTCTATATTATGTGTTTGTTTAAATTTATCGTCAGTAGGGTAACTCTCTGGTGATGTTCCAGTGATGTCCTGGCAATGTCCAGGTGATGCTTTGGTGATGTCCTGGTAATGACCCGGTGATGTCCCGGCGACATCCTGAAGATGTCCTGGAGATATCCCAGTGATGCCTTGATGTCCCAGTGATGCCCCGGCGACATCCTGAAGATGTCCCACTGATGCCCTGGTGATGTCCCGATGATGTCCTGGTGAAGTCTTGCTGATGTCCTGATGATGTCATGCTAATGTCCCGATGATGTCATGCTGATGTCCCGATGATGTCTTGCTGATGTCCCGATGATGTCTTGCTGATATCCCGATGATGTCCTAGTGATGTCCCGATGATGTCCTGGAGATATCCCAGTGATGCCTTGCTGATGTCTCGGCGACATCCTGGAGATGTTACAGTGCTGCCCCGGCGACATCCTGATGATGTCCCGATGATGTACTAGTGATGTCCCAATGATGTCTTGCTGATGTCCTGTTGATGTCCTAGTGATGTCCCGATGATGTCCTGAAGATGTACTGTTGATGTCTTAGTGATGTCTCGATGATGTCCTTGTGAAGCCCAAATGATGTCTTGCTGATGTCCCGATGATGTCCCGTTGATGTCTTGCTGATGTCTTGCTGATGTCCCGTTGATGTCTTGCTGATGTCTTGCTGATGTCCCGATGATGTCCCAATGATGTCTTAATGATGTACCGATGATGTCCTAGCGATGTCCCGATGATGTCCCGATGATGTCCCGATGATGTCCCGATGATGTCCTGTTGATATCCTAGTGATGTCCCGATGATGTCCTGTTGATGTCCCGATGATGTCCTAGTGATGTCCTGCTGGATGCTGAGCAGATATTATATAAAACAATCCCAGTCGCTGACAGTCTGGTTACAGGGACCGGGCAGGTATGGATTATGGAAATGATTTGTTAATGTTTAATAATGTGACTATTTGTGGTAGTTGTGTGATATTGTGCATGCAATGATAATGTTGTGTGACCTGTACTGACATACCTGCTGCAACACCTTATCCCAAGATACCAGACTGAAGAGCCTGCGCTGGGGGAGGCGCACTGCCTGTGACAGGGCGCTGGTGTGTATTTCATCCTCCTGCTGGTTCTCAATCACAAACGCGATGCTGACCTTCCATGTGTCCTGGAATATAGAACACACATAATGCAGAGGTCACACAAAGTCCTGAACACCACACATGGGATTTCATTAAAGGTCATTCACAAACCAAAAGTGTTTGCACTGTGACACATTCTTTATTGTGACTTCACAAGAGTTACACAAATGTGTCTAGTTTACAGGAAGTGCCTGAATTTCTGGGCCAAGATGATGGCGTCTGTGAGGATGCAAAAGTTGGTACCAGCCAAAGGAAGTAGTTGGCAAATGGAGGACATTTCTATGATTTATACAATGGGAGTCGGGACACACAACGGTGCCGAAAGTGACTGACCTGATGGCCCCTCATGAGAAGTAATTTGGGAGAAACATGGAAAAGTTTAAACAAATAAAGTTGGTCATAAAGTGACATATGTTGGACAATGGCTAAAAATATTAATATGTTTGTTCCTGAATTCTTTTATTGTATGAACCCTGAACACAACTGCTGGAGACGTTTCCATAGATCTACCTCCTGTCTGTATAAATGTTATCCCCTAGGTCCTCCCTTTATAGTACCCCCTTTGTTCTAGAAATCCTCTTTTTTATATAAATACTGAGCTCATTATATTTCTATGTCCCTTTTCCCCTCCTGGACACTTCCAGCTCTACAAGTTTCTCCAGATACGGTTTGTTATGCCCCATGTTAGGAGCCTTCTCTGAGTTGTTTCTGCTTTATAACCGTCTGTTGTAAGATAGGACCCCAGGTCTGTACACCGTGGTTTGTACTGTGGAATCTGCATTCGCCATTCTCCGATCACCTGGAGTTACCGTACATCTGTCAGAGCTCCTGGGTGTAACCCCCTGAACCCAAAGACGTATCTACTTATATCTCTGACACCCTTCTGTGGTGATATATATGTGTACATAACAGTAATATGTGTGTACAGAACGGTAGGGTACAGTAATATATATGTGTATACCTTACAGTAAGGTACAGTAATATATGTGTGTACAGTACAGTAGGGTACAATGTGTGTACCATGTACAGTACAGTAGGCTACAGTAATATATATATGTGTGTACAGTAGGGTACAGTAATATATATGTGTGTACAGTAGGTTACAGTAATATATATGTGTGTACAGTAGGTTACAGTAATATATATGTGTACAGAACGGTAGGGCACAGTAATATATGTGTACAGTACAGTAATATATGTGTACAGTAATATATATGTGTACAGTAGGGTACAGTAATATATATGTGTACAGTACAGTAATATATGTGTACAGTACAGTAGGGCACAGTAATATATGTGTGTACAGTACAGTAGGGCACAGTAATATATATGTGTACAGTACAGTAGGGCACAGTAATATATATGTGTACAGAACGGTAGGGCACAGTAATATATATGTGTACAGTACAGTAGGGTACAGTAATATATATGTGTACAGTACAGTAGGGTACAGTAATATATATGTGTACAGTACAGTAGGGTACAGTAATATATGTGTGTACAGTACAGTAGGGTACAGTAATATATGTGTGTACAGTACAGTAGGGTACAGTAATATATGTGTGTACAGTACAGTAGGTTACAGTAATATATGTGTGTACAGTACAGTAGGGTACAGTAATATATGTGTGTACAGTAGGTTACAGTAATATATGTGTGTACAGTACAGTAATATATGTGTGTACAGTACAGTAGGGTACAGTAATATATATGTGTACAGTACAGTAGGGTACAGTAATATATGTGTGTACAGTACAGTAGGGTACAGTAATATATATGTGTACAGTAGGGTACAGTAATATATGTGTGTACAGTACAGTAATATATGTGTACAGTACAGTAGGGTACAGTAATATATGTGTGTACAGTACAGTAGGGTACAGTAATATATGTGTGTACAGTACAGTAGGTTACAGTAATATATGTGTGTACAGTACAGTAGGTTACAGTAATATATGTGTGTACAGTACAGTAATATATGTGTGTACAGTACAGTAATATATGTGTGTACAGTACAGTAGGGTACAGTAATATATATGTGTACAGTACAGTAGGGTACAGTAATATATGTGTGTACAGTACAGTAGGGTACAGTAATATATATGTGTACAGTAGGGTACAGTAATATATGTGTGTACAGTACAGTAATATATATGTGTACAGTACAGTAGGGTACAGTAATATATGTGTGTACAGTACAGTAGGGTACAGTAATATATGTGTGTACAGTACAGTAGGGTACAGTAATATATGTGTGTGTACAGTACAGTAGGGTACAGTAATATATGTGTGTGTACAGTACAGTAGGGTACAGTAATATATGTGTGTGTACAGTACAGTAGGGTACAGTAATATATGTGTGTGTACAGTACAGTAGGTTACAGTAATATATATGTGTGTACAGTACAGTAGGGTACAGTAATATATATGTGTACAGTACAGTAGGGTACAGTAATATATGTGTACAGAACAGTAGGGTACAGTAATATATGTGTGCACAGTACAGTAGGCTACAATAATATATATGTGTGTACAGTACAGTAGGTTACAGTAATATATGTGTGTACAGTAGGTTACAGTAATATATATGTGTGTACGGTAGGGTACAGTAATATATGTGTGTACAGTACAGTAATATATGTGTACAGTACAGTAGGGTACAGTAATATATGTGTGTACAGTACAGTAGGGTACAGGAAGAGTGTGTGTACAGTAGGGTACAGTACAGTAGGGTACAGTAATATGTGTACAGTAGGGTACAGTAATATATGTGTGTGTACAGTAGGCTACAGTAATATATATATGTGTGTACAGTAGGGTACAGTAATATATATGTGTGTACAGTAGGTTACAGTAATATATATGTGTGTACAGTAGGTTACAGTAATATATATGTGTACAGAACGGTAGGGCACAGTAATATATGTGTACAGTACAGTAATATATGTGTACAGTAATATATATGTGTACAGTAGGGTACAGTAATATATATGTGTACAGTACAGTAATATATGTGTACAGTACAGTAGGGCACAGTAATATATGTGTGTACAGTACAGTAGGGCACAGTAATATATATGTGTACAGTACAGTAGGGCACAGTAATATATATGTGTACAGAACGGTAGGGCACAGTAATATATATGTGTACAGTACAGTAGGGTACAGTAATATATATGTGTACAGTACAGTAGGGTACAGTAATATATATGTGTACAGTACAGTAGGGTACAGTAATATATGTGTGTACAGTACAGTAGGGTACAGTAATATATGTGTGTACAGTACAGTAGGGTACAGTAATATATGTGTGTACAGTACAGTAGGTTACAGTAATATATGTGTGTACAGTACAGTAGGGTACAGTAATATATGTGTGTACAGTAGGTTACAGTAATATATGTGTGTACAGTACAGTAATATATGTGTGTACAGTACAGTAGGGTACAGTAATATATATGTGTACAGTACAGTAGGGTACAGTAATATATGTGTGTACAGTACAGTAGGGTACAGTAATATATATGTGTACAGTAGGGTACAGTAATATATGTGTGTACAGTACAGTAATATATGTGTACAGTACAGTAGGGTACAGTAATATATGTGTGTACAGTACAGTAGGGTACAGTAATATATGTGTGTACAGTACAGTAGGTTACAGTAATATATGTGTGTACAGTACAGTAGGTTACAGTAATATATGTGTGTACAGTACAGTAATATATGTGTGTACAGTACAGTAATATATGTGTGTACAGTACAGTAGGGTACAGTAATATATATGTGTACAGTACAGTAGGGTACAGTAATATATGTGTGTACAGTACAGTAGGGTACAGTAATATATATGTGTACAGTAGGGTACAGTAATATATGTGTGTACAGTACAGTAATATATATGTGTACAGTACAGTAGGGTACAGTAATATATGTGTGTACAGTACAGTAGGGTACAGTAATATATGTGTGTACAGTACAGTAGGGTACAGTAATATATGTGTGTGTACAGTACAGTAGGGTACAGTAATATATGTGTGTGTACAGTACAGTAGGGTACAGTAATATATGTGTGTGTACAGTACAGTAGGGTACAGTAATATATGTGTGTGTACAGTACAGTAGGTTACAGTAATATATATGTGTGTACAGTACAGTAGGGTACAGTAATATATATGTGTACAGTACAGTAGGGTACAGTAATATATGTGTACAGAACAGTAGGGTACAGTAATATATGTGTGCACAGTACAGTAGGCTACAATAATATATATGTGTGTACAGTACAGTAGGTTACAGTAATATATGTGTGTACAGTAGGTTACAGTAATATATATGTGTGTACGGTAGGGTACAGTAATATATGTGTGTACAGTACAGTAATATATGTGTACAGTACAGTAGGGTACAGTAATATATGTGTGTACAGTACAGTAGGGTACAGGAAGAGTGTGTGTACAGTAGGGTACAGTACAGTAGGGTACAGTAATATGTGTACAGTAGGGTACAGTAATATATGTGTGTGTACAGTAGGGTACAGTAATATATATGTGTGTACAGTAGGGTACAGTAATATATGTGTGTACAGTAGGGTACAGTAATATATATGTGTGTACAGTAGGTTACAGTAATATGTGTGTACAGTACAGTAGGGTACAGTAATATATATATGTGTACAGTACAGGTTACAGTAATATATATGTGTGTACAGTAGGCTACAGTAATATATATGTGTGTACAGTAGGGTACAGTAATGTGTGTACCATGTACAGTACAGTAGGCTACAGTAATATATATATGTGTGTACAGTAAGCTACAGTAATATATATGTGTGTACAGTAGGGTACAGTAATGTGTGTACCATGTACAGTACAGTAGGGTACAGTAATATATATGTGTGTACAGTACAGTAGGGTACAGTAATATATGTGTGTACAGTAGGGTACAGTAATATATATATGTACAGTACAGTAGGGTACAGTAATATATGTGTGTACAGTAATATATGTGTACAGTACAGTAGGGTACAGTAATATATGTGTGTACAGTAATATATGTGTACAGTACAGTAGGGTACAGTAATATATGTGTACAGTACAGTAGGGTACAGTAATATATGTGTGTGTGTACAGTAGGGTACAGTAATATATATGTGTACAGTACAGTAGGGCACAGTAATATATATGTGTACAGTAATATATGTATACAGTGGGGTACAGTAATATATATGTGTACAGTACAGTAGGGCACAGTAATATATATGTGTACAGTAATATATGTGTACAGTACAGTAGGGTACAGTAATATATGTGTGTACAGTAGGGTACAGTAATATATATGTGTACAGTTCAGTAGGGCACAGTAACATATATGTGTACAGTACAGTAATATATGTGTACAGTACAGTAGGGCACAGTAATATATATGTGTACAGTACAGTAATATATGTGTACAGTAATATATATGTGTACAGTACAGTAGGGCACAGTAATATATATGTGTACAGTACAGTAGGGTACAGTAATATATATGTGTACAGTACAGTAGAGCACAGTAATATATATGTGTACAGTAATATATGTGTACAGTACAGTAGGGTACAGTAATATATGTGTGTACAGTACAGTAGGGTACAGGAATATATGTGTGTACAGTAGGGTACAGTAACATATATGTGTACAGTACAGTAATATATGTGTACAGTAATATGTGTACAGTACAGTAGGGCACAGTAATATATGTGTACAGTACAGTAATATATGTGTACAGTAATATATATGTGTACAGTACAGTAGGGCACAGTAATATATATGTGTACAGTACAGTAATATGTGTACAGTACAGTAGGGCACAGTAATATATATGTGTACAGTACCGTAATATATGTGTACAGTAGGGTACAGTAATATGTGTGTACAGTAGGGTACAGTAACATATGTGTGTACAGTACAGTAGGGTACAGTAATGTGTGTACAGTACAGTAGGGTACAGTAATATATGTGTGTACAGTAGGGTACAGTAACATATATGTGTGTACAGTACAGTAGGGTACAGTAATATGTGTGTACAGAACGGTAGGGTACAGTAATATATGTGTACAGTAGGGTACAGTAATATATATGTGTACAGTAATATATGTGTACAGTACAGTAGGGTACAGTAATATATGTGTGTACAGTAGGGTACAGTAACATATATGTGTGTACAGTACAGTAGGGTACAGTAATATGTGTGTACAGTACAGTAGGGTACAGTAATATGTGTGTACAGAACGGTAGGGTACAGTAATATATGTGTGTACAATACAGTAGGGTACAGTAATATATGTGTGTACAGTAGGGTACAGTAACATATATGTGTACAGTACAGTAATATATGAATACAGTACAGTAGGGCACAGTAATATATATGTGTACAGTACAGTAGGGCACAGTAATATATATGTGTACAGTAATATATGTGTACAGTACAGTAGGGCACAGTAATATATATGTGTACAGTAATATATGTGTACAGTACAGTAGGGCACAGTAATATATATGTGTACAGTACAGTAATATATATGTGTACAGTACAGTAATATATGTGTACAGTAATATATATGTGTACAGTACAGTAGGGCACAGTAATATATATGTGTACAGTACAGTAATATATGTGTACAGTAATATATATGTGTACAGTACAGTAGGGCACAGTAATATATATGTACAGTACAGTAATGTGTACAGTAGGGCACAGTAATATATATGTGTACAGTACAGTAGGGCACAGTAATATATATGTGTACAGTACAGTAATATATGTGTACAGTAATATATATGTGTACAGTACAGTAGGGCACAGTAATATATATGTGTACAGTACAGTAATATATGTGTACAGTAATATATATGTGTACAGTACAGTAGGGCACAGTAATATATATGTGTACAGTACAGTAATATATGTGTACAGTAATATATATATGTGTACAGTACAGTAGGGCACAGTAATATATGTGTACAGTAATATATATGTGTACAGTACAGTAGGGCACAGTAATATATATGTACAGTACAGTAATATGTGTACAGTAGGGCACAGTAATATATATGTGTACAGTACAGTAATATATGTGTACAGTAATATATATATGTGTACAGTACAGTAGGGCACAGTAATATATGTGTACAGTAATATATATGTGTACAGTACAGTAGGGCACAGTAATATATATGTACAGTACAGTAATATGTGTACAGTAGGGCACAGTAATATATATGTGTACAGTACAGTAATATATGTGTACAGTACAGTAGGGCACAGTAATATATATATATATGTACAGTAGGGTACAGTAATATGTGTGTACAGTAATATATGTGTACAGTACATTAATATATATGTGTACAGTAGGGCACAGTAATATGTGTGTACAGTAATATATATGTGTACAGTACAGTAGGGCACAGTAATATATATATATATACAGTAAGGTACAGTAATATGTGTACAGTAATATATATGTGTACAGTAATATATATGTGTACAGTAGGGCACAGTAATATATATATATATATATATATATATATATATATATGTACAGTAGGGTACAGTAATATATATGTGTACAGTAGGGCACAGTAATATATATATGTGCATTTTGTCACTATGTTACTGGTAAGTATTTTCTTCTGTTTATTCTTTAGTGCGTTTTGTTGAGTTTATCTTAGACTATGATATTCTTATTTATCCTCATCTGATTGCTCTTTCTATCGCCTTCCTCATCCTTGTCCTCTTCACACACCAGGCACATGTTATAATGGATGTATGAGGTTATTTCTAACACCTCTGTGCTGGTCCAGTACTGACTTACTGCTGTCTGTATATCAGACACCACCTTCTCTGCCACAGGTAGGATCCCTTCCATGTGTGCTGGTAACTAATGGGGTGAGAGATCACACAAGTAATCCTCAATATACCTGATCATGGCTGAAATGAGATCCCAGCCACAGCCGGCACATTGTAATCTCCCATAAACATCTCCTCAGCTTTCTCAGACATCTCAGTATTTTCTCTACTAATAATCTATTCAATTAGTGGTCTGTATATTGTTCCTCAAATAACAAACATTTCAGTCCTTTTACAAATAAAGTAATAATAAAGCTATTTACTACATTTGTAGAGCGTTGTACAGGGATGTAAAAGGCCTGACGCCAACGGGCCATCGATATGTAATAATCTTCATTGATAAAACATTAGAACAAGACATTTTGTTACAATAACGTTTGAGTACAGAATACAATAATACAGAACCAGCAAATCCATTCTGTTTGTGACTTTAAAATGGCGGCAGAGCGGGGGGACAAAATGCAATTTCTTGATTGCGTCTTGTGGTCAGTCCTCCCACTCCCCAGATCCCCAGACCGCCACGGTCAAGATAACAGAGGAGCACCAGAAAGGATGGAGCGTTATAACATCTTATAGTAGGTGGCCCATCTGCCCGGCTCAGGAGCTGGTTTCTGCCATACATGATGGCGATACGAGGGATGCCAGCTTCCTCCCTATCCTGGAAAGAAGGGATAATCTATCCTACTTAGGGATATTTCCTCCGATGCCCTCGTGCCCACAGAGAAGATATACCAACCGAGGACATGGTTCCTACTCAGTTTAGATTTTACCAGCGCCAGTTACCATAAAACGATCCCTCTGTCTTTTCTATCCAAATTATTATTTCTTCATGAAATTTGCAAGTTGGCTGGAAAAATACAGAACTTCAACAAGCTAATAAAACTGAAATCCTTGTTTCATCATCTTTTCCCCTAATGCCGAGTGCCAGCAATGCCAAATGCTGAGCTCATTCCACTCTCACATTTGTTTCCAAACGATCTGCGAGATGAGTTTTTCTCTTTTTTTGGAGGTTTTTCTTGTATTGTTTTTGTTAAATGATTTACTGAATCCACATAAAACTGAGGGAGAAAAAAGAACTTCTTGATGGATGAGTTTTCTCTTTGGTGAGAGATGTGAATCGGTTGCAGAAGATTTCACTTCGCAGCCAAGACTGTCACTGGCTAATGAAAAAGAAACAGCGTTCTAGAGGGCCGTAGGGTTAGGAGAGAGCTGTGTCAGCAGTCTGGGTCCTGCTCGCTACGCAAAAGGATTCCACAATGTCCTTAAAGTGCAGGCGTCACAGCGCAATGAGGCGTATTTACTGACCCCCAAAAAATGCAGATTGTTTCTTGTTTAATGCAGAATCGACCACCTGGCGCACCTCAGTCCCGCTGACCGGTCTGCACAAGCTTAGTCAGTTTGTAGCTGCACCTGAAAATATTGCTTCAAAGACTTTGAGACCACATTCTTCATTTATTTAAATTTTTAAGTTGTTCTCCTAAAACACCTCAGAGCTGGTGAACAAATCAAGTCCTTTTGTGGGGAATTATTAAAGATGAGTGCTGCTTGTTGCATAGGCCCTCATGCGCTTAATCCGTATTGGGCAAGAAATGCCCCTGGTCTGCCAGCTCCTCCTCAGACACAGGTTGGTACCTCTGCATATGTCTATTTACGTCCCTGTAAAACCGGGGATTTTCATGTGACATCACAAAGATTTGTGCTGCGTGACTGCCTTGGTGGTGGCAGCAGATCAGATTATTAGGAACCAGTTACATTACTGTGTATGAAGCCATTGACTGGTTATATTCTTAAGAACATTGGATCAACATAAATATGAGCTGCCGCAGGAGGTTATGTACAAAGAGCACCTACCCTGCATCTGAATGGTTCTACCAACACACATAGAGGGGCACACTGCCACTCCGCTCTCCGGAAACACCTCCAAAAACCAGAAGAGAACCTGGGCGCGGAGAGACGGTGACATCTGAATAGACGCTCTGTGCAGACACCCACCCTCCGACTTCTGTAGTGCTGCACCGCTCATTGGGTAAACTTCAGTTTATCCTCATTTATATCATAAATTAACCATGAAATTTAAGAGGGCTTCAGACTTTTTTTGCTGGACAAAGGACCCCCAGCACTGCAGCTCCGCAGCTGCAAGGAGTAGATCTCATCCCGTTTAAAGTATAGGAATTGATAGGTTGGATTTTTAAAAGAAAATTATTGCCTCAAACTACAAAATGGCTGCCTCCAGGAAGTGCCTATATAGCTGCCTCCGCAGTGTGCAGGTGACTGCTGCTCTTTCACAGAATCTGTAAAAGCACTAAGCTTTTACCGTAGACTGCAAACCACCATCATGGCATCAAGTGCCCCCGCGCCCCTGTACAGAGCCACTGACTAATACACCACATTCCTACCAGCTGGAAGGCTCTGTGCGTCCTGAGATCCAGACTCTGCAGAGCCGGCAGACTCCAGTCCCCGCTTTACACTCATTTCCAATAGTCTCTTTATGAAACAAGAAGAGTCTGGTGCTGTGCCAAACACCTGGGCACGGTCACATTGGTACAGCGCCCGTTTATCTACCAGGTGTTGTATGGGACGGAGATTTACAGAGAGAAACTCTTTGAGGACAGCGGAGAGAGGATGAGGAAGTGATAACGAGCAAATAGTCAGCGACTGGCTGAGGTGTGAGGGAGATCTCTGCAGCAAAGGATTCTGGATGAAAACTACACTGAGGGACATGTGTGTGTACATGTGTGTCCTGTCTATGAGTGACGTGTGTACATGTGTGTCCTGTCTGAGTGACGTGTGTGTACATGTGTTTTCTGTCTATGTGACGTGTGTACATGTGTGTCCTGTCTATGAGTGACGTGTGTACATGTGTGTCCTGTCTATGAGTGACGTGTGTGTACATGTGTTTTCTTTCTATAAGTGACGTGTGTTCTGTCTGAGTGATGTGTGTCCTGTCTGAGTGACGCGTGTGTGTGTACATGTGTGTTCTGTCTGAGTGACGTGTGTCCAGTTTATGAGTGACATGTGTGTACATGTGTCTTCTATGAGTGACATGTGTTTACATATGTGTTCAGTATATGGGTGACGTGTGTACATGTGTGTCCTGTCTCTGAGTGACGTGTGTGTGTGTGTACATGTGTGTTCTGTCTGAGTGACGTGTGTCCTGTCTAGGAGTGACGTGTGTCCAGTCCATGAGTGACATGTGTGTACATGTGTCTTCTGTCTATGAGTGACATGTGTGTACATGTGTCTTCTGTCTATGAGTGCCGTGTGTACATATATGTGTTCAGTATATGGGTGACGAGTGTGTGTGTGTATGTGTGTGTATAAAATATATATATATATATATATATATATGTGTGTAGTCAGGCTATAGCTCTGCTCCTCTGGGAGGCACATACTCCAGGGCCCCGCGATGTAGAGCTCCGGGGCCCCTGGGCACATATATTAGACAGTCTATAACACACACATTTTGTGGTTTCAGTCCAGTGATCAGTATTAATAATCTGCATTCTGCCGATTTTCCTCCTCATTGCACCATAACTTTATAACGGTCAACTTAACACTCTAAAATCTTATCTATGACAAATACACACTGACAACTTAATTTTAGCAAAATTAACGTCACAGTTTATTAATTACAAATTATAAAGGGTGGCAGTGAGAGCGATCCAATCAGCGAACGACTAATAGCCGAACAGTGTATGGCCCACCGACACTAACCACTAGTCCCAGGACCTAGTCCTTTACGATCGTCCGGTGATAAATCTGGCGTCATCGCGACTACTCCCGTCTGGGCTCACAAAGATGTATGCGCACAGCGTAGGTCGAGGGGCCCTCGCACAGAGGTACCAAGAGCCAAGTAGTGACGTGCAGCCAATCAGCGGTAGCACCATGTGAAGTACTGCGCCTCCTTCAACATAGGAAAAAGAAATATAATTAATAAAAATGACCAGAACCGAGAGGGTGGGAGGGAATTCCTGAAGTAAAGAGGGAAACCGCCTGGTGAGGGAAGAATATATACTCAGCTGAGCCCCTCCCCCCTGCATCCATAGGCTGCAGCATGTCACCTGACTTACCTGTAAGGTAAGTGCCTGAGTCCTGAAAAACAGATGCGTTTATCTGCATTCAGTTTAAGGCCTCATTGGTCTTTATGGTCTGATGTTTATCATTAAGACCTGGAGTTCACAGACATTGTGGTTTCCTGTTTCTATTTGAAACAATGGGGTAAATAGCAATACGATGTGATCAAGACCTGGGCATCATCTGACTGTAACGGCGGGGTCTTTAAAAGTGATACAATAAAATGGTCGCAGGAAACATGCTGAGATTTGGGTCAGAATGTTATGGAGTAAAGTGATCCGTAATCTGATGTCACCACATTTGGCCACTCCCACAATGGGTGTGGTCAGATGCATAGAAGGGTACTGGCGGGTATTTGATGGGTAAATGTTGGTTGGCGGAGGCTGGTCTAGTGTCTGGTCCCTGCGGTAGGGAGCAGCGAGATTGTGATGTCACAGTAGGACCAATACTGACCAGTCTGGGGGTAAGGGGGAAGCCCCCACGTACCCCATCCTGTATTGGCTTCTGTTATGGTTACGGCCTGGTGTAAGGAGCTGAGAAAGAGAGAAGCCATTCACACAAGAGAGGGAGGAACCAGCTTGGCACAGAGAGCTAACACTTTATTACACTGAACAGATTATTGGGTGTAAATGATGTCTTTAGTGGTTCAGTTATGTTTAAAAAAGCAACTCACACCCTGACACTTCTTCACGAGGAACAGATTGAAGAGGGAGGGGTAGTCCTGCGCTGTGTCAGGATGACCACTATGTGGCAGCATTGTTACACAGATGTCAGCCATGTCCCCCGTCTAGGGGGACACACAATTACGCTGGTGTTGGGTGATGCCTTCATAAGTTGTGTCTCAGAGACTATTTGCTGCAGGAGCCGCAGCTGTGGCCGAGGGGTTTCAGAAGGGATGGACCCTCTCCCGAAATCCCTTCAATACAATCATTGTGTTCCAATAAGAGATACGCCCAGCCAGGCACAGCTGTACATTGAGCCCCCTCGTCATGTCTGTCATAGGGCGGAATTAACCCCTCACAGCCTAAATGTCCAGCTGTTTCTCACCCCAGCTCCGTAACATGACCGCAGACCTCCTTATCACACTATTATAAGGATCCTTTATTTATGTGGCGCCAACAAATACGGCAGCGTGGTACAGAGCACGTTATTAGGCCAAGCTGATACTCTAACTCCCACTTATAACGTTACTGTTTCTGGTGGGTCAGTGACAGGAAAGTTGATAAAGTGTTTATATCCCCGGCTCAGTAGCCCACAGACACTGTATACCAGTCGCCATCGTATAAAGTGATATACAGGACGTATTCGTGGAGAGGTCCTGACACCTCCGAGGGTTTAACTCCTTAGCAGCGGGTTTGGCCACATGTTCTAATATGATGTTATTGGCAGACAGATGCGGTCTCACAACAAATGTGGGGGGTGTTCACAGGATTTAGGACTTCTCCCTATTTAAGAAAGCCCCCAGCTGGTGCACACTACCGCAGGGGGCAGGCATTGGCCTCCTAACCCTCTGCCGCCCTCCTATCGCCATCTCAGTAGGGCGGTGCCCAAAGCATTTTTTTTAGTTATATTTAAAAGAAAAAGAAAAAAATTTAATAAAACACTTTTTAATTATTCTTCTCCGGATCTGGAAGCAAAGTCCGGTGTCCAGTTCCAGTGGTCGCATAGTAGGGGTCTTGGCAAACAGACCCCAGTACCTGACACAGCCAGAGGCTGGCAGTGTCCGTTGTAGTGCCCAGCACAAAGACCCATCACCTGCACTACGTGCAGTACCCACAGCAGTAATGAATAGCGCTATGGGCCGCGTTACACTGCACAGAGCTACGAGCTATGGGCCGCATTACACTGCACAGAGCTACGGGCCATGGGCCGCATTACACTGCACAGAGCTACGAGCTATGGGCCGCATTACACTGCACAGAGCTACGGGCCATGGGCCGCATTACACTGCACAGAGCTACGGGCCATGGGCCGCGTTACACTGCACAGAGCTACGGGCCATGGGCCGCATTACACTGCACAGAGCTACGGGCCATGGGACGCGTTACACTGCACAGAGCTACGGGCCATGGGACGCGTTACACTGCACAGAGCTACGAGCTATGGGACGCATTACACTGCACAGAGCTACGAGCTATGGGCCGCATTACACTGCACAGAGCTACGGGCCATGGGACGCGTTACACTGCACAGAGCTACGGGCCATGGGCCGCATTACACTGCACAGAGCTACGGGCCATGGGCCGCATTACACTGCACAGAGCTACGGGCCATGGGCCGCATTACACTGCACAGAGCTACGGGCCATGGGCCGCGTTACACTGCACAGAGCTACGAGCTATGGGCCGCATTACACTGCACAGAGCTACGGGCCATGGGACGCGTTACACTGCACAGAGCTACGGGCCATGGGACGCGTTACACTGCACAGAGCTAGGGGCCATGGGCCTCGTTACACTGCACAGAGCTACGGGCCATGGGACGCGTTACACTGCACAGAGCTAGGGGCCATGGGACGCGTTACACTGCACAGAGCTAGGGGCCATGGGCCTTGTTACACTGCACAGAGCTACGGGCCATGGGCCGCGTTACACTGCACAGAGCAACGGGCCATGGGCCGCGTTACACTGCACAGAGCAACGGGCCATGGGCCGCATTACACTGCACAGAGCTATGGGCCATGGGCCGCGTTACACTGCACAGAGCTGGCAGCGTCATTCCTTGTCCACTAGATCAATATACTTCACACTTCCTGCTGACATTTCTTGGAGACGGGTTTGTTACATTTATGACTGTTGGACCTGTGTGAGGAGACAGATATACACCCATACTGATCCTGAGCCTTCCTGACACATCCACTTTTCTAGTGAACAGCAGGTACATTTACCGACACATGAACTAGGCTGCTTTCTTGTTGGGTTTTTAACCACTAACCTCATGAGCTGACAATCTCTCTCCATATCACTGAATCACCTGCACTGGGCAGGGAAGGGGAGCGAGTGTATATAAAATAAAGTCAACTCATCTATAAAAACACAAAACACATGACTTTATATAGGAAAGGACCAAAAGCTCCTAGTTCCGCTGGTCACATCCCCCACATTGCCCTATACATCAAAGGGGTGGTCTGCGGTAAGGTTAGAACATGCAGATGGGAGTACGCTATAGGGAAGAGGTGGTTACTGAAAGATTGAGGATTGGGGAAGAGTCTGGTCAGGCTGGGTAGGGATGGAGCAGCACTGGAGAAGTCTTGGGGTAAATGTATCAAGCTGCGAGTTTCCGGTGGGTTTAAAAAGTGGAGATGTTGCCTATAGCAACCAATCTGATTCTAGTTATCATTTATTTAGCACATTCTACAAAATGAGTTAGAATCTGATTGGTTGCTGTAGGCAAAGTCTCCGCTTTTCAATCCCGCCAGAAACTCGCAGCTTAATACATTTACCCCTCGGAGTTAGAGTGAGAAGTGGTTATCTGTGAGAGGCGTAGATCAGAGGCAGACTGAGGAGGGTAAGAGGGGCTGAAGGAGGACACTGCACCCCCCCAACATGACCTGACGGCGAGACATCAACATAGTACAATTCTATGACACTTATACTCTCACACATGGAAAATGCTTTCACAATTGTTTTGGCGCATACATATGTCCATATTGGCTAAAATTCTGAATATCGGCACAGAATCTGTGTGTGAACAAGGAGAACGTCACCCAACAAGCTGGATGAGGGAAGTATTACTGGGCAAAAGGTGCAATATTAAATACATGGGACTTTGTCGAGGACAAATATAGAAAACTTGGGACTAACCTTAAAAAATTAGATTCCCACCAAAAGGAAGGACTGCTTAACCCTATCACTGCCAGTCATCAATGTATGATAATCTAACCCTATCGCTGCCAATCATCAATGTATGATAAACTAACCCCGTCACTGCCAGTCATCAATGTATGATAAACTAACCCCGTCACTGCCAGTCATCAATGTATGATAAACTAACCCTGTCACTGCCAATCATCAATGTATGATAATCTAACCCTATCGCTGCCAATCATCAATGTATGATAAACTAACCCTATCGCTGCCAGTCATCAATGTATGATAAACTAACCCCGTCACTACCAGTCATCAATGTATGATAAACTAACCCCGTCACTGCCAATCATCAATGTATGATAATCTAACCCTATCGCTGCCAGTCATCAATGTATGATAAACTAACCCTATCGCTGCCAATCATCAATGTATGATAATCTAACCCTATCGCTGCCAATCATCAATGTATGATAAACTAACCCCGTCACTGCCAGTCATCAATGTATGATAAACTAACCCTGTCACTGCCAGTCATCAATGTATGATAATCTAACCCTATCGCTGCCAATCATCAATGTATGATAAACTAACCCCGTCACTGCCAGTCATCAATGTATGATAAACTAACCCTGTCACTGCCAATCATCAATGTATGATAATCTAACCCTATCGCTGCCAGTCATCAATGTATGATAAACTAACCCCGTCACTGCCAGTAATCAATGTATGATAAACTAACCCTATCACTGCCAATCATCAATGTATGATAATCTAACCCTATCGCTGCCAATCATCAATGTATGATAAACTAACCCTATCGCTGCCAGTCATCAATGTATGATAAACTAACCCCGTCACTACCAGTCATCAATGTATGATAAACTAACCCCGTCACTGCCAATCATCAATGTATGATAATCTAACCCTATCGCTGCCAGTCATCAATGTATGATAAACTAACCCTATCGCTGCCAATCATCAATGTATGATAATCTAACCCTATCGCTGCCAATCATCAATGTATGATAAACTAACCCCGTCACTGCCAGTCATCAATGTATGATAAACTAACCCTGTCACTGCCAGTCATCAATGTATGATAATCTAACCCTATCGCTGCCAATCATCAATGTATGATAAACTAACCCCGTCACTGCCAGTCATCAATGTATGATAAACTAACCCTGTCACTGCCAATCATCAATGTATGATAATCTAACCCTATCGCTGCCAGTCATCAATGTATGATAAACTAACCCCGTCACTGCCAGTCATCAATGTATGATAAACTAACCCTATCACTGCCAGTCATCAATGTATGATAAACTAACCCCGTCACTACCAGTCATCAATGTATGATAATCTAACCCTATCGCTGCCAATCATCAATGTATGATAAACTAACCCCGTCACTGCCAGTCATCAATGTATGATAAACTAACCCTGTCACTGCCAGTCATCAATGTATGATAAACTAACCCCGTCACTGCCAACCATCAATGTATGATAAACTAACCCCGTCACTGCCAATCATCAATGTATGATAATCTAACCCTATCGCTGCCAATCATCAATGTATGATAAACTAACCCCGTCACTGCCAGTCATCAATGTATGATAAACTAACCCCGTCACTGCCAGTCATCAATGTATGATAAACTAACCCTATCACTGCCAGTCATCAATGTATGATAAACTAACCCCGTCACTACCAGTCATCAATGTATGATAATCTAACCCTATCGCTGCCAATCATCAATGTATGATAAACTAACCTCGTCACTGCCAGTCATCAATGTATGATAAACTAACCCCGTCACTACCAGTCATCAATGTATGATAAACTAACCCCGTCACTACCAGTCATCAATGTATGATAATCTAACCCTATCGCTGCCAATCATCAATGTATGATAAACTAACCCCGTCACTGCCAGTCATCAATGTATGATAAACTAACCCTGTCACTGCCAATCATCAATGTATGATAAACTAACCCTGTCACTGCCAATCATCAATGTATGATAAACTAACCCTGTCACTGCCAATCATCAATGTATGATAAACTAACCCTGTCACTGCCAATCATCAATGTATGATAAACTAACCCTGTCGCTGCCAGTCATCAATGTATGATAAACTAACCCTATCGCTGCCAGTCATCAATGTATGATAAACTAACCCCGTCACTGCCAACCATCAATGTATGATAATCTAACCCTATCGCTGCCAGTCATCAATGTATGATAAACTAACCCTGTCGCTGCCAGTCATCAATGTATGATAAACTAACCCTGTCGCTGCCAGTCATCAATGTATGATAAACTAACCCTGTCACTGCCAGTCATCAATGTATGATAAACTAACCCTGTCACTGCCAGTCATCAATGTATGATAAACTAACCCCGTCACTGCCAGTCATCAATGTATGATAATCTAACCCCGTCACTACCAGTCATCAATGTATGATAATCTAACCCCGTCACTGCCAGTCATCAATGTATGATAAACTAACCCTGTCACTGCCAGTCATCAATGTATGATAAACTAACCCTGTCACTGCCAATCATCAATGTATGATAAACTAACCCTGTCACTGCCAATCATCAATGTATGATAAACTAACCCTGTCACTGCCAATCATCAATGTATGATAAACTAACCCTGTCACTGCCAATCATCAATGTATGATAAACTAACCCTGTCGCTGCCAGTCATCAATGTATGATAAACTAACCCTATCGCTGCCAGTCATCAATGTATGATAAACTAACCCTGTCGCTGCCAGTCATCAATGTATGATAAACTAACCCTGTCACTGCCAGTCATCAATGTATGATAAACTAACCCTGTCACTGCCAGTCATCAATGTATGATAAACTAACCCTGTCACTACCAGTCATCAATGTATGATAAACTAACCCCGTCACTGCCAGTCATCAATGTATGATAAACTTACCCTGTCACTACCAGTCATCAATGTATGATAAACTAACCCTGTCACTGCCAATCATCAATGTATGATAAACTAACCCTGTCACTGCCAATCATCAATGTATGATAAACTAACCCTGTCGCTGCCAGTCATCAATGTATGATAAACTAACCCTGTCACTGCCAGTCATCAATGTATGATAAACTTACCCTGTCACTACCAGTCATCAATGTATGATAAACTAACCCCGTCACTGCCAGTCATCAATGTATGATAAACTTACCCTGTCACTGCCAGTCATCAATGTATGATAAACTTACCCTGTCACTACCAGTCATCAATGTATGATAAACTAACCCTGTCACTGCCAGTCATCAATGTATGATAAACTAACCCTGTCACTACCAGTCATCAATGTATGATAAACTAACCCCGTCACTACCAGTCATCAATGTATGATAAACTAACCCTGTCACTGCCAGTCATCAATGTATGATAAACTAACCCCGTCACTGCCAACCATCAATGTATGATAAACTAACCCCGTCACTGCCAATCATCAATGTATGATAAACTTACCCTGTCACTACCAGTCATCAATGTATGATAAACTAACCCTGTCACTGCCAGTCATCAATGTATGATAAACTAACCCCGTCACTGCCAATCATCAATGTATGATAAACTTACCCTGTCACTACCAGTCATCAATGTATGATAAACTAACCCCGTCACTACCAGTCATCAATGTATGATAAACTAACCCCGTCACTGCCAGCCATCAATGTATGATAAACTAACCCCGTCACTACCAACCATCAATGTATGATAAACTAACCCTGTCACTGCCAGTCATCAATGTATGATAAACTAACCCTGTCGCTGCCAATCATCAATGTATGATAAACTAACCCTGTCACTGCCAACCATCAATGTATGATAAACTAACCCTGTCACTGCCAACCATCAATGTATGATAAACTAACCCCGTCACTGCCAGTCATCAATGTATGATAAACTAACCCTGTCGCTGCCAATCATCAATGTATGATAAACTAACCCCGTCACTGCCAGTCATCAATGTATGATAAACTAACCCTGTCACTGCCAGTCATCAATGTATGATAAACTAACCCTGTCACTGCCAATCATCAATGTATGATAAACTAACCCTGTCACTGCCAATCATCAATGTATGATAAACTAACCCTGTCACTGCCAATCATCAATGTATGATAAACTAACCCTGTCGCTGCCAGTCATCAATGTATGATAAACTAACCCTATCGCTGCCAGTCATCAATGTATGATAAACTAACCCTGTCGCTGCCAGTCATCAATGTATGATAAACTAACCCTGTCACTGCCAGTCATCAATGTATGATAAACTAACCCTGTCACTGCCAGTCATCAATGTATGATAAACTAACCCTGTCACTACCAGTCATCAATGTATGATAAACTAACCCCGTCACTGCCAGTCATCAATGTATGATAAACTTACCCTGTCACTACCAGTCATCAATGTATGATAAACTAACCCTGTCACTACCAATCATCAATGTATGATAAACTAACCCTGTCACTGCCAATCATCAATGTATGATAAACTAACCCTGTCGCTGCCAGTCATCAATGTATGATAAACTAACCCTGTCACTGCCAGTCATCAATGTATGATAAACTTACCCTGTCACTACCAGTCATCAATGTATGATAAACTAACCCCGTCACTGCCAGTCATCAATGTATGATAAACTTACCCTGTCACTGCCAGTCATCAATGTATGATAAACTTACCCTGTCACTACCAGTCATCAATGTATGATAAACTAACCCTGTCACTGCCAGTCATCAATGTATGATAAACTAACCCTGTCACTACCAGTCATCAATGTATGATAAACTAACCCCGTCACTACCAGTCATCAATGTATGATAAACTAACCCTGTCACTGCCAGTCATCAATGTATGATAAACTAACCCCGTCACTGCCAACCATCAATGTATGATAAACTAACCCCGTCACTGCCAATCATCAATGTATGATAAACTTACCCTGTCACTACCAGTCATCAATGTATGATAAACTAACCCTGTCACTGCCAGTCATCAATGTATGATAAACTAACCCCGTCACTGCCAATCATCAATGTATGATAAACTTACCCTGTCACTACCAGTCATCAATGTATGATAAACTAACCCCGTCACTACCAGTCATCAATGTATGATAAACTAACCCCGTCACTGCCAGTCATCAATGTATGATAAACTAACCCCGTCACTGCCAACCATCAATGTATGATAAACTAACCCTGTCACTGCCAGTCATCAATGTATGATAAACTAACCCCGTCACTACCAACCATCAATGTATGATAAACTAACCCTGTCACTGCCAGTCATCAATGTATGATAAACTAACCCTGTCGCTGCCAATCATCAATGTATGATAAACTAACCCTGTCACTGCCAACCATCAATGTATGATAAACTAACCCTGTCACTGCCAACCATCAATGTATGATAAACTAACCCCGTCACTGCCAGTCATCAATGTATGATAAACTAACCCTGTCGCTGCCAATCATCAATGTATGATAAACTAACCCCGTCACTGCCAGTCATCAATGTATGATAAACTAACCCTGTCACTGCCAGTCATCAATGTATGATAAACTAACCCTGTCACTACCAGTCATCAATGTATGATAAACTAACCCTGTCACTGCCAGTCATCAATGTATGATAAACTAACCCTTTCACTACCAACCATCAATGTATGATAAACTAACCCTGTCACTGCCAGTCATCAATGTATGATAAACTAACCCTGTCACTGACAGTCATCAATGTATGATAAACTAACCCTGTCACTGCCAGTCATCAATGTATGATAAACTAACCCTGTCACTGCCAGTCATCAATGTATGATAAACTAACCCCGTCACTGCCAGTCATCAATGTATGATAAACTAACCCTGTCACTGCCAGCCAATTGGGCAGAAAGAGAGAAGGTGCCCTCCACTTTCAGTGTGAAATAGGACTCCGGTTATGAGAACTTAGCAGCAGACATTTCCATGTTATTGGGCCAGGCCGGGAATCCAAGAAGGACTTTATATTTATATAGCACATGGACGGCTTTCCTAGATTCACGAGGTGACAGCTTTTAATCACTCCCCATGTCTGGTTTGTACAGGCAGGGGAAGTGAAAAATGTAAAATGTGGCTATTCTTACAGTACAAAGCTGCAGCACGGATAGAATTTGCTTTCTCGTAACAAGGATTTTCCAGCATATCTGCCAAGGTCGTAACAGCCTGGAACAGGCTGGATAAATAGCAGCGGTGCTGGCAGCGTGACACTGCCGCATAATACAGTGTGAGGATAAACATATAGGAAGACAGCGTCTCCGGAAATAGGATGCGGTGAGCGAGGAAACTGGTGGCTGAACGCAACCCCGGAAAAGGTCATCGATTCACATATAGCGAGTATGGAAATGGTACACACCGCCTATACCTATAGATGGAAATAATACACAACATTACAGGTGTGTCCTGATGCTTCCTGCACTAAGATACATACACACACCCAGTCACTAGGTGGCACTCTCCAGTAATTGCACAGTGCATTATATATATATATATATATACAAAAATAAAAAGCACAATGATCTCCGGCGTACAATGATCCCCAGTAATGAGACACGTTCAGTGATCCCTAGTAACGGGACACGTTCAGTGGTCCCCAGTAACGGGACACGCTGAATGATTCCCAGTAACGGGACACGTTCAGTAATCCCCAGTAACGGGACACGCTGAATGATTCCCAGTAACGGGACACGTTCAGTAATCCCCAGTAATGGGACACGTTCAGCGATCCACAGTAACGAGACACGTTCAATGATCCCCTGTAACGGGACACGTTCAGTGATCCCCAGTAACGGGACACGTTCAGTGATCCGAGAAACGGGAGACGTTCAATGATCCCCAGTAACAGGAGACGTTCAATTATCCCCAGTAACGGGACACGTTCAGTGATCCCCAGTAACGAGACACGTTCAATGATCCCCTGTAACGGGACACGTTTAGTGATCCCCAGTAATGAGACACGTTCAGTGATCCGAGAAACGGGAGACGTTCAATGATCCCCAGTAACAGGAGACGTTCAATTATCCCCAGTAACGGGACACGTTCAGTGATCCCCAGTAACGGAACACGTTCAGCGATCCACAGTAACGAGACACGTTCAATGATCCCCTGTAACGGGACACGTTCAGTGATCCCCAGTAACGAGACACGTTCAATGATCCCCTGTAACGGGACACGTTCAATGATCCCATGTAACGGGACACGTTTAGTGATCCCCAGTAACGAGACACGTTCAATGATCCCCTGTAACGGGACACGTTCAATGATCCCCTGTAACGGGACACGTTCAGTGATCCGAGAAACGGGAGACATTCAATGATCCCCAGTAACAGGAGACGTTCAATCATCCCCAGTAACGGGACACGTCTAGTGATCCCCAGTAACGGGACACGTCTAGTGATCCTGAGTAACGGGACAGGTTCAGTGATCCCCAGTAACTGGACACGCTTAGAGTTCTGCAGGCTACAAAACAGGACTGACAAAATAAAATTACTGATAGTGCCTTAATTGATTTATTAATCATTGTGATTCTTTGTGACAAAATAAAGTGAAATAATTTTAAAGACAATATTTGGATTTAGACAAATTTAGAAACATTATTCCAAACACTCTTGAATAGAGAGATGTCAGAGTATCTCTTAGAGGTTCCAGGATCTTAAGAATCTGAAGTAGGACAAGAGGAGCGTTCGCTATTCCTGGGCTACACACACGTATGATGGTTCCTGCCTTAGTATAGCCTATAAAGTATATCATACAGTATGGCTCAGTGGTTAGCACTTCTGCCTCACAGCGCTGGGGTCATGAGTTCAATTCCCGACCAAGTAGTTATCTGTGTGGAGTTTGTATGTTCTCCCCGTGTTTGCGTGGGTTTCCTCCGGGTGCTCCGGTTTAATCCCACACTCCAAAAACATACTGGTAGGTTAATTGGCTGCTAACAAATTGACCCTAGTCTCTTTGTCTGTGTGTGTGTGTGTGTGTATGTATGTTAGGGAATTTAGACTGTACGCTCCAATGGGGCAGGGAGTGACGTGAGTGAGTTCTCTGTACAGAGCTGTGGAATTAGTTTTGCTATATAAATAAATGGTAATAATAATAATACAGTATAAATAATAATAATAATAATATGTGACGGGCTCTGCGCCACCTTCTGGAGTAAAGCAGTACTACAGTTTTTATTTTGGAATCTTTTGGGAGGTTTCAGGAACCAGCAATAATCTGAAACATGGCAGCAAGAAACCAATGATAAAAGATAAAGTCTGAGTACAGAACATGAAGATCGCAGAGAGTTCTGTTCCTCCCTCTATCACTGCTCTCCCAGCAGCTGCTCTCTAAGCCTGGCACTGTGAGGAGCCTCCCACGACGGGAAGGTGGGCTCAGCCGCCACAGATAACACAACATAACGCCCCATGTCACTTCTAGGAACTGTAAACTAGCCAGACCTGGAGAAACGTGTGTATGAAATATTATTCCAGGATACTCGGCTAAAGCTCTCATTTTGTACCAATATTTTATCTAACATTTAGAGGGTGAAAGGGCAACAATTCTGTGATTATCAACCAAGACTCCCCCATGTTTTAAGCATTGATATTTGTGTTGCGCTGATTCCCTAATCATCCCATGGAGTACCTGAGCCTTTTCAAGTTTCAGATGATTTGTAGCCGTCTGCTTCTCATAAAAATAAAACAGAACGACTTGGGATAATGAGGAACAGAGTCCAGCACACAGGACCATCCAGTTACAGGATCCGACTGTAACACTATAGAACATCACAGCGGCTCTTGATACTTGTAGCCGGACTAATTTAACACAAAATTAAGAACTAAGAGGGTAATCTAATAACTGGCAGCTGTGTAAGACACCGGCCCCTTCTATAAGAGATTTGGGGAGAGGACACCTCAGCGTGAGCCTCATTCCTCCTAGTGGGAATTCTTGTTGGCGTCACAAACGGGAAACATTTCTCAGCAAGTGTCCCAGCAGCTCGGTCCTTACAGAACTCACAGTCACACGATGAGGTGATGGTCCCTAAACTGATATACTGGGGACAATACCATCAATACCCTGCTCTCTTCTTATTATTGTTGTGTCTTGGTTTGGTTTGTTATTTTTTAAATAAAAAAGTTCAACACGTGATAGTATCTTACTAGTGCTCATTTTATTTACAGGAAATAAATGAAATGTACAAGCAAACCTTTCAATAAGAATTGTGTGACAGGGGAAAATCACTGTTAATGGCACAAAATGAACTGCAGGTAACACTGCAGCTGTGGTCACACATCACTTGTATGGAGAATCACCTGTCACACCGGTATATATATATATATAAGGAGCCCCTGGCTGCAGCGTTAGAGGTGATGGCAGTATATATATATATATAAGGAGCCCCCGGCTGCAGCGTTAGAGGTGATGGCAGTATATATATATATATAAGTAGCCCCCGGCTGCAGCGTTGGAGGTGATGGCAGTATATATATATATATAAGGAGCCCCCGGCTGCAGCGTTAGAGGTGATGGCAGTATATATATATATATATATATAAAAGTAGCCCCCGGCTGCAGCGTTAGAGGTGATGGCAGTATACATATATATATAAGGAGCCCCCGGCTGCAGCGTTAGAGGTGATGGCAGTATACATATATATATAAGGAGCCCCCGGCTGCAGCGTTAGAGGTGATGGCAGTATACATATATATATAAGGAGCCCCCGGCTGCAGCGTTAGAGGTGATGGCAGTATATATATATATATATATATATATACATATAAGTAGCCCCCGGCTGCAGCGTTAGAGGTGATGGCAGTATATATATATATATATATATATAGAGCCCCCGGCTGCAGCGTTAGAGGTGATGGCAGTATATATATATATATATATATATATATATATATATAAGTAGCCCCCGGCTGCAGCGTTAGAGGTGATGGCAGTATACATATATATATATATATATATATATATATATATAAGTAGCCCCCGGCTGCAGCGTTAGAGGTGATGGCAGTATTTATATATATATATATAAGGAGCCTCCGGCTGCAGCGTTAGAGGTGATGGCAGTATATATATATATATATATATATATATATATATATATATATAAGGAGCCCCTGGCTGCAGCGTTAGAGGTGATGGCAGTATATATATATATATATATATATTATATATATATATATATAAGTAGCCCCCGGCTGCAGCGTTAGAGGTGATGGCAGTATATATATATATATATAAGGAGCCCCCGGCTGCAGCGTTAGAGGTGATGGCAGTATATATATATATATATATATATATATATATATATATATATATATATATATATATATATATATATATATAAGAGGAGCCCCCGGCTGCAGCGTTGGAGGTGATGGCAGTATATATATATATATAAGGAGCCCCCGGCTGCAGCGTTAGAGGTGATGGCAGTATATATATATATATATATATATATATATATACAGAGAGAGACACGGTGCAATATCGCAGCCTGAGAAACTCGGGCTTCGGTTACACACGTCTCCGATGGCCTCTCGGAGACATAATCCCTGAGCTCTCTGGTCAGCCGTGGATTACATGTCAGCTTCTCACAGCCCATAACCAACACAGCCTGGAAGCTGTGGTCCTGGGGACCCAACAGGCATTACATGCATATCACACACCATCATACAACATGCATATCACGCACCGTCATACAACATGCATATCACACACCGTCATACAACATGCAAAGTGAGGACAACTGTGTTATTGGAGTGTTCACATACAAGATCTGTCTGTGTAACTGCTGCCAGCAAGGCCAGGGTCTATATTATATATACATACACACACCCACACACATATATATATTATATATACATACACACACCCACACACATATATATATTATATATACATACACACACCCACACACATATATATATTATATATACATACACACACCCACACACATATATATATTATATATACATACACACACCCACACACACATATATATATTATATATACATACACACACCCACACACATATATATTGAGTTTATATTGGGGTATAACTATGTGATACTCCTGTTACACTGTATTAATGTATTATGCAGTTTGAGTCCTCAGGTATATGTGCAGTAACACAGATACTTTATACACAATAACTGATATCAGCCTACAAGACAATATAGGATTTAGACAATAAATGTCTCTGGATTACAGTCCCCATTTTAATTCCCTGGCTATAAATGTTCCTGATTATATCTCAGACTGCTGGACCATAAATAAATAAAACAACTTATTTTGCTATTTATCTGATAAATTGACAACACCATGTCATTGTCTGGACAATAACTGTTATATATCATTATAATGTACACTGTCCCGGATTATTCATGTTATGGTTCCAGTAACTGAGTCCTGTGTGATAATGTCACATACAGACATACTGAGCCCACACTCATCTGGTGACGTTACACAGCGACAGTAAACGTCTGCACCTTGTTAGTATGTAACTGTCACTCAGGTCTATTCATTAAACAGTGGTGATAGGGATGGTTTTATATAGCTGCTTATTGCAGCTATAGACCTTCTATTGCCACAAATTACTAAGAAAATATCCCTGTGTTTTACAAATCAAGTGATACTGAGAGACGACCTAACGCCTCACCGAGCCGGCGTCCATGGAACACGTGTGATCTGAGTCACGTATGTGCAGTGGAAGTGAGAGCTCAGGAGTGGAATTTATCTCCACTTATAAAATATATATACACACACACACACATATATATATATATATATACATATATATATATATATATATATATATATACACACACACACACATATATATATATATATATATATATATATATATATATATATATATATATACACACACACACACACACACACACACATGGACACATATACCAACCTCCATACAAATAAGCTTTGATTTACTTGTTAATTGAGTGCACCCTATATATATATATATATATATATATATATATATATATATATATATATATATATATATATGCTATATAGAAAATATTTTAATTAAATTCACAGTTTAAAGGGTTTTAGGGGGCATATTTAACAAATCACGGTAGTGCACTATTGTGCACTTACTGTGGAATTAAAGTCCTGATGTGCCCTCCGCAAATTTATTAAAGGTGCATCGCAGCAGATATCATGGATATCTGCTGCTTTGCACTCCTGATCGTTTTTGCGAGCAGTCACCATTCAACAGAATGGTGACTGCTCCTGGCCGCAATCTAACAAGTCCCGGAAAAAAATTTTTTTCGGGAACTTGTCTTGATAATGTACCAGCTGAAGCTGGCGTACATTATCAGAATTGAAGAAATCCAATGCTGTCAGCTCTGCTCCGAAGAGCAGAGCTGGACAGCGCATGTGTGGAGGGATCACATGATCCCTCCCTGTCACTCAGCGCGCTCTCTCTGCAACGATAGTTGCAGAAACAGAGTGGGGACTTTGTGCGCATGTGCACTGCACATGCGCAATTGAAGGAAGAAGAGGAGATCCCGAGACAGCGCGTCTGAAGAGGGAAGTAAGTGTGATTTTTTCTATCACAGAAACAGCAGTTTTTCGGAACTGCTGTTTCTGTGTTCCCTTTTTAATAAATGTGAGAAATAGTTCAATCCTTATCCTTGCGATAAGGATTGATAACTATTTCTCACTTTTGCCGATTAATGATAAATGTGCCCCTTAATGATTTAATGTGAACAATAGAACAAGTGATATTGTATATCTCCGGCTATACTGAGATAGTGATATAAGGATTGCTAGGGACTGCAATCCTTGATAAGTAGGATCTTTACACCAGCGAGTTACCTCTGATGATAGCAGTGATCCATCTCCACCAGAGATTGGGGCTTTTCTCCCTTTGATAAATAATGTGCTGAGAAATCACAGTCACGTTGCTGGAATAACGGGAAGGAAGCAGATATATATTATATTACATTGTTTTAGGGGTGATTAATCCCTTTACTCTGTTCCCCACCGTTATGCAGAGTTTTGAGAAAGTGTATAAAAATCTGGAAGGCTTTAGTGTATGTGTATGACTACTAGTGTACTATACTCATCTAGTGTCTGCACAACACGGACAATCTGTGCACCTCTTGCTGTAATGTACTCACTTAAATGTATTCAATGCGATGTGTCTGCTCCAAACACTGAACAGCACAAGTGGAAGTCAGAATATATATATATACACATACATACATACATACACACACATATATAAAATATATATATATATCAGAAATCTCCAACAAACCCCATCATTATAATGTACAATAACTCACCAGACTACACTACATTATACTATTCCTTATGATGGAATAACACTGAGTTACTAAACGTCCGGATCACAGTACAGGATCAGTCCTATCACTCTGTCCCCCCCGGGAAGACGGGAACGTTTATCAGAACGGGATGAAACAGATCTCCCGGGAAATCCACAAAGGAACAATTACTGATCCCCTCTAGAATTACACATCCAGAGAACAGACATTTCCACCTCTCAGTCATTCTTTATGTTCTCTCCATAAACCCTGTATCTATCCTGGAGAGAAGCTGGAAGTGGACACACAACGGAACCTCTACACTGACCGATCACCTCATGATTTTACTACAAATAAATCTCCTACATTTACCAACTAGTTTTATGGACAGAAAAAAATCTGTTAAAATAAATCTATGTCGTACATGTCACATCCAGATTTCTTTTTAACCGTCTGCTTTGTGTTACAGAGGAGGATTTAGTAAATTTATTGTTAAAAAAAACAACAATAAATCAATAGATATATAAAAGTAAGTAAATACATGTGAAATAAATGGAGAAGAAAATATTTCCAATGTTACAAATCCTCCTGTTCATTCTACGTGATATCATTCTGCTTGAAAAGTTGGATTAAAAGGTATTTTGAGAACAGTGATATTGATACATTTTGAATGGTTAAAAAAACAACCAATTTACGTGACCGATTCTCCTGCAGTTCGGTCCCTTTATCATCTCACAGATGTTTATTTTCTCTCCTAGTTGCCAGGAAAATTGTGGCTGAATAAACCCAGTTCGTTTACTTAGAAGGTAATTCCCCCCTTAAACTGGTCACAGCGTCCTCCTCTGACGGGACTTGTGGTCAAAGTGGATGTAATGAGACAAAACACAAAACTACACAGACATTAAGCACAATATATATAATATAATACACCGGCACTGAGCTCAGACTGAGCTGCAAAACGCTGCATCTACTTATTATGTAGGAGGGACGTCATGGGGTGCGGGGGAAACTCTCTCTCCAGCGTAGTACATGCAGGTGATTGATATAAATGGAGGAGTCTTGGGAAGGGGGTGACAAACGTCTGAGACAGAGAGGGCTTAAGGGGGTATTCAATTGTCAGCAAGTTGGGTTTTTTGAGCGTGTTGAGTCATTTTAACGCTGTTTTTTTATTATTTTCGAGCGGGTTAACTTTACCTGCAATTCAATTCCATTTTTAACGCTATGTTTTTTTCCATGAAACGGTCCTCTCGCGCTCCAGTAGACGGTCTATTGATAGTATAGGGTGTGCGAGAGGCAGCCGCGTTAACAGCTATTCAATTGTTTTTTACATGGCTCAATGTTTGTTCCCAATTGTAAAGCGCTACAGAATTTGCTGGCGCTATATAAATAAATGTTGATGTTGATGATGATGATGGCGCGTTAAACAGTCAAATATGCTGTTTTATCTCTCACCTCACTGGGGTGTGTTAAAAATTAAAAACCTCTGAAAAGTATTTGAAATCATGTAAAAATGTTGAAAAAAAGTTAAACTTATGGTTATCACTAATGTCTAACTTGTGTAAGTTGATTTTCTTGTGAAAAAAAGATTGAAATAAAAAAAAAACATTTTTTTTTTTTTTTAAATTAAAATCACTAATTAATTATATTTATGTATGTTTTTGGTACAAATATGAATGTAGTAATGTGTTTTGACATGGTATAGATGATTGTATGGTAAAAAATAGATCAATAAAAAAATATGCTAAAGAAAGTCCTGTAATGTAGATATTATCCATGTGTAATGTAATCTAATGTATGGAAATGTCTGCAAAACCTTTTTTATGTGTTATACATGACAGCGTTAAAACTCCCCTTCACTTCCATAAAATCTGGCAAACGCAATTTTTAATGTGGGGGCAGCGTTCCCTCTTTTTCAATCGAATTGCACGAGTTTTCCCGCTGCGCTAACTCAAAACGGTCGCTAGTACCGGAAAAAAACCCGCGGGAGATTTTTTTTTTTGTATAACACGGCGGGGAAAAAAATCTCGCTAACATGTCCGGCTGAGAAAAGTTTATCAAGCAATAAATATTGTTGTCACCAGGAGGAACCTTCATATCACTGTAACCGCTGTGAGGACAAGTAGTTCTATATGCCCCTATCTGGAGGCCTCTGGTCTCACAGCTGTACACAGGTACCGGGCAGGGAAGGGGGAAAACTGGACTCAGCAGCCCATTAGGAACATTTTAAAGGAAAGAAATGCAGGTGGCCCAGTGACCCAGCCCACGGTCGCCCACTATGGGTCCAGCCCAGCCAGCCCCCGGTACCGGGGGTCAGATCCGCCACCACCCTCACTTCACAAAGACAATTTTAGCATAAAAACAAAATTCTGGGAGCACAGAGGAACCTCCCTATGTATGACGCAGGAGATTGGCTGTTGTGCATCAGGTGACTTTCAGCCACCTGTCTGCAGCAGGTACTTAGTGATCGGTCACACCAATAATGGATGGATCCTCCTACGCACTCCCAAATACTGGCACCATTAGCAGGACAGTGACATATAATTGTAAAACACTCGATACGTGTCCGATACCGTAGAACCGCTCTGTAATTCTCAGATAAAGTGTAGTAATTACTTCACAGATATCACCCAGTCAAACTGGAGTAAGTGGCACAGGTTAGATACAGGGAAGTGGTTCTAATGTCCCTGGATGTTATTCTTATATTATATGTATAAACTCCTGTAAATATTATATTTGTAAGCCGCAGTTGTGCCGTCATTAGGAAACGTATATATAAATGTACACATAAGTATACAATAGGATTAGACGGGTATATAACGCATACCTTACTGTAATGATTACGGATACTGGTCTGTGACAGCCTACACCTGTATACTTATATCGTACTTGCCAACTCCCGGAAACATACTTGCCAACCCTCCGGGAGAGGGGGCGTGACTGGAGGGCGGGAGGGGCGGGGCGGGGCCAAAATGACGTGATACTCTGTGAAACCTGGGATGCGGGAGAAATGCCATCTCGCCCTGGAGCCCAGGAGACTGACCCGAATTTCGGGAGTCTCCCGGACTTTCCGGGAGAGTTGGCAAGTATGACTTATATGTGGTCACAGAAGTAGACGTTTAATATCCATATAACTTACAGTATGATAATACAATACTTCACATATTATAACTCTTTATTTACATATAGCACCAACATATAATGTAGAGCTGTCTCTGCACCAGTGAAGCTTGCAATCTAATTGCCCTACTGCAGGCACAGACACACTCTGTGGAGATAGCGCCTCATCAGCGTTAGACCCACGGCCCCAGCACTGTGAGGGAATACTGAGCATTAAAGATACGTGACCCGTAGCAACCAATCAGCTGCTTGCTTTCACTTTCTAATCTCTGCATGACCGATATATCTGATCGGTTGCTATGGGATACAGCAACTTTTTGCAGTTTTCATATCCTCAGTGTCTCCACCCAAAAATCCTGATCAATTTTTGATAAATAATAAGGAATCAGATTTTCGAGATGACTATTTAATTTTTTTATAAACAGTAATAAATAAAACAAAAAACTCTGAATAATTTGGGATTAATCCTGAAATAAACACTTATTTTAGGTTGTAAACAGATTTATTAAACCCAAAGATTAACTGACAAGGATTGAATCTGGACAGGGCTCTTATTTCATCCGTCCTCCCCTAAAAACAACAGAAGATCCGCAGACTGACGGGACGCTCTCCGGACAGATTCCTGGAATGTGTTGCTGGGAAAATCGGGTTTTCTCGGCTCAGCGTCTGAGGGTAAAGAGTAATTTTCCTGCGCTCGGAGGGTGTTTATGAGTTGGAGATAAATCTCTGGAAGTCCAGCCTGCCAAATGCAGTTCCTACCTTCTGATATTAGTTACATATTTTATTTGCTTCTATACTCGGGAGTATTTTAGGCACAGGACCGAGGTCACTTGTATCAGGGAAAGGAACTCACGGAAACAAGAGGAAAGAAAAAGGACAATTTAATGTACAATTCTGCCACAGTGGCTCAATGGGACATTTTTCCAATAAACGCTGGGTCCCCAGGCACCAGATTTAATGCGTCTCATAAATAAATTGCTGGGGGGGGGAACTTATGTTCAAATCTCTGGTCCTAGATTTCTGCAACACCCCTTTCACTCATGTAAATCTACTGAATTTATGGGAATAATTGTCTCTGCTATTACTTTTAATTACTATTTATTTTTTGGATACATGAGAATATCTTTAGGATTGTAAAGAATGGAGCAGCTGGCATCGTGATTAAATGGCTGTTTGGAGGGTCTTTGATTTATAGCGCAGGCTGAAAATAACAGTGTTGGTTTTTCAGAAGAGCTATAGATGTAAAGTCAGCCAGAAATATAATGTAAAAACAGCCGTACCTGCAGTGACATCATGTGACCTGTACCAGAACTACAGCCGTACCTACAGTGACATCATGTGACCTGTACCAGAACTACAGCCGTACCTACAGTGACATCATGTGACCTGTACCAGAACTACAGCCGTACCTGCAGTGACATCATGTGACCTGTACCAGAACTACAGCCGTACCTACAGTGACATCATGTGACCTGTACCAGAACTACAGCCGTACCTGCAGTGACATCATGTGACCTGTACCAGAACTACAGCCGTACCTCAGTAACATCATGTGACCTGTACCAGAACTACAGCCGTGCCTGCAGTGACATCATGTGACCTGTACCAGAACTACAGCCGTACCTGCAGTGACATCATGTGACCTGTACCAGAACTACAGCCGTACCTGCAGTGACATCATGTGACCTGTACCAGAACTACAGCCGTACCTGCAGTGACATCATGTGACCTGTACCAGAACTACAGCCGTACCTACAGTGACATCATGTGACCTGTACCAGAACTACAGCCGTACCTGCAGTGACATCATGTGACCTGTACCAGAACTACAGCCGTACCTCAGTAACATCATGTGACCTGTACCAGAACTACAGCCGTACCTCAGTAACATCATGTGACCTGTACCAGAACTACAGCCGTACCTGCAGTGACATCATGTGACCTGTACCAGAACTACAGCCGTACCTGCAGTGACATCATGTGACGGGTGTAAGGTAGTCACTAATTAGATCAGTAATAAGCAGACTCAGAATAATGAAGACAAAGAGCTGCATCTTTTTAGACAGAAGGAGACTGGTAACACCATTAACAGAATTATTCAACCAGTCACTAGATACAGGAGTAATCCCAGAGGACTGGAGAAGAGTGAATGTAGTCCCACTGCACAAAGTGGAAGCAAGGAAGAGACAACTACAGACCAGTGAGTCTTACATCAGTAGTAGGAGATTGGTGGAAACACTGTTATAGGAAAGAGTTGTAGAATATCTCAAATCCAGTAACTTACAGGATCCCAAACAGCAGGATCTACTGGGGGGAGATCAGGTCAAATAAATCTTATTAACTCTTTGGATTGGGTGACTAAAGTAATAGATCAAGGAGAGGCCATATATGTATCTTATCTAGATTTTAATAAGACTTCTGTCACTGTCCCACATCGCAGACTGTTAAACTTAAAAACCTTGGGATTGGATTCTAAGATGGTTGAATGGATAAGATCTTGGTTGCAGGACAGAAAACAGAGAGTTATAGTAAATGGAGAACACTCACAGGAGGGAAAGGTTACCAGTGGAGAACCCCAAGGACCTGTACTTGGACCCAGGCTCTCCCATTAGGCAAGGTTAGGCAGTTGCCTAGGGCGCCGGGCTCTGTAGGGTGCCACAGAAGTAGGGTACTTAATTAATTACTTAATTACCGCCGCACAGTTTCCAGTGAATCCACAGGGAGGGGCAAGGGGCCATGGATCGCGACCGCCCTACTCCCCTCCAACAACTGATGGGTCGGACCTTTCCTCCGACGACTCCCCTCCCCTCACTGACTGTCGGGTGTGACATCATCATCACGGCCCGACAGTGTCAGTGAGGGACGGGACTCAGCAGCAGCGAGAAGCGCCTTTAGGGTAAGTAAAAAGAGGGGAGGGGAACATTTAGACCCAGGGGGGCGCATTGAGACTCAGGGGGCGGGATTTTGAAATTGTGCCTAGGGCGCCGAGGACGCTAGCACCGGCCCTACTTGGACCAGTGCTTTTAATATCTTTATTGGTGACATTACAAATGGTATTGAAGGGAAAATATATATTACTGCAGATGACACAAAGATATGTAACAGGGTAGACACACCAGGAGGGGTAAAAAAACATTGGTACGGCCTTATCTAGAATACTGTGTTCAGTGCTGGAGGCCGTATCTCCAGAAGGATATAAATACATTACAGAATGTACAGAGAAGGGCAACTAAAATGGTGCATGGCCTACAGCACAAAACTTACCTGGAAAGACTAAAAGATCTTATTATGTATAGTTTGTAGCAGAGAAGGGAAACGGGGGGACATGACCGAAACTTTCATATATATCCAGGGTTATAACAAGGTGCAGGAGGGAAACATTCTTCAAAGGAAGAGAAGTATTAGAACACGAGGACATGTACTGACACTGGGGGGAAGAGAAGTATTAGAACACGAGGACATGTACTGACACTGGGGGGAAGAGAAGTATTAGAACACGAGGACATGTACTGACACTGGGGGGAAGAGAAGTATTAGAACACGAGGACATGTACTGACACTGGGGGGAAGAGAAGTATTAGAACACGAGGACATGCACTGACACTGGGGGGAAGAGAAGTATTAGAACACGAGGACATGCACTGACACTGGGGGGAAGAGAAGTATTAGAACACGAGGACATGTACTGACACTGGGGGGAAGAGAAGTATTAGAACATGAGGACATGCACTGACACTGGGGGGAAGAGAAGTATTAGAACACGAGGACATGTACTGACACTGGGGGGAAGAGAAGTATTAGAACACGAGGACATGCACTGACACTGGGGGGAAGAGAAGTATTAGAACATGAGGACATGCCCTGAAACTGGGGGGAAGAGAAGTATTAGAACACGAGGACATGTACTGACACTGGGGGGAAGAGAAGTATTAGAACACGAGGACATGCACTGACACTGGGGGGAAGAGAAGTATTAGAACATGAGGACATGCACTGACACTGGGGGGAAGAGAAGTATTAGAACACGAGGACATGTACTGACACTGGGGGGAAGAGAAGTATTAGAACACGAGGACATGCACTGACACTGGGGGGAAGAGAAGTATTAGAACACGAGGACATGCACTGACACTGGGGGGAAGAGAAGTATTAGAACACGAGGACATGTACTGACACTGGGGGGAAGAGAAGTATTAGAACACGAGGACATGCACTGACACCGGGGGGAAGAGAAGTATTAGAACATGAGGACATGCACTGACACTGGGGGGAAGAGAAGTATTAGAACACGAGGACATGTACTGACACTGGGGGGAAGAGAAGTATTAGAACACGAGGACATGTACTGACACTGGGGGGAAGAGAAGTATTAGAACACGAGGACATGCACTGACACTGGGGGGAAGAGAAGTATTAGAACACGAGGACATGTACTGACACTGGGGGGAAGAGAAGTATTAGAACATGAGGACATGTACTGACACTGGGGGGGAAGAGAAGTATTAGAACACGAGGACATGTACTGACACTGGGGGGAAGAGAAGTATTAGAACACGAGGACATGTACTGACACTGGGGGGAAGAGAAGTATTAGGACACGAGGACATGTACTGACACTGGGGGGAAGAGAAGTATTAGAACATGAGGACATGTACTGACACTGGGGGGGAAGAGAAGTATTAGAACACGAGGACATGCACTGACACTGGGGGAAGAGAAGTATTAGAACATGAGGACATGTACTGACACTGGGGGAAGAGAAGTATTAGGACACGAGGACATGTACTGACACTGGAGGGAAGAGAAGTATTAGAACACGAGGACATGTACTGACACTGGGGGGAAGAGAAGTATTAGAACACGAGGACATGTACTGACACTGGAGGGAAGAGAAGTATTAGAACACGAGGACATGTACTGACACTGGGGGGGAAGAGAAGTATTAGAACACGAGGACATGTACTGACACTGGGGGGGAAGAGAAGTATTAGAACACGAGGGCATGTACTGACACTGGGGGGGAAGAGAAGTATTAGAACACGAGGACATGTACTGACACTGGGGGGAAGAGAAGTATTAGAACACGAGGACATGTACTGACACTGGGGGGAAGAGAAGTATTAGAACACGAGGACATGTACTGACACTGGGAGGGGGGAAGAGAAGTATTAGAACACAAGGACATGCACTGACACTGGGAGGGGGGAAGAGAAGTATTAGAACACAAGGACATGTACTGACACTGGAGGGAAGAGAAGTATTAGAACACGAGGACATGTACTGACACTGGGGGGAAGAGAAGTATTAGAACACGAGGACATGTACTGACACTGGAGAGAAGAGAAGTATTAGAACACGAGGACATGTACTGACACTGGTGGGAAGAGAAGTATTAGAACACGAGGACATGTACTGACACTGGAGGGAAGAGAAGTATTAGAACACGAGGACATGTACTGACACTGGGGGGAAGAGAAGTATTAGAACACGAGGACATGTACTGACACTGGAGGGAAGAGAAGTATTAGAACACGAGGACATGTACTGATACTGGAGAGAAGAGAAGTATTAGAACACGAGGACATGTACTGACACTGGGGGGAAGAGAAGTATTAGAACACGAGGACATGTACTGACACTGGGGGGGAAGAGAAGTATTAGAACACGAGGACATGCACTGACACTGGAGGGAAGAGAAGTATTAGAACACAAGGACATGTACTGACACTGGAGGGAAGAGAAGTATTAGAACACGAGGACATGCACTGACACTGGGAGGGGGGAAGAGAAGTATTAGAACACGAGGACATGTACTGACACTGGGGTGAAGAGAAGTATTAGAACACGAGGACATGTACTGACACTGGGAGGGGGGGAAGAGAAGTATTAGAACACGAGGACATGTACTGACACTGGGAGGGGGGAAGAGAAGTATTAGAACACGAGGACATGTACTGACACTGGGAGGGGGGAAGAGAAGTATTAGAACACGAGGACATGTACTGACACTGGGAGGGGGGAAGAGAAGTATTAGAACACGAGGACATGCACTGATACTGGGAGGGGGGAAGAGAAGTATTAGAACACGAGGACATGTACTGACACTGGGAGGGGGGAAGAGAAGTATTAGAACACGAGGACATGTACTGACACTGGGAGGGGGGAAGAGAAGTATTAGAACACGAGGACATGTACTGACACTGGGGGGGAAGAGAAGTATTAGAACACGAGGACATGTACTGACACTGGGAGGGGGGAAGAGAAGTATTAGAACACGAGGACATGTACTGACACTGGGAGGGGGGAAGAGAAGTATTAGAACACGAGGACATGCACTGACACTGGGAGGGGGGAAGAGAAGTATTAGAACACGAGGACATGTACTGACACTGGAGGGAAGAGAAGTATTAGAACACGAGGACATGCACTGACACTGGGAGGGGGGAAGAGAAGTATTAGAACACGAGGACATTCACTGACACTGGGGGGAAGAGAAGTATTAGAACACGAGGACATGCACTGACACTGGGAGGGGGGAAGAGAAGTATTAGAACACGAGGACATGTACTGACACTGGGAGGGGGGAAGAGAAGTATTAGAACACGAGGACATGCACTGACACTGGGAGGGGGGAAGAGAAGTATTAGAACACGAGGACATGCACTGACACTGGGGGGAAGAGAAGTATTAGAACACGAGGACATGCACTGACACTGGAGGGAAGAGAAGTATTAGAACACGAGGACATGTACTGACACTGGGGGGGAAGAGAAGTATTAGGACACGAGGACATGTACTGACACTGGAGGGAAGAGAAGTATTAGAACACGAGGACATGTACTGACACTGGAGGGGAAGAGAAGTATTAGAACACGAGGACATGCACTGACACTGGGAGGGGGGAAGAGAAGTATTAGAACACGAGGACATGTACTGACACTGGGGGGAAGAGAAGTATTAGAACACGAGGACATGTACTGACACTGGAGGGAAGAGAAGTATTAGAACACAAGGACATGTACTGACACTGGGGGGAAGAGAAGTATTAGAACACAAGGACATGTACTGACACTGGGGGGAAGAGAAGTATTAGAACACGAGGACATGTACTGACACTGGAGGGAAGAGAAGTATTAGAACATGAGGACATGTACTGACACTGGGGGGGAAGAGAAGTATTAGAACACAAGGACATGTACTGACACTGGGGGGGAAGAGAAGTATTAGAACACAAGGACATGTACTGACACTGGGAGGGGGGAAGAAGTATTAGAACACGAGGACATGTACTGACACTGGGGGAAAGAGAAGTATTAGAACATGAGGACATGTACTGACACTGGAGGGAAGAGAAGTATTAGGACACGAGGACATGTACTGACACTGGGGGGAAGAGAAGTATTAGAACATGAGGACATGTACTGACACTGGGGGGAAGAGAAGTATTAGGACACGAGGACATGTACTGACACTGGGGGGAAGAGAAGTATTAGAACATGAGGACATGTACTGACACTGGGGGGGGAAGAGAAGTATTAGAACACGAGGACATGTACTGACACTGGAGGGAAGAGAAGTATTAGAACATGAGGACATGTATTGACACTGGGGGGGAAGAGAAGTATTAGAACACAAGGACATGTACTGACACTGGGGGGAAGAGAAGTATTAGAACACGAGGACATGTACTGACACTGGAGGGAAGAGAAGTATTAGAACACGAGGACATGTACTGACACTGGGAGGGGGGAAGAGAAGTATTAGAACACAAGGACATGTACTGACACCGGGGGGAAGAGAAGTAGTAGAACACGAGGACATGCACTGACACCGGGGGGAAGAGAACTATTAGAACACGAGGACATGTACTGACACTGGGGGGCAGAGAAGTAGTAGAACACGAGGACATGTACTGACACTGGGGGGAAGAGAAGTATTAGAACATGAGGACATGCACTGACACTGGGGGGGGGGGAGAAAGAAGTATTAGAACACAAGGACATGTACTGACACTGGGGGGAAGAGAAGTATTAGAACATGAGGACATGTACTGACACTGGAGGGAAGAGAAGTATTAGGACACGAGGACATGTACTGACACTGGGAGGGGGGAAGAGAAGTATTAGAACACGAGGACATGTACTGACACTGGGAGGGGGGAAGAGAAGTATTAGAACACGAGGACATGTACTGACACTGGGAGGGGGGAAGAGAAGTTTTAGAACACGAGGACATGTACTGACACTGGGGGGGAAGAGAAGTATTAGAACACGAGGACATGTACTGATACTGGAGAGAAGAGAAGTATTAGAACACGAGGACATGTACTGACACTGGGGGGAAGAGAAGTATTAGAACACAAGGACATGTACTGACACTGGGGGGGAAGAGAAGTATTAGAACACGAGGACATGCACTGACACTGGAGGGAAGAGAAGTATTAGAACACAAGGACATGTACTGACACTGGAGGGAAGAGAAGTATTAGAACACGAGGACATGCACTGACACTGGGAGGGGGGAAGAGAAGTATTAGAACACGAGGACATGTACTGACACTGGGGTGAAGAGAAGTATTAGAACACGAGGACATGTACTGACACTGGGAGGGGGGAAGAGAAGTATTAGAACACGAGGACATGTACTGACACTGGGAGGGGGGAAGAGAAGTATTAGAACACGAGGACATGTACTGACACTGGGAGGGGGGAAGAGAAGTATTAGAACACGAGGACATGTACTGACACTGGGAGGGGGGAAGAGAAGTATTAGAACACGAGGACATGTACTGACACTGGGGTGAAGAGAAGTATTAGAACACGAGGACATGTACTGACACTGGGAGGGGGGAAGAGAAGTATTAGAACACGAGGACATGTACTGACACTGGGAGGGGGGAAGAGAAGTATTAGAACACGAGGACATGTACTGACACTGGGGGGGAAGAGAAGTATTAGGACACGAGGACATGTACTGACACTGGAGGGAAGAGAAGTATTAGAACACGAGGACATGTACTGACACTGGAGGGGAAGAGAAGTATTAGAACACGAGGACATGCACTGACACTGGGAGGGGGGAAGAGAAGTATTAGAACACGAGGACATGTACTGACACTGGGGGGAAGAGAAGTATTAGAACACGAGGACATGTACTGACACTGGAGGGAAGAGAAGTATTAGAACACAAGGACATGTACTGACACTGGGGGGAAGAGAAGTATTAGAACACAAGGACATGTACTGACACTGGGGGGAAGAGAAGTATTAGAACACGAGGACATGTACTGACACTGGAGGGAAGAGAAGTATTAGAACATGAGGACATGTACTGACACTGGGGGGGAAGAGAAGTATTAGAACACAAGGACATGTACTGACACTGGGGGGGAAGAGAAGTATTAGAACACAAGGACATGTACTGACACTGGGAGGGGGGAAGAAGTATTAGAACACGAGGACATGTACTGACACTGGGGGAAAGAGAAGTATTAGAACATGAGGACATGTACTGACACTGGAGGGAAGAGAAGTATTAGGACACGAGGACATGTACTGACACTGGGGGGAAGAGAAGTATTAGAACATGAGGACATGTACTGACACTGGGGGGAAGAGAAGTATTAGGACACGAGGACATGTACTGACACTGGGGGGAAGAGAAGTATTAGAACATGAGGACATGTACTGACACTGGGGGGGGAAGAGAAGTATTAGAACACGAGGACATGTACTGACACTGGAGGGAAGAGAAGTATTAGAACATGAGGACATGTATTGACACTGGGGGGGAAGAGAAGTATTAGAACACAAGGACATGTACTGACACTGGGGGGAAGAGAAGTATTAGAACACGAGGACATGTACTGACACTGGAGGGAAGAGAAGTATTAGAACACGAGGACATGTACTGACACTGGGAGGGGGGAAGAGAAGTATTAGAACACAAGGACATGTACTGACACCGGGGGGAAGAGAAGTAGTAGAACACGAGGACATGCACTGACACCGGGGGGAAGAGAACTATTAGAACACGAGGACATGTACTGACACTGGGGGGCAGAGAAGTAGTAGAACACGAGGACATGTACTGACACTGGGGGGAAGAGAAGTATTAGAACATGAGGACATGCACTGACACTGGGGGGGGGGGGAGAAAGAAGTATTAGAACACAAGGACATGTACTGACACTGGGGGGAAGAGAAGTATTAGAACATGAGGACATGTACTGACACTGGAGGGAAGAGAAGTATTAGGACACGAGGACATGTACTGACACTGGGAGGGGGGAAGAGAAGTATTAGAACACGAGGACATGTACTGACACTGGGAGGGGGGAAGAGAAGTATTAGAACACGAGGACATGTACTGACACTGGGAGGGGGGAAGAGAAGTTTTAGAACACGAGGACATGTACTGACACTGGGGGGGAAGAGAAGTATTAGAACACGAGGACATGTACTGATACTGGAGAGAAGAGAAGTATTAGAACACGAGGACATGTACTGACACTGGGGGGAAGAGAAGTATTAGAACACAAGGACATGTACTGACACTGGGGGGGAAGAGAAGTATTAGAACACGAGGACATGCACTGACACTGGAGGGAAGAGAAGTATTAGAACACAAGGACATGTACTGACACTGGAGGGAAGAGAAGTATTAGAACACGAGGACATGCACTGACACTGGGAGGGGGGAAGAGAAGTATTAGAACACGAGGACATGTACTGACACTGGGGTGAAGAGAAGTATTAGAACACGAGGACATGTACTGACACTGGGAGGGGGGAAGAGAAGTATTAGAACACGAGGACATGTACTGACACTGGGAGGGGGGAAGAGAAGTATTAGAACACGAGGACATGTACTGACACTGGGAGGGGGGAAGAGAAGTATTAGAACACGAGGACATGTACTGACACTGGGAGGGGGGAAGAGAAGTATTAGAACACGAGGACATGTACTGACACTGGGAGGGGGGAAGAGAAGTATTAGAACACGAGGACATGCACTGACACTGGGAGGGGGGAAGAGAAGTATTAGAACACGAGGACATGTACTGACACTGGGAGGGGGGAAGAGAAGTATTAGAACACGAGGACATGTACTGACACTGGGAGGGGGGAAGAGAAGTATTAGAACACGAGGACATGTACTGACACTGGGGGGGAAGAGAAGTATTAGAACACAAGGACATATACTGACACTGGGGGGAAGAGAAGTAGTAGAACACGAGGACATGCACTGACACCGGGGGGAAGAGAACTATTAGAACACGAGGACATGTACTGACACTGGGGGGCAGAGAAGTAGTAGAACACGAGGACATGTACTGACACTGGGGGGAAGAGAAGTATTAGAACATGAGGACATGCACTGACACTGGGGGGGGGGGAGAAAGAAGTATTAGAACACAAGGACATGTACTGACACTGGGGGGGAAGAGAAGTATTAGAACATGAGGACATGTACTGACACTGGAGGGAAGAGAAGTATTAGGACACGAGGACATGTACTAACACTGGGAGGGGGGAAGAGAAGTATTAGAACACGAGGACATGTACTGACACTGGGAGGGGGGAAGAGAAGTATTAGAACACGAGGACATGTACTGACACTGGGAGGGGGGAAGAGAAGTATTAGAACACAAGGACATGTACTGACACTGGGGGGGAAGAGAAGTATTAGAACACGAGGACATGTACTGATACTGGAGAGAAGAGAAGTATTAGAACACGAGGACATGTACTGACACTGGGGGGAAGAGAAGTATTAGAACACGAGGACATGTACTGACACTGGGGGGGAAGAGAAGTATTAGAACACGAGGACATGCACTGACACTGGAGGGAAGAGAAGTATTAGAACACAAGAACATGTACTGACACTGGAGGGAAGAGAAGTATTAGAACACGAGGACATGTACTGACACTGGGAGGGGGGAAGAGAAGTATTAGAACACGAGGACATGTACTGACACTGGGAGGGGGGAAGAGAAGTATTAGAACACGAGGACATGCACTGACACTGGGAGGGGGGAAGAGAAGTATTAGAACACGAGGACATGTACTGACACTGGGAGGGGGGAAGAGAAGTATTAGAACACGAGGACATGTACTGACACTGGGAGGGGGGAAGAGAAGTATTAGAACACGAGGACATGTACTGACACTGGGGGGGAAGAGAAGTATTAGAACACAAGGACATATACTGACACTGGGGGGAAGAGAAGTAGTAGAACACGAGGACATGCACTGACACCGGGGGGAAGAGAACTATTAGAACACGAGGACATGTACTGACACTGGGGGGCAGAGAAGTAGTAGAACACGAGGACATGTACTGACACTGGGGGGAAGAGAAGTATTAGAACATGAGGACATGCACTGACACTGGGGGGGGGGAGAAAGAAGTATTAGAACACAAGGACATGTACTGACACTGGGGGGAAGAGAAGTATTAGAACATGAGGACATGTACTGACACTGGAGGGAAGAGAAGTATTAGGACACGAGGACATGTACTGACACTGGGAGGGGGGAAGAGAAGTATTAGAACACGAGGACATGTACTGACACTGGGAGGGGGGAAGAGAAGTATTAGAACACGAGGACATGTACTGACACTGGGAGGGGGGAAGAGAAGTATTAGAACACAAGGACATGTACTGACACTGGGGGGGAAGAGAAGTATTAGAACACGAGGACATGTACTGATACTGGAGAGAAGAGAAGTATTAGAACACGAGGACATGTACTGACACTGGGGGGAAGAGAAGTATTAGAACACGAGGACATGTACTGACACTGGGGGGGAAGAGAAGTATTAGAACACGAGGACATGCACTGACACTGGAGGGAAGAGAAGTATTAGAACACAAGAACATGTACTGACACTGGAGGGAAGAGAAGTATTAGAACACGAGGACATGCACTGACACTGGGAGGGGGGAAGAGAAGTATTAGAACACGAGGACATGTACTGACACTGGGGTGAAGAGAAGTATTAGAACACGAGGATATGTACTGACACTGGGAGGGGGGAAGAGAAGTTTTAGAACACGAGGACATGTACTGACACTGGGAGGGGGGAAGAGAAGTATTAGAACACGAGGACATGCACTGACACTGGGAGGGGGGAAGAGAAGTATTAGAACACGAGGACATTCACTGACACTGGGGGGAAGAGAAGTATTAGAACACAAGGACATGTACTGACACTGGGGGGGAAGAGAAGTATTAGAACACGAGGACATGTACTGACACTGGGAGGGGGGAAGAGAAGTATTAGAACACGAGGACATGTACTGACACTGGGAGGGGGGAAGAGAAGTATTAGAACACGAGGACATGTACTGACACTGGGAGGGGGGAAGAGAAGTATTAGAACACGAGGACATGTACTGACACTGGGAGGGGGGAAGAGAAGTATTAGAACACGAGGACATGCACTGACACTGGGAGGGGGGAAGAGAAGTATTAGAACACGAGGACATGTACTGACACTGGGAGGGGGGAAGAGAAGTATTAGAACACGAGGACATGTACTGACACTGGGAGGGGGGAAGAGAAGTATTAGAACACAAGGACATGTACTGACACTGGGGGGGAAGAGAAGTATTAGAACACGAGGACATGTACTGATACTGGAGAGAAGAGAAGTATTAGAACACGAGGACATGTACTGATACTGGAGAGAAGAGAAGTATTAGAACACGAGGACATGTACTGACACTGGGGGGAAGAGAAGTATTAGAACACGAGGACATGTACTGACACTGGGGGGGAAGAGAAGTATTAGAACACGAGGACATGCACTGACACTGGAGGGAAGAGAAGTATTAGAACACAAGAACATGTACTGACACTGGAGGGAAGAGAAGTATTAGAACACGAGGACATGTACTGACACTGGGAGGGGGGAAGAGAAGTATTAGAACACGAGGACATGTACTGACACTGGGAGGGGGGAAGAGAAGTATTAGAACACGAGGACATGCACTGACACTGGGAGGGGGGAAGAGAAGTATTAGAACACGAGGACATGTACTGACACTGGAGGGAAGAGAAGTATTAGAACATGAGGACATGTACTGACACTGGGGGGGAAGAGAAGTATTAGAACACAAGGACATGTACTGACACTGGGGGGAAGAGAAGTATTAGAACACGAGGACATGTACTGACACTGGAGGGAAGAGAAGTATTAGAACACGAGGACATGTACTGACACTGGGAGGGGGGAAGAAGTATTAGAACACGAGGACATGTACTGACACTGGGGGGAAGAGAAGTATTAGGACACAAGGACATGTACTGACACTGGGGGGAAGAGAAGTATTAGAACACGAGGACATGTACTGACACTGGAGGGAAGAGAAGTATTAGAACATGAGGACATGTACTGACACTGGGGGGGAAGAGAAGTATTAGAACACAAGGACATGTACTGACACTGGGGGGAAGAGAAGTATTAGAACATGAGGACATGTACTGACACTGGAGGGAAGAGAAGTATTAGGACACGAGGACATGTACTGACACTGGGGGGAAGAGAAGTATTAGAACATGAGGACATGTACTGACACTGGGGGGAAGAGAAGTATTAGGACACAAGGACATGTACTGACACTGGGGGGAAGAGAAGTATTAGAACATGAGGACATGTACTGACACTGGGGGGGGAAGAGAAGTATTAGAACACGAGGACATGTACTGACACTGGAGGGAAGAGAAGTATTAGAACATGAGGACATGTACTGACACTGGGGGGGAAGAGAAGTATTAGAACACAAGGACATGTACTGACACTGGGGGGAAGAGAAGTATTAGAACACGAGGACATGTACTGACACTGGAGGGAAGAGAAGTATTAGAACACGAGGACATGTACTGACACTGGGAGGGGGGAAGAGAAGTATTAGAACACAAGGACATGTACTGACACCGGGGGGAAGAGAAGTATTAGAACACGAGGACATATACTGACACTGGGGGGAAGAGAAGTATTAGGACACGAGGACATGTACTGACACTGGGGGGAAGAGAAGTATTAGAACACGAGGACATGTACTGACACTGGGGGGAAGAGAAGTATTAGAACACGAGGACATGTACTGACACTGGGGGGAAGAGAAGTATTAGAACACGAGGACATGTACTGACACTGGGAGGAAGAGAAGTAGTAGAACACGAGGACATGCACTGACACCGGGGGGAAGAGAACTATTAGAACACGAGGACATGTACTGACACTGGGGGGCAGAGAAGTAGTAGAACACGAGGACATGTACTGACACTGGGGGGAAGAGAAGTATTAGAACATGAGGACATGCACTGACACTGGGGGGGGGAGAAAGAAGTATTAGAACACAAGGACATGTACTGACACTGGGGGGAAGAGAAGTATTAGAACATGAGGACATGTACTGACACTGGAGGGAAGAGAAGTATTAGGACACGAGGACATGTACTGACACTGGGGGGAAGAGAAGTATTAGAACATGAGGACATGTACTGACACTGGGGGGAAGAGAAGTATTAGGACACGAGGACATGTACTGACACTGGGGGGAAGAGAAGTATTAGAACATGAGGACATGTACTGACACTGGGGGGGGAAGAGAAGTATTAGAACACGAGGACATGTACTGACACTGGGGGGAAGAGAAGTATTAGAACATGAGGACATGTACTGACACTGGGGGGAAGAGAAGTATTAGGACACGAGGACATGTACTGACACTGGAGGGAAGAGAAGTATTAGAACACGAGGACGTGTACTGACACTGGGGGGGGAAGAGAAGTATTAGAACACGAGGACATGTACTGACACTGGGGGGGGAAGAGAAGTATTAGAACACGAGGACATGTACTGACACTGGGGGGGGGGAAGAGAAGTATTAGAACACGAGGACATGTACTGACACTGGGGGGGGGAAGAGAAGTATTAGAACACAAGGACATGTACTGACACTGGGGGGAAGAGAAGTATTAGAACATGAGGACATGTACTGACACTGGGGGGAAGGAGGTTCAGAGGAAAAACTACTTCATAGAAAGGGAAGTGGATAAGTGGAATAGCCTCCATCAGAGGTGGTAGCGGATAATACAGTAGAGCAGTATAAACATGCTTGGGATAGACATAAGAATTACACGATTATAAGATTAAAGGCCCTAGTACTTTCCACGTTGCTGGAGGGGTAACAGACCTAAACATAGGGAACATATATGAACTTACAGTCTGTTATAAACACGAGACTGCTGCATCCACTATCTGATGTCTGTTAGATACAGGGCTGCAGTAACATTGGGATATGAATCAGCCGGTTCCTGATATTACTCATCGGTGATAACACAACATTGGCAGAGAGAGCGTTGGCAGTGGCCAGATACCCATATAAGTTAATGCTGTGAGGTATGTACCAAATACCATACAGATTGGGCCCTTTGGGGCCACGTTCATCAGGCCCATAGTGAGCCGTTATATTGTGTGGTAGATACACGTCCCAGCAGTGTAATCACTTTGGTTATATCATGAGATCAGTAAACGAACATCCTATAAACCCTCAGACAAGTCTCACATCAGGGCTAATATAAAGGCCCCAAGGGCTGATCCACAGGAGCCGCCCCTGCAATTATAGTCTTGATATAATTTAATTAACCCCGTGGCTGCCATCCTGTTTCTGCGTACTGATTGGCCGAGCCTCAGAGTGACCTCTAATTATACAACTGAATGATATTATATGACCGCGGCTCTCTCCGGTGATGAGTAAATCTCAGCTTTCTCCTCCTGGGGACTAATATCTCCCGGCAGATCAGAGAGTTACCCCCACGAGGACCAGAAGGGGCAAATCAAGGGAGCAGATTTATCAAACTTATAAAAAAAGGAAAAGTGGAGGCATTACCCACAGCAGCCAATCAGATTGTAGCTATCATTTATCTAGTATGTTCTAAAACATGACAGCTAGAATCTGACTGGTTGCTATGGGCAACATCTCCACTTTTTCTTTTTTATAGGGTTTGATAAACAAATTGTAAGATCACCCTCTTTACAATCTTACGACTGCTCTGATGCCAGCAGTCTGTGCTGGAAACTAACCAGGGAGTGCTGTATATATATATATATATATATATATATATATATATATATATATATATATTATATATACATATATATAACTCTGTGTACATCCAACATGTGTGATTATAGGGGGGATTACAGGGGTCCAAACTCTGCACAGCCACAATACCTTTACATAGCCTTCTATATATGTTGTATTATATTTCAGTACAGCTATTACAGAAATTACAAGGATAAACTGTGCTGCAAAATGTCATTAACAAGAAAAACTGCATTTTCCATTTTCACGGCCACAGAAGAGAACGAGAGAGGCGAGGTCCATAATATCCCAAAATATAAACCACAAGATGTAGCCGCAGAGGGGCACAGCCCACAAGATCCCCAGCGCTAGATAGGAGCCATGGAGAGGTCAGAATGCAGACACAGCCGTATGTACAACGTGGACACCACGGGGCCAGGACACCGGTCATTATACAGCCGAGATGGCGCCTCCATATGATGTCATCAGTCTCTGTATTCTGAGGTAACCACACAGATATAAAACACAGGACTTCACTCACACCCATGTGAGAGACCTTTATGTGTCCCATTGTCTAGTGGAGACGGACATTTATTGGGCTGAACCAATGCCTCAGAGGCATGAGGCACAAAGTTGTTATTATGATATGAAACATGAGGTACAATGCAATAAAGATATCACTCTGTCACTAGGATTGTGATGTGCCTCAGCTAAGTCACTGATCCTTATGGTGAAATATGAGGTAAATATTGGTTCAGTCCACAAAATGGCTGCCATCGCTGTGTGTGGGACATGGGTATACTCTATAACAGGCCTGGACGACCTCTGGCTCTCCAGGTGTTGTGACACTACAATCCCCAGAATGCTTTGCTATTAGCTAGACAGCCAATAAGTTGCACGGCATGCTGGGAGTTGTAGTTTCACAACACCTGGAGAGTCACAGGTTGGCCAAGCTCCTGTGAATATATAGGTACATAGACAGAATATTCTCTGGAGCCCAGACAGAATGATATATAAACTTTGAACTTATTAAAAATAAAAATAATAATGTAAAAAGTGAAAGTATAGCCACAAAATAGTGGCCTCTACTTTATGGTTCATTGTAAGCAGATTATATAAAAGGCAAAAGGTAACACCATCTTATGTATGTGATAACTTTTGTACATGATAAGATTTATACTAAATGCATGCACAAGGCAGTGATAAGCAGCTATATATATACTCTTGTGTTTATAGGGCACTTTATTGATTAAATCAGTGACTGGACATTTGCAGAAATATGGCAGTGTGAAATGAACACCTTACAAATGATTTGCTGATTGAACATAACCGTTCTAACATCCAAAAGTGAATCCTCCTCTACAACTTTATCAAAATATACAGTTTAGGTTTAGTTTCTGTTTAAAACTGAATCAAAAAAGCTGAAAGCAAATCTGCAGAATCATTGCAGGACATTAACCCTTTGCAGGACATTAACCCTTTGGCTGGACAGGTTCTGTACAGAGAAGGGTTAAAACGAGCAGCAGTAAATGGCAGATCCTTCGCTCTAATGAAGACTAGTTCTCCTTCTCTCCCGGGATAGAGGATGAAAGAGCCGGTCGCAGAGACGGCCGCTGCCAAGTAGGACTCATACTGTAAGGAATCCATAGGCTGCAAGCGCAGGAATTAGAGCAACGATGTGACACTGGATGATTTAGACAGTGAGACATTAATAAGAGACTGGAACTGACTGACAGACCGGCCAGAATAAAACATCAGGAACCTGGAGACGTCGCTGAAGATATTATTCCTCATTATTAACACAATATTAAAAATCTGCAGCTCCTTAAAGGGAATAAATATAATTGTGTTTGGACAGCTTTGGGGCATGTTAGGACATTTCTCGGTAAACATCTGTACGGTGAAACGAGGGAGAGACTGCGGAGCTCTGGGGTAAACCTTCCTCGGCCGGCTCCTGACATCTCCCGTCGCGCAGGATCAGGAACAAACCACAGTCAGCAGCGGATCCCAGTGTCGCTTCCACACAAATACAACGTAATATCCTACGGGAACATCGCTGTGTAATTAGTCTGAACACAGAGAATTCCCCTTTATCTAGAAATCTAAAACCAGGACAGGAGATGTCTAAAATAACACAAAATATCTCATGATTTTGGAACACTACAGACTGGTGCTAATATTGGACATAGCCTTGTGTAATAAATGCAGTAATAACCACATGGTATATTATATATATTATCACACTCATTTCAGTTGCAATTAAAAAAAAACAACTTTAGAAATATCCTGAATGTGCAGCAGATTCTATAACTAATCAGTGAGAATAATAACAGATTCTCCATGTAAATATTCAGTATTTATCCCAAAACATCTCAGGATAAACCTCAGAGTGATACAAGTTCAGTCTGTTCCTAACCAACGACTTAAGAGAAACTTTACTTCTTTTTAACAAAAAAAAAAAAAACTTCATGAGAAGAAAATATTTTTTTGTTTTAAAAATTTCACAGTGAGAGAACAAAACCCCAACCTAGAAATATTTCTGCGGATATAATAAAAATACGACTAATATTGTGTGAAACTTGGAATTAATTAGGAATAAGTTTTGCACCCTAAATTATCGACATTAGATTGCAAACCTCTGGGACGACTGATGCCTCAGTGTAACCGTATATATTGTGTTATATCAAATCAATGCCGTTATATTAACCCCTTGTGCTGCTCCACACATTGAACTGTTTATTTCACCCCCCAGTGGTCTGTAATTCATTCCAGGTACCGTGCCTGGGCGTGATGGTAACAAACGCAGATCTAAGAGTCCCTTCATATAGGACGGGATCTCTTGTGATAATAATGTGGAAACAAGCGCTGCGTAAAGTTCATGATCTGTGGCAGACGGCGGCCGTACCGCGCTGGTGGAAAGTGATGTTAGTGGTCATGGTGAAGTCTGGAAACGCTTTTTGGATTAGTTACTATAATTGCAGACTTGTTTTTTTTCCCATTAATTCCGGGGACACTGTAAGTATATTTTAGTTATTAACAGTACCAGTGTGTATGTATATTTCACATAACAGCATCACGCAGGATGGGGAATATTATTTAGTGTTAGTGATTCATTTACACCTTCTAAAGCTATTTACATCAAACACCAGAATATGAATACAAATCCAAAAACAAGAGGTCTATGGATAAGTTGTTATGTTTAATATGAGAATTAAATATTATTACAAGATGACCAGGGGTAGAACTGTAAGTGCTGTTTCTGCAGAGATGGTGACGGATGGGCGAATTTACAGCGTGATTCTGGGGTAACGGACGCGCACTTTGTAGAAGTCTTAATTTACTGAGAGCAATTAACCAGGGAGCTGGTCGCTCAGCGCTGTCCTCTGATTGGGGGGATAGGACCAGTTTTCGGCAGGAAATGTCAGGAATTCCAGTTTGATCTCAGGTTCCCGGCTGGTTTATTTATAAAACCTCTGACTCTAGCGACCATGAGGGAATTAATCCCCCAAATGAAGGTATTAGCGGTGGGTGGGGGGCAGAGGGACACCCTGTGTGTCTATCAGAGTGTATGATGGGGGGGGGGGGGATATTAACACCCTCCTGTCCGCTCCTCACTATGCACCAAGAGACCGGATTTATTTATAAATAATTTCTGATTACTGCTCTCCTGATTAGAGGGTCATAGAAAAGGCAAATCCAGAATAATTACTGGATACTGATCACATAAACACAATTTAATATTTCACTGCTGGAAAATTATTAGTGTGGGGTAAAAATACATATGATGGTGAGAAGCAAAGACGGACGTAGCAAGAGAATAAACCGCGGTAACTTCATGTCATGTGAGTGAGTTCTCTGTACAGCGCTGCGCAATTAGTGGCGCTATATAAATAAATGGTGATGATGATGATGTCATGAAATCATTAAACTTACTTATAGGTGAATAATGTTATTCATTTGTGAATTAAAATAAATTATTTAAAATTCAGCTGAAATCATACAAAGCAACTAAGGCGCTCATAGTAACTGCTCCAATTGTCGCAGGTGCTACCTTTATACCTCAATATGAAATGACATCACACCCTAGTGACATCACACCCTAGTGACATCACACCCTAGTGACATCACAAAGATATTATAGCCCCACATTTACCCCCTGTTTCCCTAGGTCTTTTTATACAATTCATCTATATAATGAAAGGTGAAGAACATGTTTTATATTATGTATTTCAGAAATTCAAAGTAAAAATCAAATGCCCACATGTGGACCTAATTTTTGAAGGACACTGGAGGAGCGCCGAAAAACTCCTTGGTACGACATTACACCTAGGTGGGGCAGGGAAACTGCGGGAAACTAGAAGTGTGCCTATGTGTGCCGAATAACAAGAGCCACTTAATACATATCCCATTTATAGTATACACTGGGGCACTACTAGTTCTATGTCTTAGACAGACCATGAGCGTGAGGGGACATAGGCCTTTATTATACATGGAACCTGTGTCTTACATTACGCTAACGGCGCAGAGTCTCTCCAGGCACCATCCCTCAACGGAGGCTGGTAGATCACCCCTCGCACTGATAGTAACGCTCTATAAAACGTGATTTCTCCACCACTGTATCTAGTGTTTATAATCCCGCTCTGCAAAACTAAATGTTATTTACACTGTTCCATAAACCGAGGTGTCATTGCTGCGCTTACTCTGTAAGAAGCGCCATCATTACGCTCTAACCCCTGGGCAGATTAAGGTGCACACTACCACCGACCAGGAGATACTCCGGGGAATCTGTGATATAATATCTAGGTTTAAAAGAGAGTTTTACTCCGCACTAGAAAAGCACCATCCTCTGTCTATATAAGGCATCTTATTTCTGCTCTCCAAACTTTTTATATCACCATTTAAATTACAAGACTAGACTTGGAAAAAAAAGAGTCTCTCCAATTCACTAGATATCTCATAAAAAAATACATTTTTATTAAATATTCTTAAAATATACACGTCTCTATATATATAAACCTATGACGGCGAAATATTAAAATAAAGAGTGAATTTTGCGAAAAGAAAGAAAACAGTGCTCTAATTCTATAATAAAATATTTAAATGCATCAGTGGGCTGAGATATATTATTTAATAAATAAGGTCTGTTATTGTACTTTCCTATATTTATACAAATGATTTGAGTTCTCCAGAGCAGTGTGCACAAGGGGTGAATTCTGATATCATTGCATTAAAGTTATATATGTTATAATCTCAAAGGATCTTATGTTTTTATTATATTCTCCTCTTATCAATATTTATTAATTGTTCATTTCTAGCCTTAGACTATGTGGTTATATTAGTAACAATATCTAAATAAATGATCACTTAAAAAAGCTGGAAGGTTACACTAATAATCCTATCTCACTAAAATCCTTTATACTGAATAAGAACTTCTGTATCAGATATATAAGATAGTGACTGGATAGGCTGCACTCTCAGTGATGTCACTGGTTCCTAGTGACTGGATAGGCTGCATTCTCAGTGATGTCACTGGTTCCTAGTGACTGGATAGGCTGCACTCTCAGTGATGTCACTGGTTCCTAGTGTATTGATAGGCTGCACTCTCAGTGATGTCACTGGTTCCTAGTGACTGGATAGGCTGCATTCTCAGTGATGTCACTGGTTCCTAGTGACTGGATAGGCTGCACTCTCAGTGATGTCACTGGTTCCTAGTGAGTGGATAGGCTGCATTCTCAGTGATGTCACTGGTTCCTAGTGACTGGATAGGCTGCACTCTCAGTGATGTCACTGGCTCCTAGTGACTGGATAGGCTGCATTCTCAGTGATGTCACTGGCTCCTAGTGACTGGATAGGCTGCATTCTCAGTGATGTCACTGGTTCCTAGTGAGTGGATAGGCTGCATTCTCAGTGATGTCACTGGTTCCTAGTGAGTGGATAGGCTGCATTCTCAGTGATGTCACTGGTTCCTAGTGACTGGATAGGCTGCACTCTCAGTGATGTCACTGGCTCCTAGTGACTGGATAGGCTGCATTATCAGTGATGTCACTGGTTCCTAGTGACATCAGTGTTATTTTTATGACATCATATTTACTTACAGATCCAGGGAGTGCTTTGTGATCCCCTATGAATACTGGTTTGGCCATACAATGCTGTCTCCGCTGTGTATAAGCGATGCTAGGAACACTTTAAAGAATCATTTCTGAACATAAATAATGACCTGAAAATACTAATTATTTTACAGTTTCTTCTGTGTCCATCTTTATCCGGCCTTTGAAGGGATAAGAAATGTATGTGAAGTTCTGACATCAAAGCACAGACACCCACAACTGCTGGATACTGTGCAATAAATCACTGGAGAAGGAATTACAGAAAGACAGCAACAATCTAACTCTAAGTGAACATCCATTTCTCAGCTTCTAAATAACTTGCAGACCCATCTCTGTAAACCTCAGCAAACTGCGGAACGCCGGGAAGATTTTTAGGGAACAGGAATGTAAATTGCTTTTGTCAGAGAATTGGGCAGAGAAAACATGTAGTGGGTAAAAATAAAACAGTTAGATTCATACTACTTCCCGGGAGCATCATTCAGATGTGTAATAAGAATGTAAAGAACTTCTCTGTGAGAAACAAATCTGCTGCCTGCGATCCTTATGTGGGAAAATGTACAAAAATAGAAATACAACCCCATCTCCCTAACATAACATGCAAACAGGGGCCCCCAGGAGCCCCCTTATTGCCTATAGTCAGCCGCAGCTCAGGGAGATGGAGGACTTAATGTGGATAGAAGGGTTATAGCTGAGTGATTACCTATTCTTTGTACAGCGCTGCGTAATAACGTGGCGATATATATATATATATACACACAGCATATAATAATAAACTATATCCGGTTATCAAATTGAACTAGTTACTCACATTGGAGAAACTTACCCAAAACTAAATCAGTGGGCGCTATATAATAACAGCAAACAGCATATATACCATATACATGAGACGGACGTGGAGACGCGGTTAATAACTAAAAGTCCAGCTATGATCAGGCTGTTGTATATCCCCATCGGACACCGAACCTACAGCATATAGGTAGCATTATGCAGCTTACACAGGCTGCGGACTGGACACCGCCTCACACACCAATTATCTGGACAGCTGGACACAAAACATATTGTTTTCCTGGCTTTTTATAGCATGATAATTTATAGTGTGCACTTTCCTACAGACACAAGGGGCCATATTACTCCTTAACCCTGCGAGGGCCAGGCAGGAGCACAGCCAGAGGTAACGTTACCCGGCCCTCCCCCTGTGTCAGCCCCCTCTGCTGCTGGGCCCCCAGACTCGCTCTGCCCCTGCAAGCCTCAGAATAAGCTTCATTACATCGCTGGATCTGGCGTAAGGAAATACCAGATCCTACAACAGGTGCAAAATATTAACAGTCATATGTATTTCAATAAGTGGCCAACAAGTATGACAGGGTGGGGGGCGAGTGGGAATTAACCAGGGAAAGGGGCCGCTAGGATGGGGAAATAAACATAAGAAACGTTACTTTATTGTGACAATGATCTGGGACAGCGCAGATATTCCGGGAGACAGAGCTCAGGAGTATATCTATGGTGGGGCGACGTGGCCTATTATTGGTGAGAACAGGTGTTATCACAGGTGACACGGCTTTGTCCTATACATCATAAGATTACTGCCAGCGACCGCACTGCTATCGCCGTATGTAAGATCCGCTGTATTGACAGCGACGCCTCTTTCACAAGGATCCAGGTGGTACATGTCCTGCCGCATTCCTTCTTCTGTTATCGCCAGCTCAGAACATATCTGGGGTTCCAGGGTCACACGTGTGCAGGCCCCCTGAGACCGGCCCGGCAACGTGGTAATTTAACCCTTGCCGCTCTGCGCCAGTATCACTACGTTTTTATTGATAAATTGTGGTGATAACAGATTCCTTACCAGTACGATAAGTGTAGATAAAAACAAAAATGGTTACTGCCGCTTGATAATACATAGACCCTGACACCCATAGACGTATCTTCAGGACTAGCGACGGACAGCGCGGTGTAAGGGACAATGTTCTACAATGTTGTTGAATTGTTGTCTAGAATTTCCAGGGAGCAAAATTTTAAATTTACTCTGCAGCCTTCTCTGACTGTAGTGTTCACCTGACCTCTTCAGTCTTCAGACCAGCGGGGGGCGCTGCAGGACACTTCTAAAGTATTTCAGCAGCCAGAATAAACTTTTTTTTTTATTGCTTAAAAATATATATATTTTTTATCTTTCTATCTATTTTTATTTTACTATTTATTTATTTTTATTTTTTTCGTGGAACTGAAAGCCCAAGTCTGCACATGTTCATACCGATGATCCGGGTCACGTAGGCGCATATCCCTGAGCCCGACTGGCGAATCAGTAAGTTATTGCTGCCCAGTATGACAGAGACAGACGAGTATCGTTCAGCTGCCTCAGCGATATTTTATTGATAAATTGCTGTGATAAGTGATTTTCTATTGATGTGATAAGTGGCACCGCTGGTGGATAAACAGTTCCCCTGTTCAGGCTCTTTTATGAACCTTTATGGAATAATCGCTGCAAATTCACCAGCAGAAAAATAATACAGACCCCTCAGCCTGGCCGCCTCCGTAGAACTGGAATATTCTGTGCCGTCTTTTGTGTCTAGATCAGATTTCTATATAAGCGCCTTTCATCGGCTCCTGAAGTTGTCTTCAGTTTGCTTATTTCAATCTGCAGCTACTGAAATGATAATTTAAAGAGCATCGTACCATAGAGGGGTGTCTGTGGTGGATATGTAAATATGTATACAGAAATCTGCTGAATGCCGTGGGCTGTTTTTTACCGTTAAAGCATAAACTAAGGTAACACATACTTGCCAACTCTCCCTGAATGTCAGGGAGACTCCCTGAAATAGGGGTGATCTCCCTCATTCCCTGCAGAGTCTGGCATTCTCCCTGATGCTGAGCCAGTACATTTGTGGCATGATGACACAGTTCAGAAATTGTGTTCTATGTCCATGTATTGATGCCTATGGAGGTGGCCATTTTCATGGAGACCAAGATTTAACACTGACAGGTAAGACAACATGACTACAGTAATGGAGACAGAAATGTAAAAGACACTTCAGTCTCTAGAGATTCATTAGCTGCTTTTCTTTAATGCATAGTTGCCTACTCTCCAGGAATGTCTGGAAGACTCCCGTATTTGTGGGAGACCGGGGCTTAATGGTGCAAATATCGCATCACCCAAAATGATGCGATTTGTCAAGCCCCGCCCCCGCACGCCCACCTCCCCCGGGATCTCCCTGAAGCCAATGAGGAAAAGTTGGCAAGTATGAGGTAACGTGCTTCTATTTAAACCAGCGCCGTTTGCAGTTATAAAGAGTTTAGAAGATAAACAAGCCTGGAATCTCATGTAATACCACAAAACATCAGCACGCAGTATGATTGTCTAACATGCCGGTGGCTTATTTATGAACCGTAATAAAGTGGAGGCATGTTTCATTTTTTATATATAAATGTGACTATATGTCGACCAGATGCAGACACTGCAAAACGCCACAATTGCAAAAAATTTAACGCTAGTTTTCAATTACAGAGATTTATGGATATTGATATTTTTTTGTTTACATTTTTGCCATGATAAGCGCCTAGGATGCACGAAAGGCAACTGATGAAAGTATTCAATATATTGTAAAACCGAGGTAACTCAGTCCAAACCACGAAGGGTTAACTACAACTAATATTATTACATGGAAATAGAGGTACAGACAATCTTCCAGCAGTCTGTTAGACAAGTGCCAGACCAGGCGGTGTGTCTAGAGATAGTGAGAGATAGCGCCGTCCATCTGCAGTCACACACAGACAACGTACACCTACACAAGAATTTCAATAAAACTAAGCACTCCATAGTCAGTGTTTAAAAAACAAAAAAAAAATCCCATCAACACAACATCAAATGTTAGACTGAGGGAAACTGCATTTCCCGGTCAGTACAACTTCCATCCTCTGTCTCAGCCTTCTCTTGGCAGCGCACACAATAGATTTCCAAAAGAGTCTCCGGCAAGAGACACAACAACTGCCTGTAATACCTTCCTGCCGAAAGCAGCAGGTTCTGAATCTAACACATCCAAGTGGTAATGTTCAATGAATGTGTTGGATGAGGTCCATGTTGTTGCAATGCAGATCTGGTTCACCGTATCTCCAGCTCGCTCTCTCCTGCAAATTAGGCTCATTGAATGTATTTGAGGGGTTAAGTGGTTGGATACAACATAGGCTTCATGAATAGCTTGTTATTCATCTGCCTATTGACTCTCTGGAGGTGGGTCGACCTGCACGGGGTCCCCAGAAACATGGAAACAAATTCCAGATTCTGCGGAAAGCTTAGATCTTTTCTTATATAAATAGGTAAGCATCTCTCATCGCCCGGGAGCAGGCCGTATTAGTTCCTTATTATTTTTAGAAGAGGGACAAAGTGTGGGAACAACAATCCCTGGAGACCAGGGGGAGATTCCAGGGTAGTCTCAGCATAGTTTTGTTTTCATGGACAGTTAATCAGGGATTTCCCCAGCTGAAAGCTGGTTGCTCCTGGGCACTTCTGACTGAGGCATCTACTACCAAGAAGGCAGTCGTTACTGTAAGTACTCTTAGTTACTCAGTCCAAGGGTTCAAAAAGGGCTATTGGTTAAAGTGTTCAATACAAGAGTATGAACCGCTGCTGTTTCTTCGGTTCTTGTTTAATGCACTTTATAACCTCAACAACTCAGTCATTCCCTGGGGGACATCCGAGTGGTCTAGATTCAGGATTTGCAACTGGTCGCATGTGGCCTCCTTGGCCACAGTCATAAGAGACTCATTCTGAGATGGGTGGTAACATTCCATAATCAACGCTTCTTATTTTGGGTGGATGAGGAACACTTTGCAAACTGTAGCATCAAAAATGACTACTAGAAAATTATTTGAGAAGCAGTGAAATGGGATTTTTTCATGTGTATTAACCAGAACCATATACAGCTAACATAGCACCTCCTCCATGGCTTTGAGGATCTAGTGTCTAAATAAAGCAATATTGAGTCGTTTTTTGACACATGGACGCCACCACCATGTTCCTTGGAGCAGAACTTAAATCAAAGGGCAGTTTTGGGAGCTGCAGATGTTTCATCACTTGCAGAGATTCCACAGCTGCTTTGAAGAAATCCTGGACTATGCACATACATATCCTTAAGGTCCATGCTCACCATAAAATCTCCATGTTTAACATGCGCTTCGCGGACACAACTGATTTCAAATCACTCTGTTGGTGACTGTTATGGTGGAACTTGTAACTTACAATTTTTGGAACAATAAAGATGACTAAATATCGCTGAACATCAATTTACTAAACATTCTCACAGCGTCTGATGACATTTTTACATGTTGTGTCAACATGTTTACTCTTAAAAACTGAATACCACCATATAACCCTTTAATATAACATCTAGTACCACTTGTCTGAGGTGCGCAGGGTCCATTGATGAAGGAATTAATTTAATCCTTCTCCTAATAGCTCCCGGGTCATTGTGTTCTAGTGTCAGAAAGACGATCCTGTGTGAGAGATGCCTCCAGCTCCTCTCCCTCTGGAGCTCATATGTCCGTATATTGGGCAGTAAGGCTTCTCCTATCCTGAGGTTACGTCTTCCGATAAACTAGTAATTGGCTTATCCAGTTTTGGACCAAATACAGAGATTCCTTAGAAGGGTATAGTGCATATCACCTCTATGCTGAGGACACACAAGTCTGTCTTTCCTCCCCTGACCTCTCTCCCGCTCTCCTAACCCAGGTATTCAGCTGTCTCTCTGCTGTAACTACCTGGATGTCATAGAGCTTCCTGAAACTCAACATCTCCAAATCCGAGCTCATCATCTTTCCTTCTGCCAATGTTGCTCTCCCTCCCAATATCTGCCTCTTGGTTGACAACATAACTCTTTATCCTGTCACCCAAGCCTGATGCCTCGGAGTCACCCTTGATTTAGCCCTCAGCTTTACCATTCACATCCAGTCCCTCACCAATTCCTGCCACTTCCTCCACCGTAACATCACGAAAATCTGTCCCTTCCTCTCTCAGGAAGCAACCAAAATCTCGGTCCATTCACTCATTTCTCGCCTTGACTATTACAACCACCTTCTCACTGGTCTTCCTCGCTCTCACACTGATCTTCAATCCATACAGAATGCTGCGGCTCAGCTCATCTTCCTCTCCCACCGCACCTCTTCCGCTTCTCCTCTGTGTAAATCCCTTCATTGGCTCCCTATCCGATCCAGAATTCAGTTCAAGCTCCTTACCTTCACCTACAAAGTCCTTACATCTCTGACCTTGTCACGAGGTACATACCTACCCGGCCACTGCGCTCTGCCTCTGACCTCCGCCTCAATTCACCTCTCATTACCTCCTCCCATGCCCGCCTCCAAGACTCCTGCTGTGCTGCCCCTAATCTTTGGATCTCCCTACCCCGTCTCACTCGACTCTCCCCCAATCTTCCGTCCTTCAAACACTCACTCAAAACTCACCTTTTCAATCTCGCCTACCCTACCACCTCCTGACCATTATATCCACCACCTCTTCTTCCTCGTCTGCCATCTAAATTTTTCCCCCAGTTGGTCCTACTGTCTCTCACCACTCCTCCCTCTAGAATGTAAGCTCTCGCGGGCAGGGTCCTCTCTACCTATTGTGACACGTCTACCTCCTGTCCTTCGTACGTCCTGTGATATCTTTAGCTGCACTCTGTGTGAGTGCCCGTAGCACTACTCACACTCATCTGTGCTGCTGACATGTATTACCTCATCTATTTGTTACTGGCTTCTGTATCCGGCGCTACGGAATCTGTGGCGCCTTATAAATAAATAATAATAATAATAATAATAGTATAATTTTCAGACCCAGGCGTTATCCAATTCTTCAGCCACACAACCGCTGTGACCAGATTCACCATTCTCAAGGACTCAATGGAAGCATCACATAGGAAATATGCAATGCCAAGAGCAGGGGGAGCTTACAACACTGCCACCTGCTATAATGGGGCTAACCCTCAATGGTAGGTCTAAGAAGCCTTCAGCTCTTTACTCCACTGGATCATTGAAACCTGAGCTATCTTACAATTGTACAGTATTGTATTCAGAAAGACGGACTACGGGCAAGTCAAACATCATCGTTTTCTGAATTGTGCCTTTCAATGAGGACTAAATACATTTTCAAGTTGTATCATTATTTTATGGGGCCTTCCACTTCCCAGGGAAAATTCCTAAAACAGCCTTATGGTCCAGGAATATCTTGGGTCTTCTTAGCTGTTCCTTGAATATATTGTCTTATGTTATGGTCTCCTTCCTAATTTATGGTACTTTGCCCTGATGAGAAGATCATGTTCTCAATGACAAACGGTAGCAATGTTCTCCAATGTTGTCATGTTCCTCCTCTGTGGAAGAGTCAGAGTTTTGTCCCTGAGATTGTTAATCTCAAGTGTCTTTCTGGAAACCCATTGAAGGATCTGCAGACTCATTTGGGATTTGTTCAGTTTTAAAATTTGCCTGGCCCCCTTGATAACATGAAGTTGTTATCACCAGTAGTTGTTATTATTTCATAGCCTAAAAACCTTCCCATATTACTCCCTTTAACCATTACCAACATTTGTGCCAGGTATCTTTACCTTCCTCCTCCCTCTCATGTCCTTGTTGTCCAACATCCTACACAATACAGATGAGTCAGAACATGCCGTACACATCAATGGGTGAAAAGAGGGATCCTCCTGCTTAAGACTTCATTTAAGAAAGCCGGATACTGCAGGACCAGCATGAGCCCAAGACACTGCTAGTCCCTGCATGTCCCCATTGTTCATGGCTTCGTTCCACAACACAGAACGCTCTCACCAGAAGTGTGACAACATGCGTTGGCTGACGTCATGGGAGGCTATGGACCTAGAAGCAGCAGAATTCTCAGGAAGCCAGGAGTCTCCAGCCTGCGTTTAATTCTCTGTGCTATACATAATACCGACAGGACAGACAGCCGTCCTCCCTAATTATAGCAGATTGTACATATAGCATTCACTTCTAAAACTCCACCAGAATTTCTGGATACAAATCTCCCTTTACGGTGACCCACTAGGTAGACCCTTGCACAAACACTAGGTATGGGAGGGAGGTAATGATATTATTGTGGGTGTCCTTATCTCTTAGGCATAAGACAATGAAAGAATCTTTACATCATTTTGAAAGCAAAGCAACTCAATAGTTATTTCCATAAATAATACAAATAAAATGTTTATACATAAGTCATATATATATTAGTATTAGGGGTGTATTCAATTTTCGGCGGAAACACCGAAAATCCCGCGGTCCGCGTACTATTACCGTTATCGTGGTAATAGTGCGCTGAAAAAAAGTTACTACGGTAATTTTCTCGCTGGATTTCAGCTCGCAGCTCCCTGTGCCGCGAGCCGAAATCCAGCTAACTGCTACTGTAATAACGGTAGTAGTTTTTACGTGGCGGGATCTCGGAACAATAGTGATTATTTCTCTCCCTACTGCTAGACAGTGAGTTAATGCTATGTGAAGGGTTTAGCTATACACATGGTTGGTGGTGGAAGCAGGCTGGTATACGTATACAGTATTTAGATAGAATAGAATGTGAGTGTAGCCTATCTTTTAACATTTATACATCTTATTAGCTATCAGCATTTTAGGAGCTGTATACATTGTAGTCCTTCAGTCCATACACTAGTCAGTGGGTATTCACAATGGACAGAGCTCTCAGAGAAAGGCATCTGCAGAAATAATGTTTCACACAGGTTGGGGCTCATGAGTGTAGGATAAATGTATTGTGCCCAGTATATAAATAACTATATAAATTATCCAGCTAAAAAATTTAATTATTGTAGATTAAATAAATATCAAAGAAACTTACACTGATAGTACATACAGATTACAGCACAGGGGGGGGTCAGTACATACAGATTACAGCACAGGGGGGGGTCAATACATACAGATTACACCACAGGGGGGGGGGGGGGGGGTCAGTACATACAGATTACACCACAGGGGGGGGGGTCAGTACATACAGATTACACCACAGGGGGGGCAGTACATACAGATTACAGCACAGGGGGGGGGGGGGGGTCAGTACATACAGATAACACCACAGGGGGGTCAGTACATACAGATTACACCACGGGGGGGGGGGGGGGGGTCAGTACATACAGATTACAGCACAGGGGGGGTCAGTACATAGATTACAGCACAGGGGGGGGGGGTCAGTACATAGAGGTTACACCACAGGGGGGGGGGGGGGTCAGTACATACAGATTACACCACAGGGGGGGGTCAGTACATACAGATTACAGCACAGGGGGGGGTCAGTACATACAGATTACAGCACAGGGGGGGGGGGGGGGGTCAGTACATAGATTACACCACAGGGGGGGGTCAGTACATAGATATTACACCACAGGGGGGGGGTCAGTACATAGATATTACACCACAGGGAGTGGGTCAGTACATAGATATTACACCACAGGGGGGGTCAGTACATACAGATTACAGCACAGGGGGGGGACAGTACATAGATTACAGCACAGGGGGGGGGGGGGGGTCAGTACATACAGATTACACCACAGGGGGGGGGGGGGGTCAGTACATACAGATTACAGCACAGGGGGGGGGTCGGTACATAGATATTACACCACAGGGGGGGGTCAGTACATAGATAACAGCACAGGGGGGGGGTCAGTACATACAGATTACAGCACAGGGGGGGGGGGGGGGGGGTCGGTACATAGATATTACACCACAGGGGGGGGTCAGTACATAGATAACAGCACAGGGGGGGGGGGGGTCAGTACATACAGATTACAGCACAGGGGGGGGGACAGTACATAGATTACAGCACAGGGGGGGGGGTCAGTACATAGAGGTTACACCACAGGGGGGGGGGTCAGTACATACAGATTACAGCGCAGGGGGGGTCAGTACATAGGTAACAGCACAGGGGGGGTCAGTACACATTATCTGCCCCCTCCCCTGTACCCCGCACACTACCTCCTCCAGTTGGGCGGTGATGAGCGAGGACTCCCAGGACCGGGCCCCCCCGGGGGCAGCGGAGGACACGGAGCTCTTGGACCGCTTCGGACTCATATCTGATGTGCGGGATGTGTGTACATCCGGGAGACGCCGCCGGTCACCTAGCAACCGGGTACGTCACAGGACCACGCCCACTCTGCTGCTGTCATTGTATAGTGCTTATAGCTGTGTGATATATATATACCCCTTATATATCTATATATACCTCCTGTGTACCTCTATATACCCCCTATATCTCTATATATACCTCTGTGTACCTCTATATACCCCTCTGCTCTATATATACCCCTCTACTCTATATATACCCCCTGTATATCTCTATATACCCCCTGTATATCTATATATACCCCTCTACTCTATATATACCCCTCTGCTCTATATATACCCCTCTACTCTATATATACCCCCTGTATATCTCTATATACCCCCTGTATATCTATATATACCCCTCTACTCTATATATACCCCTCTACTCTATATATACCCCTCTGCTCTATATATACCCCTCTACTCTATATATACCCCTTATATATCTATATATACCTCCTGTGTACCTCTATATACCCCTCTACTCTATATATACCCCTCTACTCTATATATACCCCTTATATATCTATATATACCTCCTGTGTACCTCTATATACCCCTCTACTCTATATATACCCCTCTGCTCTATATATACCCCTCTACTCTATATATACCCCTCTACTCTATATATACCCCTTATATATCTATATATACCTCCTGTGTACCTCTATATACCCCCTATATCTCTATATATACCTCCTGTGTACCTCTATATACCCCCTATATCTCTATATATACCTCTGTGTACCTATATATACCTCTGTGTACCTCTATATACCCCTCTGCTCTATATATACTCCCTGTGTATCTGTATATACCCCTCTACTCTATATATACCCCTCTACTCTATATATACCCCTCTGCTCTATATATACCCCCTGTGTACCTCTATATACCCCCTGTATATCTATATATACCCCTCTACTCTATATATACCCCCTGTATATCTCTTTATACCCCCTGTATATCTATATATACCTCTGTGTACCTCTATATACCCCCTATATCTCTATATATACCTCCTGTGTACCTCTATATACCCCCTATATCTCTATATATACCTCTGTGTACCTATATATACCCCTCTGCTCTATATATACTCCCTGTGTATCTGTATATACCCCTCTACTCTATATATACCCCCTGTGTACCTCTATATACCCCCTGTATATCTATATATACCCCTCTACTCTATATATACCCCCTGTATATCTCTATATACCCCCTGTATATCTATATATACCTCTGTGTACCTCTATATACCACCTATATCTCTATATATACCTCTGTGTACCTCTATATACCTATATATACCTCTGTGTACCTCTATATACCCCCTATATCTCTATATATACCTCTGTGTACCTCTATATACCCCTCTGCTCTATATATACCCCTCTGCTCTATATATACTCCCTGTGTATCTGTATATACCCCTCTACTCTATATATACCCCCTGTGTACCTCTATATACCCCCTGTATATCTATATATACCCCTCTACTCTATATATACTCCCTGTATATCTCTATATACCCCCTGTGTATCTGTATATACCCCTCTACTCTATATATACCCCTCTACTCTATATATACCCCTCTACTCTATATATACCCCCTATATCTCTATATACCCCTCTGCTCTATATATACCCCTCTACTCTATATATACCCTTCTGCTCTATATATACCCCTCTACTCTATATATACTCCCTGTGTATCTGTATATACCCCTCTACTCTAAATATACCCCTCTACTCTAAATATACCCCTCTACTCTATATATACCCCCTATATCTCTATATATACCCCTCTACTCTATATATACTCCCTGTGTATCTGTATATACCCCTCTACTCTATATATACCCCTCTACTCTATATATACCCCTCTACTCTATATATACCCCCTATATCTCTATATACCCCTCTACTCTATATATACCCCTCTACTCTATATATACTCTCTGTGTATCTGTATATACCCCTCTACTCTAAATATACCCCTCTACTCTATATATACCCCCTATATCTCTATATATACCCCTCTACTCTATATATACTCCCTGTGTATCTGTATATACCCCTCTACTCTATATATACCCCTCTACTCTATATATACCCCTCTACTCTATATATATTCCTCTACTCTATATATACCCCTCTACTCTATATATACCCCTCTACTCTATATATATACCCCTCTACTCTATATATACTCCCTAAGTATCTGTATATACCCCTCTACTCTATATATACCCCTCTACTCTATATATACCCCTCTACTCTATATACCCCCTATATCTCTATATACCCCTCTACTCTATATATACCCCTCTACTCTATATATACCCCTCTGCTCTATATATACCCCTCTACTCTATATATACCCCTCTACTCTATATATACCCCTCTGCTCTATATATACCCCTCTACTCTATATATACCCCTCTACTCTATATATACCCCTCTGCTCTATATATACTCCTCTACTCTATATATACCCCTCTACTCTATATATACCCCTCTACTCTATATATACCCCTCTACTCTATATATACTCCCTGTGTATCTGTATATACCCCTCTACTCTATATATACCCCTCTACTCTATATATACCCCTCCGCTCTATATATACCCCTCTACTCTAAATATACCCCTCTACTCTATATATACCCCCTATATCTCTATATACCCCTCTGCTCTATATATACCCCTCTACTCTATATATACCCCTCTACTCTATATATACCCTTCTGCTCTATATATACCCCTCTACTCTATATATACTCCCTGTGTATCTGTATATACCCCTCTACTCTAAATATACACCTCTACTCTATATATACCCCCTATATCTCTATATACCCCTCTACTCTATATATACCCCTCTACTCTATATATACTCTCTGTGTATCTGTATATACCCCTCTACTCTAAATATACCCCTCTACTCTAAATATACCCCTCTACTCTATATATACCCCTCTACTCTATATATATATATACCCCTCTACTCTATATATACTCCCTGTGTATCTGTATATACCCCTCTACTCTATATATACCCCTCTACTCTATATATACCCCTCTGCTCTATATATACCCCTCTACTCTATATACCCCCTATATCTCTATATACCCCTCTACTCTATATATACCCCTCTACTCTATATATACCCCTCTGCTCTATATATACCCCTGACTCTATATATACCCCTCCGCTCTATATATACCCCTCTACTCTAAATATACCCCTCTACTCTAAATATACCCCCTATATCTCTATATACCCCTCTGCTCTATATATACCCCTCTGCTCTATATATACTCCTCTATTCTATATATACTTCTCTACTCTATATATACCCCTCTACTCTATATATACCCCTCTACTCTATATATACCCCTCTACTCTATATATATACCCCTCTACTCTATATATACTCCCTGTGTATCTGTATATACCCCTCTACTCTATATATACCCCTCTACTCTATATATACCCCTCTGCTCTATATATACCCCTCTACTCTATATATACCCCTCTACTCTATATATACCCCTCTGCTCTATATATACTCCTCTATTCTATATATACTTCTCTACTCTATATATACCCCTCTACTCTATATATACCCCTCTACTCTATATATATACCCCTCTACTCTATATATACTCCCTGTGTATCTGTATATACCCCTCTACTCTATATATACCCCTCTACTCTATATATACCCCTCCGCTCTATATATACCCCTCTGCTCTACATATACCCCTCTACTCTACATATACCCCTCTACTCTATATATACCCCTCTGCTCTATATATACCCCTCTGCTCTATATATATCCCTCTACTCTATATATACCCCCTGTGTACATCTATATACCCCCTGTATATCTATATATACCCCTCTACTCTATATATACCCCCTGTATATCTCTATATACCCCCTGTGTATCTGTATATACCCCTCTACTCTATATATACCCCCTGTGTACCTCTATATACCCCCTGTATATCTATATAAACCCCTCTACTCTATATATACCCCCTGTATATCTCTATATACCCCCTGTATATCTATATATACCCCTCTACTCTCTATATACCCCCTGTATATCTCTATATACCCCCTGTATATCTATATATACCCCTCTACTCTATATATACCCCCTGTATATCTATATATACCCCTCTACTCTATATATACCCCTCTACTCTATAAATACCCCCTGTGTACCTCTATATACCCCCTGTATATCTATATAAACCCCTCTACTCTATATATACCCCCTGTATATCTCTATATACCCCCTGTATATCTATATATACCCCTCTACTCTATATATACCCCCTGTGTATCTCTATATACCCCCTGTATATCTATATATACCCCTCTACTCTATATATACCCCCTGTATATCTCTATTTACCCCCTGTATATCTATATTTACCCCTCTACTCTATATATACCCCCTGTATATCTCTATATACCCCCTGTATATCTATATTTACCCCTCTACTCTATATATACCCCTCTACTATATATATACCCCCTGTATATCTCTATATACCTCCTGTATATCTATATAAACCCCTCTACTCTATATATACCCCCTGTATATCTCTATATACCCCCTGTATATCTATATATACCCCTCTACTCTATATATACCCCCTGTGTATCTCTATATACATCCTGTATATCTATATATACCCCTCTACTCTATATATACCCCCTGTATATCTCTATTTACCCCCTGTATATCTATATATACCCCTCTACTCTATATATACCCCCTGTATATCTCTATATACCCCCTGTATATCTATATATACCCCTGTATATCTCTATATACCCCCTGTATATCTATATATACCCCTCTACTCTATATATACCCCCTATATATCTAAGAAAACAGGAAAACAGGGATACTCTGCACTCTCCAAACACATAATTAATGCTATATCAAGTACTGTTCTATATTAAAAACAGGGAATGTTAGTTCCACATATTGCAATATATGTTTAAGCTGACCAACTGACGCCAAAGTCTTCCCATTCTGGTCAGTCCTAACATGATCAAATGCTATGCTATTTTATCTGGGCCCTATATATCTATATATACCCCTCTACTCTATATATACCCCCTGTATATCTATATATACCCCTCTACTCTATATATACCCCCTGTATATCTATATATACCCCCTGTATATCTCTATATATACCCCCTGTATATCTATATATACCCCTGTGTATCTATATATACCCCTCTACTCTATATATACCTCTGTGTATCTCTATATACCCCTCTACTCTATATACCCCCTGTATATCTATATATACCCCTGTGTACCTCTATATACCCCCTGTATATCTCTATATACCCTCTGTATATCTCTCTATACCCCCTGTAGATCTATATGTAAATGTATATGAAAATAAGTGAGCATGTGGCTGCTGTCTTACACTTTTTGCATTTCGTAAATGACCCTGGTCAATGTTTATATAGATTCTGTCTGATGAGGTCATGCTGCATTCACCATGCAGGACATTACAGGTCACCTTCCATCACCTGTATCCAGTCAATAACTTCTGATATCCCTATAATGTAAGTACTGGTCACATGAAACCGCATGTATAATGGCATAGCAGGTTGTATATGGGGCTATATAAGTATAGTCTTCCACATGCTTAATACTTTCCAGGGACATTTTGCTGGTGAGAATCTTCACGTTTTATTATGTCGACAGACCGTCATATTCTACAATCCCCAACATAGCACACACACACACATACACACATACACACAACACACTGTATATATAATTATTTACATAATCTGTTTACCTCGTTTAAGGAATGGCACCAGGATGCACTATGGAAATAATGCAAGCCGGCAGAGGCAATGTGAGTGATGTTCTTCATCATCATCATCAGCAGCTATTTATATAGCGCCACTAATTCCGCAGCGCTGTACAGAGAACTCACTCCCATCAGTCCCTGCCCCATTGGAGCTTACAGTCTAAATTCCCTGACATACACACACACAGACAGACAGAATATGGTCAATTTGATAGCAGCCAATTAACCTACCAGTATGTTTCTTGGAGTGTGGGAGGAAACCGGAGCACCCGGAGGAAACCCACGCAAACACAGGGAGAACATACAAACTCCACACAGATAAGGCCATGGTCGGGAATCGAACTCATGACCCCAGTGTTGAGAGGCAGAAGTGCTAACCACTACGCCACAGTTCTGCTGGGAAACCTTAGGTCCCGGCATACACGTGGATGCTTCTTTGACACGTACCACGTATCTAAACATATATATATATATATAAAGAGAGTAAGATATATATATATATATATATATATATATATATATATATATATATATTAGAGATGCTCAGGCTCGGTTCCCTGAGAACTTTTCTGCCACTGCTGTGTGACAATGTGTCCTTGATGTGGTAGGAACTGCCGTGTGTTTGAATCATTGCTCTGTCGCTTACCATCCAGCCAGGTCGCTGCAGTCTTTGCTTGAAAATGTATGAAAATAATATTGTGACCTGTGAGGTGGTCAAAATTGTCTGCAAATGATTTGAAATTAATGTTATTGAGGTTAATAATAATGTAGGGGGGAAAAAAAAAGCAAAAATATGTGATTTTAGCAAAAAAAATTGGGATCCAAAACCAAAACACGCAGGGGCGTTTTTGCCAAAGCCAAAACACAAAGTTAATCCAAAACCAAAACCAGAACACGGGGGTCAGTGAACATCTGTAATATCTCTAATTTATATATAATCACACATCTCTCTCTTTATATATATATACATACACACACCGATCAGCCAGAACATTAATTCCACCTGCCTAATGCTGTGTAGGTCCCTCTCATGCTACCATAACAGCTCTGATCCATTGAGGCATGGACTCCACAAGACCTGTGAAGGTGTCCTGTGGTATCTGGCACCAAGACGTTAGCAGCAGATCCTTTAAGCCCTGTAAAATGTGAGGTGGGGCCTCCATGGCTCGGACTTGTTTTTCCAGCACATCCCACAGATGGTGACCGGATTGTGATCTGGGGAATTTGGAGGCCAAGTCAACATCTTGAACGCTTTGTCATGTTCCTCAAACCATTCCTGAACAAGTTTTGCAGTGTGACAGAGCGCATTATCCTGCTGAAATAGGCCACTGCCATCAGGGAATACCGCTGCCATAAAGGGGGGTACTTGATCTGCAGCAATGTTTAGGTAGGTGGTACGTGTCATAGTAACATCTACATGAATGCCAGGATCCAAAGTTTCACAGCAGAACATTGCCCATGCACATGATGTAAAAAAAACATGATTCAGCAGACCAGACCACCTTGTTCCATTGCTCCAAGGTCCAGTTGTGGCGCTCATGTCCATTATAGGCACTTTCAGCAGTGGACAGGGGTCAGCCAGAGCACTATAACCGGTCTGTAGCTACAGAGTTCTATGTTCTGACACCTTTCTATCATAACCAGCATTAACTTTTTCAGCAATTTGTGCTACAGTAGCTCTTCTGTGGGATTGGACCAGACGGGCTAGTCTTCGTTCCCCACGCGCATCAATGACCCTGTCACTGGTTCACCAGTTGTCCTTCCTTGGACCACGTTTGGTAGGTACTAACCACTTCATACCGGGAACACCCAACACCTGCCATTTTGGAGATGCTCTGACCCAGTCGCTCAGATTCTTACTTTGCCCATTTTCCTGTTTCCAACACATCAACATCAAGAACTGACTGTTCACTTGCTGCCTAATATATCTCACCTCTGACAGGTACCATTATAACGTGATGATCAATGTTATTCACTTCACTTTTCAGTTATTGTTGTGGGTGATCAGTATATATATATATATTTATATATATATATATATATAGTAGAATACAACTTCAGCCTTAAAATGCGCATGCAAAGTTATTTCAGCCCATGTGCTGAGTCAGACGCATCTCAGGTTGTGTCCGGCTGTATATCTGTAACACATGTGCCAGGTTTACGGCAGACGCACTTACACCAATATTTAGCAACTGGTAGTGAGCACAATAAATAACTATCTATACATTCATTTTTATAGGTAAAAACACATTTACTATTAGGCTTCATATAATACAGCAGATATAATCTTCCTTCTCATATGCATGAAAATGACAAAAAAATTGTTTTGAAATCTGACCATAAAATCTTGTAATATATGGACGATCAATGAAGAAAGCCCCCAGCAGCTGAAACTGCAGTTAGCCAATCAGAAGCGGTTATCTAGTGCCGGCAACTATCAGTGTGTATTTGAACCAGTCCCTAGGCTGTGAAAGGAGCATCTATGTCTGTATTCAGACCTGCATCAGCTCCTAATTTCGCGAATACACCCTTCCTGTAAGTGGCCTATGAAAGAACAGTCGTTTCCCCCCCGTGTCACCCCTCTTCAGGCGCAAGTGTGATTGCGCGGAGCTCTGTATAGGCGTAGGTACTGGACGTTTTTTGTGGGCATGTGCACAGCGCAATTTAAGCTACGCAATGGGCGAACACTCAATTCTGCATCAGGCTTATACATATATGTGTGTGTATATATATATATATATATATATATATATATATATATATGTATTAAATCTAAATCCCTTTCTCACATCTGGTTGCCTATGATGTCCGGCTCTTCAGGAGGCTTCTCAGTAAGTTTCGTGTTTTCGCTCAGCTTGTGTAGATTTTGTTGTCAGAGTTTCTTCTCTATCATATATTACCCTTCATGTCATAGAGATGTTTTCTGGAATTGGCACCATCCAAATCCCTTCCCAATTGAGGAATTTTCTGTGATGTACGTAGACTGGATGATCAAAGATGGAGGTGGAAAGTGGAGGAATTATCAGATGCATTTTTGGGGTGACCCTGAGGTTCCTGTACAGATGATTTTTAATTGTTTGCAGCGAGTGGAGATGGACATTTGTGTGAATGGAGAAATCCGATTCTTTTCCAGTTGCAGGAAAATCAAAGGAGAAAGAGAAGGGGGATATGAGTAATGGATGTAACGAAGTACAAAGGGAAGACGTGAATGCACTGAGGAATAGAGGGACCGGGATCGGGACACTGATACTGAAGTGTTTGATACATATGGTGCAGCAAATGTCTGTTATATAAACCAGATGTTCTCAGCCTTGTGTGCCCAGGACCTTAATTATATCAAAGGATCTGCTACTAAACCCATTGATGGTCACTTAAAATTGCAAAATCTGCACCCTTCAATATACTTTTATATGTGTTATTGGCCACTTGCATAGTGCGTGCTCACATTCAAGCCTACTATTGTGGGAAGAAATGCAAGTATTATATACTTTGACCACGCTATCATCAGGGGCGGATCTCTAGTGGTCACGGAGCGTGCCGCGGCAGTGGCGGCTACAGGGTGTGTGGACTGCACGTTATGCTACAGATTACCACTACCCTCTCTCGGTAGGTGTCCCCCAGGGCTATGTCCTCGGCCACCTACTCTTTTTGCCCTCCACATCCTCCCTCGGTGCCCTTATCTCCTCCTTTGGTCTTCAGTATCACCTGTATGCTGACGACATTCAACTTTACATTTCTTCTCCTGATCTCTCTTCCTCCCTCCTCTCTCGTGTATCTGACTGCCTCTCTGCCATCTCCTCCTGGATGTCCTCACGCTTTCTCAAAATTAACATCTCTAAAACCAAACTCATTGTCTTTCCTCCCCCTAGACTCCCCTCTCACCACAACCTCACTATCGTTGTTAATAACACCACCATCTCCTCTGTCACCTAACTTCGCTGCCTGGGTGTCACCCTCGACTCCTCTCTCTTTTGTTCCCCATGTCCAATCCCTTGCTCAAGCCTGTCGCTTCCAACTGCGCAACATCGCCCGCATCCGACCCTTCCTCTCACAAGACGCCACCAAAATCATCATCCACGCACTCATCATCTCCCGCCTCGACTACTGCAACCTTCTCCTCACTGGCCTCCCCCTCTCACATCTCGCCCCCCTCCGCTCTGTACTCAATGCGGCTGCTAGACTCATCTTTCTCTCACGCCGCTCCTCCTCTGCCTCCCCTCTCTGCCATGCCTTACACTGGCTCCCCTTCCCCTACAGAAACCTCTTCAAACTCCTTATCACCACTTACAAGGCTCTCTCCCTGTCTCCCTGTCTACTGCTCCCTATATCGCCAACCTCCTCACCATTCACACTCCTGCCCGGTCCCTGCGCTCTGCTAATGACCGTCGCCTCTCCTCCACTCTAATTACCACTTCTCACTCCAGAATCCAAGACTTCGCCCGAGCTGCCCCACTGCACTGGAACGACCTCCCCCGTCCATCCGTCTCGCTCCCAATCTGTGCTCCTTCAAACGAGCACTTAAAACTCACCTGTTCCTCAAAGCTTATCAACCATCCACTTAACCCTTCATCTACTCTGCTCGCTATTCCCTCACTCCCCTGGCATCACCAGCTCCCTCTCGTGTCTGATTTGTCCACCCTCCCTTAGGATGTAAGCTCTTATGAGCAGGGCCCCTCTTCCCCCGTGTCTCCATACCTGTTCTTCTGCTCTGTCCTTACTCCATATGGCTGTCCCGGAGTTACTGAAGCATTGGTACTTTGTGTTTATCGTTCTGTACTGTTTAACCCTGTACGGTCTACTGTTTGTACTATGTACGGCGCTGCGGAAACCTTGTGGCGCCCAACAAATAAATGATAATAATAATAATAATAATAATTAATTTCAGTGTTTCTCCTAAATATTGCTTTACTACTTATACCACTTATTGTGCATTTCACTATTATTACATTGGTATTTGTGTGATTATAAATGCATTGACCTGTATAAACAGAGACTATCGTAAAAAAAACCTGGAGCCCATTAAAAGTCCAGGACAACGCCTGGTTACACCGTACCCCGTTAAAAAATATATTTTTGATGAGGCTATCCAGCTACCAGAGAACATCCTGGAAATGTGCCCTATCCATCCGATGGGTCCTATTAAAGTATCTTATTTCAGAAAACAAAATAGCATTTTTGCAAATAGGCGCATTCATTTGCCTAATCCATACTTAGCTAGAAATGCGTCAGACACCAGGACGCAGTGCGAGATGAGTAGACGCAGGAAGGAGGCATCGATCTTCCCCTGTACTTACACCTGGGTTCTCAGCCTCCCATTCCCAGCCGGGCAGTTATGGGGGATTTACAGGCAACTGGAACCCCCCCTAATTCCACGCCTGGCAGGTTCAGCCACCTTGACGCTCAGATGGGTGTTTTAATATTACTTATATTATTTTACAAAATATAGTGAATAGGATATTGGGTGCTAGTTCCTAATAACACCATTAAAACATGAATAGTAATTAGTAAATAAATGTCTGTGCATCCATGAAAAATACATGCAGCTCTGTAACGTTCCGGTCCCACAGATAGTACCTGTCTCGTTACCTGCAGTCCATTCATCTGGAAACTGCCATGTCCCAGCATCAGACATTCTCCAGTTCATTCATTCAGCTATCATCAGATCTGTGCAGGTGCAGCCTATTGCACTTCAGGACCTCCTCCCTCTTTTTCATTGGCTAAGCACTTCTGGAGCACTATTTAAACCTCCTGGATTCACCTGTTTGATGCCTGTTCTTCAAGCTCACCTCCTGCAGCCTGTGGTTCTGGTTCCTGTTCTCCTTGTGGTTTGCCTGTGTTCCAGTCTGCTCTCAGTTCATGGTCTGTGCTAAACCATTGCTGTTCCAGTACCTCTATTACCATCTCCAGTGTACTTCATGGTGACAGCTCCGGTTCTCTCATCACTACCACTCAGAGCCGCTACTACACCTGTGACTCCTCAGCTGCTATCACGAGTTGCCTCCGCTGCTCTCAGCCTGCAGCCGTGTTGAACTATCGCTGCTCCAGTACCTCTATTACCATCTCCAGTGTACTTCATGGTGACAGCTCCAGTTCTCTCATCACTACCACTCAGAGCCGCTACTACACCTGTGACTCATCAGCTGTTACTACGAGTTACCTCCGCTACTCCAGTCTGCTCTCAGTCTCTGGCTGTGTTGAACTATCGCTGCTCCAGTACTTCCATTACCATCTCCAGAGTACTTCATAGTGACAGCCTCTGTCCTCTCATTGTATACCACAGAGCACCTATTCTCCTAGTGACTCATTGGCTGCTGACCATCAGCCTATATTATTGTTGTGCCTGTATTTATACCACTGATCTGTGGACTCCATCCACTTCACCTGGCTCCCCCACATCGTTCTGCTGTACACTGACCAGGGCCGGATTAAGGGAATGGAGGCCCCTGGGCTAAGGGTCCCTCCATTCCCCCATGAGGCCCCCAATGTGAGCCACCCGCCACCCCCCGTGAGGCCCCCCCAAGGCACTTACCTGTCAGTGCAGTCCTCCTTCTGCGACGCGCTGTAAGCTTCTTACTGAGGAGATCTCGCGAGAGTTCACAAACTCTTGCGAGATCTCCTCAGTAAGCAGATTACTGAGCGGCGCCGAGGACGGAGGTCTGCACTGACAGTGCTCAGCAGCATTGATTGGGCTGGGGGCGCCCCCGCTCCCGGACCGATCAATAATGCTGCTGAGGACTTTGAATGGCCCCCTGGATGCCCGAGGCCCCTGGGCTATAGCCCAGTTAGCCCTAGGGTTAATCCGGCCCTGACACTGACTAACGGGACCGCGACCTGCAGACTTGGTGCAGCTAAGACCATACCTCCTTGTGGGGGTTCCTGGTGAAAACCACCTGTCTGTTAGACTCCGCGCCCGTGGGTGGGCTTAGCCATGTTCAGCAGAGCCTAAGGATCAGTTTCCTGTAAGCCAACCGTGACAAGCTCATTGTAGTAGCTTGCATCCTAAAGTGAAACAGCTTGCAAGCTTAAGAGAACTGTGAGTTAGAATACAGAAGCAGGTGCACATATATTGACACTACCATTAGCATCTGATACAATGTTAGGACAAGTGCAGTGGATATGAGGATTTTGTTTTGCAGGAGACATTCTGTAACTCAGCTACTGTCCGATCTGTAAACAATTTTCTTTGTTGTGGGAGGAAATAGCTAAACTGCATCCTGAGGTGTGTAGGATGTCTGTATCCGTGAGACCACCACAGCCTCAGAGAGCCCCCAGAAGACCTTCAGCCTGGACTACTGTGAGCTCTGAGAGATGGACACAGACACATCCCACAAACTGTGACATTGTAAATCTCATATGCTGCTCTTACAGGGCTGGAATGTACAAATAATATAGGAAATACACAACATGAGGATATGGGGACTTCTACTAGTGATGGCACAGGAAAATAAAATCTCCATAAAGAACTACACTTCTCTTGGGGGGTTCCATCATATACATCTGGGAAAAGCTACTGATGTAGAGAAACAAGTAAGGTGCTAACCCTTAGCCACAGCCCCAAGGGATAAAGAGCGTGTGTGTTAAGAACTGTGAAAGCAGCAAGAAAAGATGGGAAGGTGGATGTCATTGTCCACCTAGGGACAAACCATCTGGGTAATGCTGAAGTCATGGCAGTAAAAGATGAATTTAGAAAGTTTGAGGTGGTAACCACTGTAACTTCCAGCAGTATTACCAGTACACAGAGGTGAGGACAGAACTCACTGCATCAAAAACTTCAATGTGAGGCTAAAGAAATGATGTTATGAGGAGAGATTTGGATTAATACACCATAGTCATATCATCTGGTTAGATAGGGACAGCCTGCACCCATCTTCAAGGGGAACCAGAATACTAAGTGAGCAATTTGAAAGCTTCATCAGGAATTATTTAAACTAGCAGAGGGGGCAGTGAACTAAACAGTAATAAAACAATCTGCTCCCCCAACCAAGAGGTATCATTTCTGCAGGTTAATAGTACAGGAAACATATCCACAGCAACAGAAGACAATGTGGATCAAAACAAAATAAACATAGAGATGAACATACAAGATAGGAACAGAAGAAGCACAAACAAAACTCTTAGAGCTCGTTGAGCTAATGCTGGGAGTTTAGAAATAAAATCCCAGAACTAAGTGCAATAATGACAAGGGATGATCTGGCTATTGTGGCTATTACAGAGTCATGGTGCAATGTGACTGGGGCATAGCTATACCGGGATATACTTTATATAGGAAGGACAGAGTGGGAAGAATCAGAGGAGGGGGAGCAGTGTGACTGGGACATAGCTATACCGGGATATACTATGTTTAGGAAGGACAGAGTGGGAAGAATCAGAGGAGGGGGAGCAGTGTGACTGGGGCATAGCTATACCGGGATATACTTTATTTAGGAAGGACAGAGTGGGAAGAATCAGAGGAGGGGGAGCAGTGTGACTGGGACATAGCTATACCGGGATATACTTTATTTAGGAAGGACAGAGTGAGAAGAATCAGAGGAGGGGGAGCAGTGTGACTGGGGCATAGCTATACCGGGATATACTTTATATAGGAAGGACAGTGGGAAGAATCAGAGGAGGGGGAGCAGTGTGACTGGGACATAGCTATACCGGGATATACTATGTTTAGGAAGGACAGAGTGGGAAGAATCAGAGGAGGGGGAGCAGTGTGACTGGGGCATAGCTATACTGGGATATACTTTATTTAGGAAGGACAGAGTGAGAAGAATCAGAGGAGGGGGAGCAGTGTGACTGGGGCATAGCTATACCGGGATATACTTTATATAGGAAGGACAGAGTGGGAAGAATCAGAGGAGGGGGAGCAGTGTAACTGGGACATAGCTATACCGGGATATACTATGTTTAGGAAGGACAGAGTGGGAAGAATCAGAGTAGGGGGAGCAGTGTGACTGGGACATAGCTATACCGGGATATACTATGTTTAGGAAGGACAGAGTGGGAAGAATCAGAGGAGGGGGAGCAGTGTGACTGGGGCATAGCTATACTGGGATATACTTTATTTAGGAAGGACAGAGTGAGAAGAATCAGAGGAGGGGGAGCAGTGTGACTGGGGCATAGCTATACCGGGATATACTTTATATAGGAAGGACAGAGTGGGAAGAATCAGAGGAGGGGGAGCAGTGTGACTGGGACATAGCTATACCGGGATATACTATGTTTAGGAAGGACAGAGTGGGAAGAATCAGAGGAGGGGGAGCAGTGTGACTGGGACATAGCTATACCGGGATATACTATGTTTAGGAAGGACAGAGTGGGAAGAATCAGAGGAGGGGGAGCAGTGTATGTGATAAAAAGCATAAAGACTACTGTAATACAAAGTATTGAAGAAAAAACTGAGGTCCTTTGAGTGACCATAGAAACGGGGGACAAGGCTGTTCTTCATACTGGGGTGATCTATAGACCCCCAGGTCAGGAAGAGGAACTGGACAGGAAGTTATTGCAGGATATCAATAAAATGGCTGTAAAAGGAGAAGTAATAATCATGGGAGACTTTAGTCTACCTGGTGTGACCTAGGAAGGGTCTTCTGCAAGTTCCACTAGAAGTAGGGACATTCTGAATTCCTTGCGGGGAGCATCCCTCAAGCACATGCTGAGGGAGCCCACTCGCAAAGACTCAATATTAGACTTAATTCTTACAAATGCTGACAGAATATCTGATGTTAATGTGGTTGAGAACCAGTGACCATCAAGCAGTATGGTTTAGTATAAAGACAGAGACATCTAAAAAACATTTGCAGAATACACACATATCTTACACAAGACACTGCAAAAACTTTAATTCATGCACTCATCATCTCCCGCATTACCTATTGCAATTCCCTCCTTACTGGTCTTCCCCAAAACAGACTCAAACCCCTACAATCTATTTTGCACACAGCGGCAAGATTGATTTTCCATTCAAATCGTTATTCTTCTGCTGAATCACTCTGTCAGTATCTATACTGGTTGCTTGTTTTCTACAGAATCCAATATAAAATACTTTTACTAACCTACAAGGCCATCAACAAAGCTGCACCTCTCTTGTCTCAAAATATCTCCCAACTCGGCAACTCCGTTCTACGTCTCTCATCCACCCTCATTACATCCTCCCATTCCCGGTTACAGGACTTTTTTTGGTCTGCACCCACTCTATGGAATTCTCTCCCTTGCACAATAAGACTGTCCTCTGGTCTACAAACTTTCAATCATTCTCTGAAAACCCACCTCTTCAGGCAAGCTTATAATATTCCTCAACCACCCTCTTAACCTCACTAGATTATCCTATTACCACCCGTTACACAATTTCACACAAGACAACTAGCCCCTGACCAACATTGTTGTGTGACGGGATCATTTAGCTTACAAATCACTTTTACCTTTGCAGTCTGGCTGGACTGAAATGCAAAATGTAGACTTAACCTCGTATCAAACTCCCAAATATAAGCAGACTCAGAATAATGAAGACAATGAGGTGTATCTTGTTAGACAGAAGGAGACTAAGGGCTATATTTACTAAACTGCGGGTTTGAAAAAGTGAGATGCTGCATATAACAACCAATCAGATTCTAGCTATCATTTATTTAGTACATTCTACAAAATGACAGCTAGAATTCGATTGGTTGCCCTAAGAAGATGATAAGATGTGTAAAGGCACAAGCTGAAGAGAATATGGCCCAGTCAGTAGGTAAAGGGGGCAAATTTTGTTTTAGGTATATAAGTGAAAGGAGAAAAACAAAAGGAGAAATAATAGGACTAAAGACAGAGAGTGAGGGTCTTGTTGAGGGAGACAAGGTAATAACAGATCATCTTAATTATTATTTTTGCTCAGTGTTCACTACAGAAAGAGCAGGGAAGGGGCCACAGTTAAGTTACAAGTATACTGATAAACATGAGGTAGATACAAGTACATTTACAGAGGAGAAGGTCCTTACAGAGCTCTCAAAACTGAAAGTGAATAAATCAATGGGGCCAGATGGGATCTATCCAAGGATACTAAAAGAGTTTAAAGGGGGCTGGTAACACCATTAACAGAATTATTCAACCAGTCACTAGATACAGGAGTAACCCCAGAGGACTGGAGAAGAGTGAATGTAGTCCCACTGCACAAAGTGGAAGCAAGGAAGAGGCAACTACAGACCAGTGAGTCTTACATCAGTAGTAGGAAATTGGTAGAAACACTGTTATAGGAAAGAGTTGTAGAATATCTCAAATCCAGTAACTTACAGGATCCCAAACAGCAGGATATAAATCTTATTGACTTTTTTGACTGGGTGACTAAAGTAATAGATCAAGGGGGGCCGTAGATGTATCTTATCTAGATTTCAATAAGGCTTTTGACACTGTCCCACATTGCAGACTGTTATATAAACTTGAAAGCTTGGGATTGGATTCTAAGATGGTTGAATGGATAAGATCTTGGTTGCAGGACAGAAAACAGAGTTATAGTAAATGGAGGTCATTCACAGGAGGGAAAAGTTACCAGTGGAGAACCCCAAGGACCTGTACTTGGACCAGTGCTTTTAATATGTTTATTGGAGATATTGCAAATGGTATTGAAGGGAAAATATATATTACTGCAGATGATACAAAGATATGTAACAGGGTAGACACACGAGGAGGGGTAAAATAACATTGGTACGGCCTTATCTAGAATACCGTGTTCAGTTCTGGAGGCCGTATCTCCAGAAGGATATAAATACATTACAGAATGTACAGAGAAGGACAACTAAAATGGTGCATGGTCTACAGCACAAAACTTACCTGGAAAGACTAAAAGATCTTAATATTATTATTATTATTATCGTTTATTTGTTAGGCGCCACAAGGTTTCCGCAGCGCCGTACATGGTACAAACAGTAGACTACACAGGGTAAGACAGTACAGAACAATAAACACAAAGTACCAGTACTTCAGAAACTCCAGGCAGGCAGATACAGTAGAGACGGAGTGGAAGAACAGGTATGGAGATATATATAGTTTGGAGCAGAGAAGGGAAACGGGGGACATGACCGAAACTTTCATATATATCCAGGGTTATAACAAGGTGCAGGAGGGAAACATTCTACAAAGGAAGAGAAGTATTAGAGCACGAGGACATGCACTGACACTGGGGGGGAGAGGAGTATTAGAGAACGAGGACACGTACTGACACTGGGGGGAAGGAGGTTCAGAGGAAAAACTACTTCACAGAAAGAGTAGTGGATAAGTGGAATATCCTCCCATCAGAGGTGATAGAGGATAATACAATAGAGCAGTTTAAACATGCTTGGGATAGACATAAGAATATCATTATAGAGAATAAGGGATCAAATAAGGTTTATGGTTACCATAGGTTAATACAACAATGGGCAGACTAGATGGGCCATGCCGTCAAATTCTATGTTTCTAGAAAACCCAGTATTATAGCGTCCCAATTATAAATAATACTTTCCTAATAGTAGGTATCACAGATGGGGCTGGACCGTCAATCTGTTGCACTTTGTACAATGGAAGTAATAGAAGTTGGGTGTGTGCCCTGCATATAGCAGCACAATGCCCTACAGAAGACCGAGGTCTAATACTGAGTACTTACTGTTCACCAAGATGCCAGGCCTGGCTCTCTCCCTCCTTACCCTCTTTTCACACTAGCAGGATCTCTTCCTCACCCCCCTCCCACACACACACACCCGTTCCCTTCCTCTCTCCTCTTCCTAAGACCCCTTTTCTCCCCTACTTGTCGCCTTCTTCTCTTTGCCTCTACTTTCATTGTTCCTTTTCTCATCGCTTTTCTTAGTAATTTTCTATTTGCTGAATGTTCATTGCAACTTAGTCTGTAGATTGTTAAAATTTTGAAAAATTCCCTAATAAAATATGTTTAAAAAAAAAAGAAGACCGAGGTCTGATTAGGAAGGAACATATATGCTGGGCAGGGGAGGATAAAGGGGAAGATGTTAGGTAGATCAGATGTGACATAGAGGGGGAACTGGTTAGGTGGGAGCCAATGGAAGAAGGGAGGGAGTAGTACTAGGGATGGCCAGAGGGGATTAGAGAGGCTTAAATTAATGGAATCCAGGAGAGTAGAGTTGTGTTTCAGAATTCAGACCCACCCACGCCACAGGTGTGTTATAAGATGTAAGTTAATATGTGTGTTATTTGCAGATGAGGCACAGCATGGTGGCAGAGCCCTGCAGTCAGTGGCCATGGGGGAGCAAATGGTGGTCATGGGGATACCCCTCTTTGAAAGTGCAGCTGAAATGCTCAATACCTCAGGGGAGGTATTTTAAGAAGCCAGGATAAGGGGAGGGGGGAGGGTCCCCAGGGCCTGGAGGCACCAGGGGGCATTGAGGGCCCCTCTTACTGGCTGGAGCTGATGGATGCTGTTTTCTTTACTACATTTAAAAATAATTGATTTCAAAATAAGGTTTTGACCTCTTTTTCGCCAAACAAATCTCATGTCTTAATTTCAAGGAAAATGGGTGTGAGCAATAAGAAAGGGGGCATCAGAGATCGATCATTGTATGATATCCTGGGCTGGGGCAGACAAACTCACTGACCCGAAAGTGTATACAGTGTGTGCTGACGTCGGAGCGCGAGGGTGTAATAATAAAAAGACATTATAATCTCCAGGTGACGGAGGCTGAGATGACTCATACTATGAGAACTGGGCATAAAGCTGCACCCATGGGACTGAAGGTGGAATAATGTGCAGTTCTCCAGATACTGAAATCCTAATCCAATGTACAAATATACCATACAGCCCTTACCCAGCCCTCACGTGGTATAACCTGTAATGTACCCTGGCATTGGTTGGCTGGTTACACAAGTAATTTTCTGAGGGTGGGCGAGTGGCTTGTATTGACAGCATATTACAGTATATATATATATAAAATCTATGTTCTCACAAGTAATGTAAACTATGACATTTACCACAAAATATAATCAATAAAGAGATTGCACAGGGTCAGGGTCCAGTGTTTGTAGAACTACAAGTGTCAGCTTGCCTTGGCATGGGGGTCCGATATTGCTACTTAGTAAAACACTAGAAGACAACACCGTATTAAAAGTCCTTTAATTTAAATAACCCTCCCTATCTCCTTTCTTTTTCTTTTCAATCAGTCTTCTATGGACAACCGATGGTTAAAAAATAATAAACCCTCAAAGACGTTGAGAACTTGCTCCTTGTGGGCTGATTGCCTGTCTTCAAGTAACCAATCCAGATTCGCCAACAAACTTCTTCTTATATATATATATATTATAGCAGCATATAGGCCACATGCATGCATCATAAAAAATGATTGCTCCCATTAGCAATATATTCATAATTGCCCCTATAATATAATGCAATAATATAAATAATATTGCCCCCTTTAAATAATGAAAGATCACATTCCCCCCATTAGGTTAATTAGAAATTAATTGTGCCCCTTAATCAATAAATAATCATTGGACCCATAAGTCAATGGTGCACTTTTTATGTATGCTATGAATGGCAAGATGGCGCAAGCAGCATATGGCTGACTTCCAGCTGGATGTATCTAGAGATATCTGAAATGCAACGTTTTGTGCCAAAATTTAAATGAAGCCACTGTCTTATCTGGACTCAGACGGCATCATCTATATATGAAGTCCACCGATACCGAACGCAGTGTATATACAGTATGTGAATAGCCAATCAGAGCTGCCTTCTCATGCTCTAACAAGAGTGAATCTGTCAAATCTTACAGTTATTTAGTAACGAAAAAGTAACCTATTAGACCATATAGTGAGGATGCCATAAATATTGTAAATGTCATTTTTGGGTTGTAAACAATTGTTTGACTGCTGGAAGGAATCCTCGCCACAACACGACATAACGACAACGCGACAAAGCAACAAATATTATTTTCTAAATAGCATTTCTTACAAATAATTTGCTAATATATAAAAATTGCAACACATTACATATCGGACCCGCGCAACGCTTGGTGAGCCTAGTAGTATAATAATAAAATAATATTGTCCCGTTTATATAATTTTATATTCATATTTCCCCTATAATATAATGCAGTCATATTGCCCCTTTAATATAATGGAAAATTTAATTTTCCCCATAACTTAGTTACAATTTAATTTTGCCCCTTAATCAATAAATAATGATTGTCCCCATAATTCATAACTGAAAACCGGCGGTTTAAGCCAACTGCCCTTTAGCAAATCTACCCCTTAGCCTCATACATTATTGTTATTATTGTGGCCCAAAACGCAGACAAAATCTCCAATAGCGGGCACATAATTGGTATCTCAGTAACGTTAGCTGTCTCAGGATTTTGGGGGTTTAATTCATTTAAAAAATGTATCGGAAGAATTGCAAAAAAGCAAATTTCCAAAATGTATTTCCCCTCAGAATGCTCATAAATGAAAAAAATATTTACTGGATTATGGGACCAAAATAAAGCCCTGTCGCTCTAATGGAGTAAACCAGAAATAAAGTGATTTATGGTGTAGTGGATACTCTGTGAAAAGTGAAAACTAGTGCGGCCTTCAAGGGTGCAAATTTTTCCCTGACAGCAAGGGGTTAATTTATTGGTGATAAGAAGGGGGACGTTCAGGAGAAGAGAATTCTGTAAGGGTCATGTTGGAAGGTGAACGCTTATTTAGTTATCCAGAATGTGCCTGCACACACCAATGTGTTATGATGTAACAGTCTCTCCTGTAGGTGTGACATTATAAGTCTTCCTCCTAGTTCCAGATTCCAGATAAGAGAACTGATCTGGGGCCCTCAGAAGATTAACAGAGAAGTCTCTTCAAGTTGTCAGCACCCCGTGAATCTCTTACGTGTGTCTGGTTTATCATTAGGCTGCTCAGCCGTGACCTCTTCTAATAACTTCCTCTCCAACAACATATATCCAAACAACGTTCTCTAATTGCCTGAGTGACCTAATTAATGAGCGAGTTGTTAGCATGTCATTATGAAAGGGTCAGGAACATATCCGTGTTTGTCACTAGTCTGTTCCGATGATAACTGCCCCAATTCCCAGAGCGCTCACTTAATGTGACGGGCATCTGTCAACAGCCTGGCAAAATATCCAACAACATGTGGCACAATATGTCATCAGCCACAAGAAGAGTCTCAGCTGTCCGACGTCAAGACGTTCGATGTGAAGAGGAGGAGACTCCAGCCAGTCAGATCTGTGGGAGCCCTGATCTGCCGTATGTTGGTCCATAGAGAGACTCTTATCAGAAGACCCTCTAATGGCAAACTGACCATCCTACCAGGAACATTGAGATAGACATCACCACGTTGTCACAGCCGTTGACACGACCGGTGATTCGGTTTATATATGTACTGGATAATAATATTGACATTTTTCAGCTGATTGTCATCATCAGCAACACTAAGGTCTCAAGGATTAAAGTATCCTGTACTCCTTCCGCAGAGGCAAACGCAGGATTTGTAGGGGAGGGTTTCCACACCACGCCAGTAGTGGGCGTGACCAGCATGCATGAGGGCGTGGCTATAATATTAGACAGTGCTTGGCTGCTCTCCAACTATTCCTATCCCTATAATATACATGGGCAATGCTACATACACTACTGTTAGGTGCACGCAGCTCTCCCTTTTCAAGCAGAGCCGTGTGAAGTGGGGGTAGGGTCCAGCCACCTCAATTTTACAGTGCCCCAGGCTTGGAGGGGGGTTTACAGGCACTAGGAACCCCCCCCCCCCCTCAGTTTGCCTATGTTCCGGCTGTACCATGCACCAGGCAGACATAGTATACAGATGTTGGGAAGACAGCTGCCAGGTAGTTCAGATCATTCTGATTCACCCGGTCTGCTGGAAGCGAGGTCTTCTTCCAAACATTATGTGTGATGACCATCAATCACGTTGGACTGAAGGTCTTCAGGTTCAGGGCAACTAGGATGGATCCTTCATTACTACTTCTATAGGTCCAGGAGTAAGATGATATACCCTCCCTTCATCTCATTTACCCCCATGTCTCAGTGTGACCTGCTACTGCTGTTCCAAAAACAGTCTTAAAATGATGAGATCTTTGTGTACTTGATTGTCTTCTACATAGAATAAACTGCCTGGTGTAATGTGCGCCATTGTCCTATCCTCACCCAGCTAAGTGGACTGAGCCCGACTGTGTAAGGACAAGAGGAGTGTGGATTACAGAACTCCACCACCAGTGCAACGAGTCCAGTAATGATCCCACCAGTGCTACCAGTCCAGTAATGATCCCACCAGCGCTGAGCCTTTCCAGTAGGGATGATCGAACCAGCTGTGCATCGTTTCAAGAACTGGTTCGTCGAATGGGTACAAATATTACAAAATTTTCTGGAACTTATCAAATTTCTGACATGTTAAAAAAAAATTAAATTGAATTAAATTCAACAAAGTTGCAGGTTGAAAAATATTCAAGCTTAAATGTATACATTTCAATTATTTTTAATGGCGAACCTTGAACGTTAATGAAAAACTTCCACCTCAGTACTCTAATAACAAGAAATGATAAAATGTTTTTATATTATTTAAAAACGCTATTTCATTAGTGTTTAAAATTTTTAATATTTAATAATACTAATTGCTAAACGTGAACGACAAACCTCAAAACGCGAATGACGAACCTCTGGCAAGAACAGCGAACACAGTCTGTGAACGATGAACACAAGACACAAATTGCAAACAAGAAATCTTAATTGGGGTGAATTAGCGATTGCACTGTGGACATATTCGTGGCCATCGAGTCAGTGAAGTTCAATTTGAACCAGTTTAAAAATCTGGAGCATCCCAGTTGCTGAGACGCACAGCGCGCTAGTTATTGTAACAGGGTCTCACATAGTTGTGAGGGGGAGGACATGTCTTCTAGCCACATAAATGTCAGCAAAGAGACAGGAGTCCTGGAGGGAGTGAGGACAAGTGATGTTTATTAGGAATGTTCCAATAAACCTGTCTCCAGCCTTGTTCATCGTGTCTGATGTGTGTAAATTGTAGCTGCACGCTGGTAATCACACACACAATACTACTCCCAGGATACAAGTACAGTTTGCTTTATCTCTATGATGTAAATAATTGCAGTTATTATACTATAGACCACGGCCTACTCCATGTCCACAGATATAAGAGATGAACATGTTCAACATGTGATGCTGAGGACCATGAATTAGGCTGGGAGTAACCCTGCGTTCTCCCGTACACACATACGAAACTTGCGCTGCCAACTGTGATTCCCTAGGGATAAAATACAGAACAACATTTATTTCAGTGTTTATTTTTAAAACATTAATTACTGGATACAAAATTAACATTAAACGGCATCAAGTAAATGGTGACTATCCAGCAAAACCAGTTATGTCCTGAAGCTTGTGGATCAGACCAGGAATACGTCTATGCATGGGGGTCATACAATGTACTTTTACTATACTATTGACATCAATATACTTTTCATAGTATTGTGATTGTATCACAAAGATGGAGAGAAATAGCTAAACATTGTCTTCAATATCGTTCATTGTTATCTTATTACAGTCACTCTGCAAATATATCCCAACATTTCAAGTCTGAGCCTTAGGGCCCCTGGTTATGGAGCCCGGGTGGGAGAGGTCCTGTCAGAGCATCTCCGTCTCCTTGGGGACTATTTATTATTGTGGTGGCAGCTGAGAGAAAAGGGAAGAGTTACTGATTCTGCTGTACTGAGCATGTGTGAGGGGCCAGCAAATAAAGAAATGTAACATATATATGAATATATAGTGGTAGATGTGATATATATATTATATAGTATAGATCTGTTCATTTCATATAGAAAAGAAGTTATTTAGTCAATAAATAATTTTTCAGTTCTGTCATTTGGTAATAGAATCCTGGCTTTAAAAGAAGGGTCATCGCGGTGATACCTGTACTACCACACTACTCGTACCACCGAGATACCTGTACCACCACACTACTCGTACCACCGAGATTCCTGTACCACCACACTACTCGTACCACCGAGATACCTGTACCACCACACTACTCGTACCACCGAGATACCTGTACCACCACACTACTCGTACCACCGCCATACCTGTACCACCACACTACTCGTACCACCGAGATTCCTGTACCACTGCACTACTTGTACCACCGAGATTCCTGTACCACTGCACTACTTGTACCACCGCGATACCTGTACCACCACACTACTCGTACCACCGAGATTCCTGTACCACCACACTACTCGTACCACCGAGATACCTGTACCACCACACTACTCGTACCACCGAGATACCTGTACCACCACACTACTCGTACCACCGCCATACCTGTACCACCACACTACTCGTACCACCGAGATACCTGGACCACCACACTACTCGTACCACCGAGATACCTGGACCACCACACTACTCGTACCACCGAGATACCTGGACCACCACACTACTCGTACCACCGCCATACCTGTACCACCACACTACTCGTACCACCGCCATACCTGTATCACCACACTACTCGTACCACCGAGATTCCTGTACCACTGTACTACTCGTACCACCGAGATACCTGTACCACCACACTACTCGTACCACCGAGATACCTGTACCACCACACTACTCGTACCACCGAGATACCTGTACCACCACACTACTCGTACCACCGCCATACCTGTACCACCACACTACTCGTACCACCGCCATACCTGTACCACCACACTACTCGTACCACCGCCATACCTGTACCACCACACTACTCGTACCACCGAGATACCTGTACCACCACACTACTCGTACCACCGCCATACCTGTACCACCACACTACTCGTACCACCGAGATACCTGTACCACCACACTACTCGTACCACCGCCATACCTGTACCACCACACTACTCGTACCACCGAGATTCCTGTACCACTGCACTACTTGTACCACTGCGATACCTGTACGACCACAAAACTTGTACCACCACGATTTTTGTACCATCACAATACTTGTACCACCATAAAACTTGTACCAGCGCGATACCTGTACCACTGCAATACTCGGACCACCATGATTCCTGTACCACTGTGATTCCTGTACCACCGCTATACTCACACCAGTACAATTCCTGTACCACCACACTACTCGTACCACCGAGATTCCTGTACCACCACACTACTCGTACCACCGCCATAACTGTACCACCACACTACTCGTACCACCGAGATTCCTGTACCACCACACTACTCATACCACCGAGATTCCTGTACCACCACACTACTCGTACCACCGCCATAACTGTACCACTACACTACTCGTACCACCGAGATACCTGTACCACCACACTACTCGTACCACCGCCATACCTGTACCACCACACTACTCGTACCACCGAGATTCCTGTACCACTGCACTACTTGTACCACTGCGATACCTGTACGACCACAAAACTTGTACCACCACGATTTTTGTACCATCACAATACTTGTACCACCATAAAACTTGTACCAGCGCGATAGCTGTACCACTGCAATACTCGGACCACCATGATTCCTGTACCACTGTGATTCCTGTACCACCGCTATACTCACACCAGTACAATTCCTGTACCACCACTATACTTGTACTGCCGTGATTCCTGTACCATCACCATAATCGAACCACTGCAATTCCTGTACCACTGCAATACTCGTACCACCGCAATACCAGTACAACCACAATTCCGGAACCACTGCGATACCTGTACCACAGCGATAACTGATAAATTCAAAGGAAGAGAAATATTTTCAAAGGAAGAGAAGTATTAGAACACGAGGACATGCACTGACACCGGGGGGAAGAGAAGTATTAGAACACGAGGACATGCACTGACACCGGGGGGAAGAGAAGTATTAGAACACGAGGACATGCACTGACACCGGGGGGAAGAGAAGTAATAGAACACGAGGACATGCACTGACACCGGGGGGAAGAGAAGTATTAGAACACGAGGACATGCACTGACACCGGGGGGAAGTAGGTTCAGAGGAAATTTGAGGAAAAACTATCCTTATATCCTTACAAAGAACTAAGGATCAAATAGGGTTTGAGGTCACCATAGGTTAATAAAACAATGGGCAGACTAGATGGGCCAAGCGGTTCTTATCTGCCGGTTCTATGTTTCTATGATTCTACAAATTGGTTCTCATATGCAAAACCTTCTCTAAGCGGCAGTAATCCCTTTAACAGTTCCCATGACCGTCCTCTCCGCCTCCTGGTGTCCTAGGAAGGTAAGAAGGATGAACTATTACCCTAAACTAAAAACATTTTATAAGCAGATTTATCAAGGGGCAAAAATCCCTATTGTGGATCTTTGGTTGCCCCCTGAGAACCCCAGCTACTTCCTCAATTAGGCAGGGACATATGATTTGTGGGGACCCCAGCTGGTCAGCTGTGGTACAGCGGTATGGACAGAGAAGATAGTGACTGCTCTGATGAACTGTCTTCTGATTGGGTGAGCACACTGCCACCTGAACCAATTATATTCCTGTCCCCTCAAAATACCCATTAAGGGGATCGGTTTATGGGAACTTACAGGAAACCCAACTCCTGCACTTACTACAAACATTATATCCTATCTTCCTCTATCAGTCACATTACCAGTGTAAGGACAGACTCTGCTGTGCTACAATGTATCCAGAAACCTTCTGCTGTCTGATAATATTAATGTATGTTAGAAGTAAACATAACAGTGTGCAGATCAATAAGTTAAAGATAAATGAAGGTGGAGACCCCCATTTAAGTAATTACAACCGTGGAAACTAAACTGGTACAATACCTGGAACTACAAGTCCCAACACACTCTCTTAACTACAGTTGCAGAGACAAAAAAAATTGTATTATAATTTTTTAGCCGTGTTTATAAATCTATCTATCTATCTATCTATCTATCTATCTATCTATCTATCTATCTATCTATCTATCTCTGTATATATGTATCTATATCTATCTATCTATATATATATATATATATATATATATATATATATATATATACATATATAAAAGGGACTGACTGGGTTAATATCCCCCCTCATGCAGCTGTCCACTCTTATCACCAGACACCTGTTGACGTGACTCCCACCCTTCAGTCCTGACAAACCTTTATGAGATTATAGGACTTCATATCTAAAATGATTAAATAAACAGCAATGCATTAAAATGGTGATACCTTAGAAGTGACCTAAGCCGGCCAAGTAGTGAGCAGCTGCTGCCCCCGGCCCCCCTCTCCGCTCCTCTGGTCAGCTGTCCTCTGTCACACATCTCCCATCTCTCCTGCAAATCCCCTCGATCACATTTCACCACACTCCCCCCTCGCTGGTATAATTAGTAATTAGAGAGAGGGGATGTTAGTGTGCCCCCTCCCCGCGATCTGGACATTTGATTCCTGTCCATCAAATGTTCAGTGTGTTAGCAGAACTTACAGGGGGTCTCTATATAGTGACATCTTCTCATGAAGATTAAAGTACCAGGAAAACATATGTATGTATGTATGTATGTATGTATGTATGTATGTATGTATGTATGTATGTATGAATCTATATATCTATCTATCTAAATATATATACACTATGGACAAAAGTATTTGGCCACACCTGTTAATTATTGAATTGAGGTGTTTCAATCAGACTCGTTACCAGAGGTGTATAAAATCATGCACCTACCAATGTAGTCTCCATTTGCAAACATTTGTGATACAAAAGGGTCGTTCTGAAAAGCTCAATGACTTCAAGCGTGGTACAGTGATAGGATGTGTGGTACTGTGATAGATGTCACCTTTGCAATAAGACGGTTCGTGAAATTTCATCTCTGCTGGATATTCCACGGTCAACTGTAAGTGATATTATTAGAAAGTGGAAGCATTTAGGAACAACAGCAACTCCGCCACTAAGCAGAAGACCACGTAAAATTACAGAGTGGGGTCAACAACTGCTAAGGTGCATGGTGCGTAAAAGTCACCAACACTCTGGTGATTCTATAGCTGAAGAGTTCCGAACTTCCACTGGCATTAAAAACTGTGCAGTGGGAGCTTAATGGAATGGGTTTCCATGGCCGAGCAGCTACATGCAAACCTCACATCACCAAGACCAATGCCAAGCGTCGGATGGAGTGGTGTAAAGCACATCTACACTGGATTGTAGAGTAGTGGAAACGTGTTCTGTGGAGTGCTGAATCACGCTTCTCTGTTTGGCAGTCGGATGGGCGAGTCTGGATTTGGCGGATGCCGGGAAAACGTTACCTGCCTGACTGCATTATGCCAACTGTGAAGTTTGCTGGAGGAGGGATAATGGTATGGGACTGTTTTTCAGGGTTTGGGCTAGGCCTCTTATCTCCAGTGAAGGGCAATCTTAATGCTTCAGAATACCAAGTCATTTTGGACAATGTTATGCTTCCAACTTTGTGACAACAGTGTGAAGAAGGCCCTTTTCTATTCCAACATGACTGTGCCCCAGTGCACAAAGCAAGCACTACAAAGACATGGTTTGATGAGTTCAGTGTGGAAGAACTTGACTGGCCGCACAGAGCCCTGACCTCAACCCCATCGAACTGGAATGGAAATTACGAGCCAGGTCTACTTGTCCAACATTAGTCCAACATTTTGTGAAAAGAGGGACCAACTCCATATGAAAGTATATGTATTTAAATACAATGCCATTATAGTCCCTTTTGGTGTAATGGTCAAGCGTCTGAATGCTTTTGTCCATATAGTGTATATATATATATATATATATATCTACTATATAAATGCCTAGTGGCGTGTGTGGGGAAAAAAAACCAAGCTGCAGCGCCACCTGCTGGGCAGAGTTATACACTGACCTATATATTTCTTGAAGGAGAAGTGACAGTTGGGAGTGGTTGGTGGTTGCCGGGGGTGACAGTGGGGATTTTTTAACACCTTAAGTAGCTTGATGAAGGATGTGGTGATGAAGATGAAGGATGAGGTGATGGAGAAAAATTATGAGGTGGTGACATGTGGACAAAACCACGTTAAAAAAGGGTGCTTGCGTCGGGAAGTAACGCTCTTCCCCTGAGGAGGCCTGGGCTAGGCCCAAATGCATGACAAGAACCTTTTTAACACCTTAAGTAGCTTGATTTGACTAGAATGCATGAGTATCATGCACGGGTTAACTTGTATATATATATATATATATATATATATATACACACACACACACACACCAGTCATCCATAACATTAAAACCATTAACAAGTCAAGTGAATATTATTGATTATCTCGTTACACTGGCACCTGTCTGGAGTTGCGACATATTAGGCAGCAATTGAACAGACTATGGGTAAGCGTAAGGATCTGAGTGACTTTGAAAAGGATCAAATTATGATGGCTATACGTCTGGGTCAGAGCATCTCCAAATCGGCAAGTCTTGTGGGATGTTCTCGGTATGCAGTGGTTAGTACGTCCCAAAAGTGGTCCAAGGAAGGACAACCAGTAAACTAGTGACAGGGTCATGGGTACCCAAGGTTCATTGACGTTTGTGGGGAGCGAAGGCTAGCCCATCTGGTCCAATCCCACAGAAGAGCTACTGTAGTACAAATTGCTGAAAAAGTTATTGCTGGTTATGATAGAAAGGTGTCAGAGCACACAGAGCATCGCAGCTTGCTGCATGTGAGGCTCTGTAGCCGCAGACCGGTCAGAGTGCCCATACTGAACTCTGTCCACCACCAAAAGTGCCTTCAATGGGCACATGAGCGCCAAAAAGTTTTCTTTCACATCACATGGACGGTCGGGTGTGTGTGCATTGTTTACCTGGAGATGGCACCAAGATGCACTATGGGAAGAAGGCAAGCCGGTGGAGGCAGTGGCAGAGACTCTGGGTAATTGTCTCCTGTGAAACCCTGGGTCCTGGCACTCATGTGGATGTTACTCTGACATGTACCACCTACCTAAACATTGTTGCAGACCAAGTACACCCCTTCATGGCAGCGGTATTCCCAGATGGCAGTGCCCTCTTTCAGCAGGATAATGTGCACTGCCACACTGCAAAACTTGTTCAGGAATGGTTTGAGGAACATGGCAAAGTGTTCAAGGTGTTGGCCTCCAAATTCCCCAGATCTCAATCTGATCGAGCATCTGTGGGATGTGCTGGAAAAACAAGTCTGAGCCATGGAGGCCCCACCTCACAACTTACAGGGCTTAAAGGATCTGCTGCTAACGTCTTGGTGCCAAATACTACAGGACACCTTCCCAGGTCTTGTGTAGTCCATGCCTCGATGGGTCAGAGCTGTTTTGGCCACACAATATTAGACAAGTGGTTTTGAAGTTGTGGCTGATGAGTGTATGCTATAAATATATATATATATATATATATATATATACACACACAAATATTATTTTTCACAAAGTCTGCTGCCTCAGTTTCTATAATGGCAATTTGCATATACTCCAGAATGTCATGAATAGTGGTCAGATAAAATGCAATTAATTTCAAAGTCCCTCTTTGCCACCATGACAATGAACTTTATCCTAAAACCTACATTTCCATTGCATTTCAGCCCTGCCACAAAAGGACCAGCTCTCTGGTTAACACAGGTGAGAGTGTTGACGAGGACAAGGCTGGAGATCACTCTTTCATTCTGATTGAGTTAGAATAACATACTGGAAGTTTTAAAAGGAGGGTGGTGCTTGAAATCCTTGTTCTTCCTCTGTTAACCATGGTTATCTGCAAGCAAACACGGGCAGTCATCATTGCTTTGCACTAAAAGGGCTTCACACATAAGGATATTGCTGCTAGTAAGATTGCACCTAAATCAACCACTTATCGGATCATCAAGAACTTCAAGGAGAGAGGTTCAATAGTTGTGAAGAAGGCTTCAGGGCACCCAGGAACGTTCAGCAAGGGCCAGGAGCATCTCCCAAAGTTGATTCAGCTGCGGGATCTGGGCAACACCAGTGCAGAGCTTGCTCAGGAATGGCAGCAGGCAGGTGTGAGTGTATCTGCACGCACAGTGAGATAAATACTTTTGGAGGATGGCCTGGTGTTAAGAAGACCATCAAAGAAGCCACTTTTCTCCAAGAAAAATGTCAGGGACAGACTGATATTCTGCAAAAGGTACAGGGATTGGACTGCTGAGTACTCTGAGTCATTTTCTCTGATGAATCTCCTTTCAGATTGTTTGGGGCATCTGTTAAAACGCTTGTCTGAAGAAGGAAAGGTGAGCGCTACCATCAGTCCTGTGTCATGTCAACAGTAAAGCATCCTGAGACCATTCATGTGTGGGGTTGCTGATCAGCCAAGGGAGTGGGCTCACTCACAATTTTGCCTAATTAAACAGCCATGAATAAAGAATGGTACCAAAACATCCTCCAAGAGCAACTTCTCCCAACCATACAAAAACAGTTTGGTGATGAACAATGCCTTTTCCAGCATAATGGAGCACCTTTGCATAAGCTAAATGTGATAACTTAGTGGCCCAGGTATCAAAACATCAAAATTTTGGGTCCATGGCCAGAAAACTCCCCAGACCTTAATCCAATTGAGAACTTGTGGGCAATCCTCAAGAGACGGGTGGACAAACAAAAACCCACAAAATCTGACAAACTCAAAGCATTGATTAGACAAGAGTGGGCGGCCATCAGTCAGTATGTGGCCTCAGAAGTTGATTGACAGCTGCTAGGGCGAATTGCAGAGGTCTTCAAAATGAATGGTCAACACTGCAAATATTGACTCTTTTCATAAACTTACTGTAATTGTCAATAAAAGCCTTTGACACAGTTATACCATACCAACATCTGACAAAAAGGTCTAAAAACACTGAAGCAGCAAACTTTGTGAAAACCAATACTTGTGTCATTCTTAAAACTATATATATGTATAGTCTTATATAGAAGAGATGCTGCTGCTCATATACGCCGTACAGATTGCTGCACACATAGCCCCAAAATGGCCCTAGACAAGACTGTAATATGGGAGATGAAAAGCATCATGGATCATCCCCGAGCACTTCACTCATTTTGGGAATTTCCCACCAGTGATATTAGGGGAATATAACTACATGTGTGGAAAAATTAAAAATATTTTTGTCTGAAATTATTCAAAACAGGGGACAATAGCTTGAGCTCAGCAAATATAAAATCAATATGCTGTTATAAGTGCTGTCAATGTATGGAAACTTTTACATATATGTTTGTGGATGTTATTTGTATATGTACATTACAGCTAGTGGTACCTGGCCCTGTGAGAGACAAGCGATGACATCATCCTTTCATACCGCCATTAGGATGTGTGGAGACACAGAGCACCGTAAACATCATCGAAGTAGGATACATCTGTACGCAGTAAATCTAGGAGAATACGTCATCCTAATAATATATATTACAGAGCTGTGTACTGCTGTCCTGCACCATACATCCAGGATAATATACATGCAGGATTTCTCTATCTGTTGGACTTGTTACCCAAGGGGTAAACCCGGCTGGCTAGATTTGGGTTCTCAATCCCACTAATAAAGATAAATAACTAAACCGTGTTGAACTCGATATTATTGTAATCTATAATCTGGGAGGAAAAGGGCCAAACAAGGCTCTGAAAACATCAGTGTGACATGGTTTCTCCTAATGTACACATGCTGCCTGCGCACAGTGGATGCAGCCATTTCTTGAAGACTGCAGCCTATCAATACACTAGGAACCAGTGACATCACTGAGAGTGCGGCCTATCCAGTCACTAGGAACCAGTGACATCACTGAGAGTGCAGCCTATCCAGTCACTAGGAACCAGTGACATCACTGAGAGTGCAGCCTATCCAGTCACTAGGAACCAGTGACATCACTGAGAGTGCAGCCTATCCAGTCACTAGGAACCAGTGACATCACTGAGAATGCAGCCTATCCAGTCACTAGGAACCAGTGACATCACTGAGAGTGCAGCCTATCCAGTCACTAGGAACCAGTGACATCACTGAGAGTGCGGCCTATCCAGTCACTAGGAACCAGTGACATCACTAAGAGTGCGGCCTATCCAGTCACTAGGAACCAGTGACGTCACTGAGAGTGCAGCCTATCCAATCACTAGGAACCAGTGACATCACTGAGAATGCAGCCTATCCAGTCACTAGGAACCAGTGACATCACTTAGAATGCAGCCTATCCAGTCACGAGGAACCAGTGACATCACTGAGAATGCAGCCTATCCAGTCACTAGGAACCAGTGACATCACTGAGAATGCAGCCTATCCAGTCACTAGGAACCAGTGACATCACTGAGAGTGCAGCCTATCCAGTCACTAGGAACCAGTGACATCACTGAGAGTGCAGCCTATCCAGTCACTAGGAACCAGTGACATCACTGAGAATGCAGCCTATCCATTCACTAGGAACCAGTGACATCACTTAGAATGCAGCCTATCCAGTCTCTAGGAACCAGTGACATCACTGAGAATGCAGCCTATCCAGTCACTAGGAACCAGTGACATCACTGAGAGTGCAGCCTATCCAGTCACTAGGAACCAGTGACATCACTGAGAATGCAGCCTATCCATTCACTAGGAGCCAGTGACATCACTGAGAATGCAGCCTATCCAGTCACTAGGAACCAGTGACATCACTGAGAGTGCAGCCTATCCAGTCACTAGGAACCAGTGACATCACTGAGAATGCAGCCTATCCATTCACTAGGAGCCAGTGACATCACTGAGAATGCAGCCTATCCATTCACTAGGAACCAGTGACATCACTGAGATTGCAGCCTATCCAGTCACTAGGAACCAGTGACATCACTGAGAGTGCAGCCTATCCATTCACTAGGAGCCAGTGACATCACTGAGAATGCAGCCTATCCATTCACTAGGAACCAGTGACATCACTGAGAGTGCGGCCTATCCAGTCACTAGGAACCAGTGACATCACTGAGAGTGCGGCCTATCCAGTCACTAGGAACCAGTGACGTCACTGAGAGTGCAGCCTATCCAATCACTAGGAACCAGTGACATCACTGAGAATGCAGCCTATCCAGTCACTAGGAACCAGTGACATCACTTAGAATGCAGCCTATCCAGTCACGAGGAACCAGTGACATCACTGAGAATGCAGCCTATCCAGTCACTAGGAACCAGTGACATCACTGAGAATGCAGCCTATCCAGTCACTAGGAACCAGTGACATCACTGAGAGTGCAGCCTATCCAGTCACTAGGAACCAGTGACATCACTGAGAGTGCAGCCTATCCAGTCACTAGGAACCAGTGACATCACTGAGAATGCAGCCTATCCATTCACTAGGAACCAGTGACATCACTTAGAATGCAGCCTATCCAGTCTCTAGGAACCAGTGACATCACTGAGAATGCAGCCTATCCAGTCACTAGGAACCAGTGACATCACTGAGAGTGCAGCCTATCCAGTCACTAGGAACCAGTGACATCACTGAGAATGCAGCCAATCCATTCACTAGGAGCCAGTGACATCACTGAGAATGCAGCCTATCCAGTCACTAGGAACCAGTGACATCACTGAGAGTGCAGCCTATCCAGTCACTAGGAACCAGTGACATCACTGAGAATGCAGCCTATCCATTCACTAGGAGCCAGTGACATCACTGAGAATGCAGCCTATCCATTCACTAGGAACCAGTGACATCACTGAGATTGCAGCCTATCCAGTCACTAGGAACCAGTGACATCACTGAGAGTGCAGCCTATCCATTCACTAGGAGCCAGTGACATCACTGAGAATGCAGCCTATCCATTCACTAGGAACCAGTGACATCACTGAGAGTGCAGCCTATCCAGTCACTAGGAACCAGTGACATCACTGAGAGTGCAGCCTATCCAGTCACTAGGAACCAGTGACATCACTGAGAGTGCAGCCTATCCAGTCACTAGGAACCAGTGACATCACTGAGAGTGCAGCCTATCAATACACTAGGAACCAGTGACATCACTGAGAGTGCAGCCTATCCATTCACTAGGAACCAGTGACATCACTGAGAGTGCAGCCTATCCAGTCATTAGGAACCAGTGATATCACTGAGAGTGCAGCCTATCCAGTCACTAGGAACCAGTGACATCACTGAGAGTGCAGCCTATCCACTCACTAGGAACCAGTAACATCACTGAGAATGCAGCCTATCCATTCACTAGAAGCCAGTGACATCACTGAGAATGCAGCCTATCCATTCACTAGGAACCAGTGACATCACTGAGAGTGCAGCCTATCCAGTCACTAGAAACCAGTGACATCACTGAGAGTGCAGCCTATCCAGTCACTGGGAACCAGTGACATCACTGAGAGTGCGGCCTATCCAGTCACTAGGAACCAGTGACATCACTGAGAGTGCGGCCTATCCAGTCACTAGGAACCAGTGACATCACTGAGAGTGCAGCCTATCCAGTCACTAGGAACCAGTGACATTACTGAGAATGCAGCCTATCCAGTCTCTAGGAACCAGTGACATCACTTAGAATGCAGCCTATCCAGTCTCTAGGAACCAGTGACATCACTGAGAATGCAGCCTATCCAGTCACTAGGAACCAGTGACATCACTGAGAATGCAGCCTATCCAGTCACTAGGAACCAGTGACATCACTAAGAGTGTAGCCTATCCATTCACTAGGAACCAGTGACATCACTAAGAGTGTAGCCTATCCAGTCACTAGGAACCAGTGACATCACTGAGAGTTCAGCCTATCCAGTCACTAGGAACCAGTGACATCACTGAGAGTTCAGCCTATCCAGTCACTAGGAACCAGTGACATCACTGAGAGTTCAGCCTATCCAGTCACTAGGAACCAGTGACATCACTAAGAGTGTAGCCTATCCAGTCACTAGGAACCAGTGACATCACTTAGAATGCAGCCTATCCAGTCACGAGGAACCAGTGACATCACTGAGAGTGCAGCCTATCCAGTCAATAGGAACCAGTGACATCACTGAGAGTGCAGCCTATCCAGTCACTAGGAACCAGTGACATCACTGAGAGTGCAGCCTATCCAGTCACTAGGAACCAGTGACATCACTGAGAGTGCAGCCTATCCATTCACTAGGAACCAGTGACATCACTGAGAGTTCAGCCTATCCAGTCAATAGGAACCAGTGACATCACTAAGAGTGTAGCCTATCCAGTCACTAAGAACCAGTGACATCACTAAAGCAGTCATTCTCCAGGCTGAACCAACATTCATGAGAATGCAGCGCAATTCTTGCATCAATTCACTAGGAATTATGGAGAGCGAAAACATAATATTGGTTAAACTCACAAAACAACTACAACTACTGTTTGTAGGAAATAATTACACTTAAATATTCAAAAATAAAGGCGGTCACATGTGGTAAGATCCTATCGCTCAGCATGATATGTGACCAAATTGGACCAAGTGTTTGGAAGGTGACTGCACACGCAACACGGTCATCTGCACTATTCAACATTTACCAACATGTCCAATACTGTTCAAATTTATTACCAGTATGGGGGGAGGGATGTTATATGAATCGAGCGGCCTGACATAGGTGCTTAACCATCCCTTAAACAGACACAGGATTACCACATAAAACAGCCATAAAGATTTATATTCCTTGGTAATTTGTTTCTGCTTCAGGCGTTATATTGCACAACATTGAAAAACAAATATATACCCTACACACGGTGCCGCAACTAGACATTTTAGTGCCCTGGACGAGACAGGGCACCGGCGCCCCCCATCTAAGTGGGAGTGGCATTTGACAATTGGGTGTGGCCAACCTAATGTGTGGGTGTGGCTAGCACTTTACCGAAAGAATTTATATATATATATATATATATATATACCGATATACACACAGTGGTGGGATTCCAATAAATTAACAACCGGCTCTCTGCCCAAATGACCATTTAAAGTATGCAAAAAGTATATAGCAATAGGTATTCTAATATTTTATGCACTTAATACTCAAATAAGAACAGCAAAACTGTCTGTGTCTGTGTGTTAAGTAATTTAGATGTAAGCCCCAATGGGGCAGGGAGTAATGTAAATGAGTTCTCTGTACAGCAGTGTGGAAGAAATTCATAAGTTTAGTTGTTTTATGTAGAGGACAAAATATATATTTATTTTACATAAACTGTACTGGGCATGAATTTAAGGGGGGGTTCATATATACTTAATTCGAATTGTGATACTAAATTGTCTGTCTTATTCATATAATGCCTCAATGTAACTCAAATACTACAGTATGTGTAGGTTTAAGTTACTTTAATATATTGTGATTTACTTCATATAATCAAATTTGATTTAAAAACGAGAGAGAGAGAGAGAGAGAGAGAGAGAGGGAGAAAGATTAACATTAACTTACAAGAGTTTGGTGCTTCAGCCCTTAAATTCCGCAGTGGAACGCATTTGCAAGTTCGGCATTTGGAACGCAAACGTTCCAAATGCCGAACTTCCTGTCAGTGGAACGCACATGTGTTCCACTGCGGAACTTAAGGGCTGAAGCATCAAACTCTTGTAAGTTAATATCTCTATCTCTCTCTCTCTCTCTTTAGCCCTTAAGCGGAACTGAAGGCCTGAAGGTATGGAGGCAGGTAGCAGGTGGCTGCTGCACCCTCTTGGCCTTGCGCCTTGGGCGATGGCACCGCCCGCACCATCCTCGTTACGGGCCCTGCCTACACACAATTAACCAAATCACGCCTAGGTGCATCCAACCACGCCCCATGTCACTGAAGTCACACCCATTTCTGGTAGACCATGTCCTTTGGGGAGTCCTGAAACGTAAGTCTGTCCTACGAAACATGAGATGATGTTATCTGTTAGGTGAAAGAAGGAGGGAAATGTGGGATGAGATCACCAGGTTTGGTTCTAACCATGGTTTAAAGCAGGGGTGTCCAACCTTTTAGCTTCCCTGGGCCACATTGGAAGACGACGGGTTGGTTTGGGCCGCACATAAGATACACTAACAATAACGATAGCTGATCATCAAAAAAACCATGGAAAACATAGTTAACATATATATATATATATATATATATATATATATATATATATGAGGAAAAAAGTGAGATATATATATATATATATATATATATATATATATATATATCACTTTTTTTTCAAATCCCCCTATACTTACCTTTCAATCGCCCTGTTCAAAAAATCCTCTCTAGTTATTATACTATTATCACTTTTTGTATTGTTTCGATGCAATATCAATAAAGTGCATTTAAGCCAGGCATTGTATATCAGGGTGCCCTGACCAGGCCTGCGGTACCTGACATATACATCACTGTGACCCCAAATTGTGACCTGTTTTGCTAATTACACCACTATGTTAGTTAAGGGATAACAAATTATAATGGGCCAAAGAGAATAATATATAATGCCCCATTAGTATTTCAAGTAGAAGTATGTAGCAGGGAGATAAGGTCCATGATGCTCCAGGACCAGGTGACTTTTATTCACTTGTCAGTGTCCCTTGAAATAATAAAAAAAATCCCCTTTAACTCACCTTTTAATCGGCTTGTTCTCCTGTCCTCTTCTCTTCTTTTCTCCAATTCTGTGCTGCTGATTGTTCTTCTCGCGCGGGTGACTCGACTGTGCTGCGCTCCGCAATGGATGTTCACTGCGAGCACCGCACGGAGGAGGAGACAAGGGAGGGAGCCGGAGAACCAGCTGACGTGGTAAGTATTTTCTTTTCTTTTTTTTGCAGGATTTTTTTTTTCCATTAACAGTGCTGCCCCTTGCTGCAACCAAAACTCCTTCTGGGCCACATTTACAGGCGTGCTGGGCCGCATGTGGTCCGCGGCCGCGGGTTGGACAACCATGGTTTAAAGGATGTTCTGTAGAATATATAAATACGTGTGTCCCACATTCAAGGGGAACAGCCCCCCAAGACATGTTAAATGTCTGTCCACATTCTGACTCTTCTTATTCCACATTATTCTTATTTATTTTACTACATACATTACTTCCTGGCCTCCATGTCTGCCTTTCAGCCACGTCTATATATCATCAGGCAGAGCAGTAATATGCTGGTTCTTGGAAACAGGTGCAGAAAGAAAATAGTCCAGCCCTAAGCAGTTGGGTAATTATACTTGATGCCCTCCTACCCCCAACAAGCATTGTAGCAGGGTCACCGGCAGCCAACCAATCAGAAGCTGCTGACACAAATTCTCCAACTAACCATTAGCACAGTGCTTCCAACTATCTCTCTAATAATGAGGGTCCTGGATATCGGACAAACCCTTGTTCTACTCCCCTGAATGGAGTTCTTCTTTAAATCCAGTTTATTTTTAGTAACATCAATGTTGTTAGTCTCTACCTTTGGCTCCTTCTTTATCTATAAGTATGAACACGTCAATGGTTCAGCTACTGTAGATTTGTACAGGAATATAAACTGAAGACTACAAATAAAAAACTATAAAAGAGTCTCTATGGGGGAAATTCAATTACTGGCAACGTGTCACGTGGACATCACTGCGATGCCTGGCTGTGCACACTCCGGCCATTCTATGGGGTGCGAGAACAAATGAGCGGAGATTCCGGCCATAACATCAACTAGATGTGTATCCGTGGATGTTCCGGAGACACCTTGCACAAAATTAAACCAAATTAAATCTCCCACCTAAGAGCTAATTGGAAGCAAAGTGAATTTCCCACAATCAGTGCAGTAATTAATAGAATGTGACAAATATATATATATGTATATATATATATATATATATATATATATATATATATACTGCTCTGAATTTATGAGCACGACCGCCCTAATAAATTCCAATCTATCTGGGCCCATTGGCTTAACTATGAGGCCCCTTTTCTCTCTTCTCCTCCCCCTCCCCTTCTTTTATTCTGAGACCCTCGTTCCCCCTGCTAATTTTTGTCTAATATATATATATATATGTATATATAAAGAGAGAGAGAGAGAGCGATAGGTATAGATATATATATATATATATATATATATATATATATATATATATATAGACACAACTATGTGGCTGAGATATTATTTTCTGGCAAGACCTCACTTGTAGCCTTGGTGTAACTTCAGTTAGTTTCATCTCACAGTCTAAGACAACAGGATACAAACAGATATTCAACGTGACTTTTCCATTTGTAAATAAGTCTCAGAAAATTCTGTGGGGCTCTCCTGACAAATATGACTGAGAATTCTGGCAATAAGGAACATGACCAGGCTTCAGACATAGAGAATACAAATAGGTTTTCCGATACAGAGGAGCAGAAGAAACCTGTCTAACATGGAGGAGCCTGACTGTGCCTTCTGAGTGGAGAACCAGACATATGTCTTCTGATAGGGCAAGACTTGAAAGGACCTCCTAACATGGAAAAGTAGGACTAGATAATCTGAAATGAAGGAGCAGAAAAAAGTCATTTGAAATGGAGGTGCTGACAAGGTCTCCTGACATTGAAAACATGGTGAGGTCTTCTGATCATGGTTAGCCTGACTAAGCCTTCTGAAATGAGGTTGCAGTAACAGATCTTGAAATATGAAAGAGTAGGTTGATGTCTTCTGATCAGAGTGAGTCTGACTAAACCTTCTGAAATGGGGGTGTAGGAGCGGGTCTTCAGCCATGGAAGAGCAGGACAAGATCTTCTGATCATGGTAAGCTTGACTAAGCCTTCTGTAATGGGGGTGTAGGAGCGGGTCTTCAGACATGGAACAGTAGGACAAGGTCTTCAGACATGGAAGAGCAGATTGAGGTTTTCTGATCATGGTAAGCCTGAATAAAACCTTCTGAAATGAGGGCGCAGGAGCAGATCTTCAGACATGGAAGAGCAAGATGAAGTCTTCAAATATTTTGGGAAATTACGTATTTTCCCAGACCTGTAGAACAGCTCCTGCTTTGATAAATAGATCAACGGTATATGCTAATTAAGCTCTGGAAAGTTAGGCGACCGTTCCTGTTTATTTCTATGATAGATTCCTGATTAGCTCCATCTTGCCCGTCTTCCACAGTAGTGAGATCACAGATGAACACCAAGGACAACCAAGGAAAATGACCTTGACTTCAAAAATATCTCGGCTGTCCCACTAAACAGGACGGAGAAATGTAGAGCGTTATATTAAATGAAATAACACGCTGGATAATACAAGGAAAATATTGATGTACGATTAAATGACATCTCCTAGGCTGATCGTGTATCTGGGACGAGATGTGAACTGTGATTATACGGAGGAGGAATGCGCGGCTGCGAGGAAGGACGCAACCCGGGGAGCTGTGACTAACAGCTTCCCTGATTTAATTAGGCATTAATTGAAAACACTCTGTGTTCCAGTGGTATAATCACAGTTCTCAGCTGTCACTGTGCACAGCCGAAATCCTCAATTTTCCCTTCCAGATTAATTTCCACTTAATGCGTTACTATCCCCTCTTTACTGAGGGGCCCAGAGTATTGTCTCCAATTCCAAAATCAGGGGAAGTTTAAAGACATCAAATGTTATCCATAGTTTTAAATGGCAGCAAAACTTCTATCAGCTAAAGCAGCAATACTATGAAACAACGAGTAGGAGAAGCTGATACTGGCACCGTATAGATTACTATATTCTACTGTGCAGAAAAAATCCACACTATAGAGGAGAAATTACAATTACATCAAAGAGGAGAATTACATTTAGTTTTACTTGAATTTGTCTTTATTATTACAGCTATTTGTACTTGATATTTAATAACGTTTATGTTACCTCTGCCTTTTCTGAAGTTAATTCGAAAAAACCTACCTCTCGTTTAATTAACACCACAATTAACCAGTGTCATCTTAACAACATTATGGGCCCCCGGGCAAAGCAGTGCACCGGGGCCCCTACATACATATATATACATATATATATATATATATATATATATATATATATATAAAGATGTATAGAGATATAGCTATAGATATATAGAGATAGAGATAGATAGATGTACTTGCTCAGTGACCCTTGAAGGTTTTTTTTGCAGGTTTTTTTTTTTTCTTCAGGATTATTTATTCTAATTAAGAGCCCTGCCTATGGGGCCCCCTTGTCTGTGGGGCCCCTGGGCACCTGCCCATCATGCCCAATGGAAAAGATGGCCCTGCAATTAACGATCACTTGTGACTGAATCAGTATTGAAAGAATAAATATTCCTGTTCCAAGATAATTTAAAACAAGTAAGAAATATTTCACTGAAACAATCGCAAAAAAAACCAACTTTTTAAGAAATAGAAAGCGACAGAAAAGACACATTTACATCCATAGACTCTATGATCTAAAATTGTAAAGTTGTTCAGACAAAAGCCAATCTAAGAACATTTTTGCATAAAAATGTATATTTAGCCTAAATTCTGGAGTTATAAATATACGTGATGAATGTGTGAATGGACTGACGCCAATATTTAAAGTAAAACTTTATTCTGATTTGGAAAGGAAAGTGCAGAAATTGTAGTTTTAGACGGACATGACGGCATCTTACATTACACTGCATTATCAGATGCTCATTATAAATAATGCACATTTCTGCACGTGTGAATGGGCTCTTGGGAGAGGTACATGTCAGGCTTAATTAGCAATAAATAACATGTTATTTCCCCTGTAAATCTTGCATGATGCCTGCAGCTGTGTAGATGGGCGATTACCTGCGAACATCGCCCATTACATCTCCCCGCTGCATTGTAAACACAGCTCTGCCCTAATTCAGTGTAGGAATCATCCCTGGGGATCAGTTTACATATTATTGGGGGGATTCAATTCTAAAAGAATCCGTGCAAGGTGTCTCCGTAGTGGCCGCGAGACAACTCGCGCAAATTTTGTTTCACAGAAATATCCCTCATTTTTGCCTGTGACCCATTGAGGTGAGAGCAAAAATGAGCATATATTTTTACCGTATATTGAATTCAACCCTATATCATATAATAGTTACAAAGCATATAATGGAAGCCAATGCTGTTTGTCCGCTCTCTATAAAAACTGAGAGCACGTCTTCAAGTGATGTTGCTGCTGCGTTCTTCAGAGCTCGGCAGAAAATATCTCCGAGCCTCGCAAGTGGCTCCTGTACACAGCCTAAGGGGAATATTTATGATAGGGAGAAAAGTCCTTTCTCTGGTAAAAATAGAGATAGAACTTCTCCCTACCTATCAAAGCCGGGTATAGCCGGTGATAGCGTTCACTGGGTCTCTCTGCAAAGCATGAGGAAGTCTATCTAACAAGTCTTCAGTCATCATCACCACCTCAGGTAGTCAAAGCAGAGGATCATTACAGGAAAAAAAGCTTTATTATCTAAATAAAACAGTTTTCAAAATAATTGAAATATATTAAAGTATCTTGTTTCTATTTTGTATATTTTCTATTTTTTTGCTGAAAGCGGAAGTGGAAGCTCAAATCGAGCAAGAAGTTTGAGGGACACCAAGTCATCAACTGGGATGTTAAAGTCATCCAGGACGATGGAGAAGAGGTTTGAGGAGAGGTAGTTATCTAAGAATTGGGAAGTGGTGTCGGGGGGGGGGGGGGAAGCGGTAGAGGACAGAGACATGGAGATGGAAGAGACGGATGCAGTGGACCTCAGAGGAGAAGGGAAGGCTCAGGGGAGACGACACGGAAAGCATAATGCCCACATCGCTGCCTGGACGGTCACCAGGTACGACGGAGTGGGTGAAGGAGAGGCCTCCAGAGGAGAGCGCAGTGGGGGAAGCAGTACCAGAGATGGAGAGACAAGTTTCGGTGATGGAAGGAGATTAAGACAGTTGGAGATGAAGAGGTCATGAATGGAGGGCAGTTTATTGCAGATGGATATGGTGTAGAAGGCGGGGACGTTTTGCTAGCAGCGCATTAACCTGCCGTGGAATGGGTGAGGGGGTGCTAGGAGTGTCTTACTCATGAGTGAAATGGGTGGGGAGTGCTAGCAGTGCATCAGCCTGCTGTGGAATGGGTGAGGGGGTGCTAGGAGCATATTAGCTTGGAGGGGAATGGATGGTGAGGGTGCTAGGAGCGTACTAGTTTGGCGTGAAATGGGTGAGGGGTGTCGCTAGGAGTGTATTAGCTGGGCTGGAATGTGAGGGGGGCACTAGCAAGGTATTAGCCTGGGGGGGGCCGGAACACGTAATCAGGCCCTGGCCTCACAGAGCAATTTTGTCAATCCATATGGTTCATTTTGAACACATTTTCCCAGTATTTAGGGTTGAATTAGTCAATGGTTTCCCTGGTTCGGACGTATTCATATATCCGTATGGCCGATGACTGATCTACAGGCGTCCAGTTGTGATATAGGATCTGACCATCCAGGTTATACCTGTATGTGGTTCCAATACATTTCCATCCACACATCACAGTGACCGCTATTAGTAATCTGCATTATTGATATATTAGTCCAGTAGTTCCATGTTCTTCCTTCATTCACAGACATGGATCCGTTATCTTTATGATCTGTTGTAGCTCTTACAGCCAGGACTGGGCTCACAGTCAGGGAATATCAGCTCTCCCCCTTCCCCTGCACTTCTCAGCCACTATTAACTGGGTGTTGATAGGAACAGTCTCAGCAGAAGGGTGTAAGAAGATAAACACAATCACTGACATTAGGGAGGAGAGACTGTGAGAGGAGCGAGCGGAGACAGCGGCTCCATCATCACATGAGAAACGGAGACACTAAGAGAAGGACATTCATATTATTATTATATTATTCTTATTAGAGCCTTTTCTCTAGAATAAAATACTTCTAGAACAGAACAGGCTGTGATGTATTAGAGGCTCCACAAACAAAGTTGATTGCATGAAAAATCCTTTGATAAATGTGACACTTTATACAACATATTTCCGGTGTGATAATGTCACTGGTGCTATATTCATGTAATAAATCTGAGGTTTCCTCCTTTCACTGATTGATTAGACAACACGTGAAATGTATTTAATATTCAAAAATGTGCAGAAAGTTTCCATACAGCCAGCTCACGTGGAACATTACCATTGTCCTTGTCGCCCTATCCTGGGTGTGATAAATTTTAGCCTGGGGGGCAAGACTTGACTCAGGAGCCTATTTTAAAGGAAAAAAAATTGCAGGTGTCCCAGTGACCCAGCCCAAGGGAGCCCGGGCAGGTTAACTGTTTACTGCCTGGTCCCCACATTGCCGCTTTAAATTTTAATTCATTCAGGTCGCACTGACTTCAGACAGTGGTGCTGGAGAGCTGGCCATTAGGAAGGAGTTCCTGTCATCCTTCTGCCTCCATCGGATATCTGCAGAGTAGTTTTGGAGGTAAGTCTGTCAATATTCATGTAGTTTTTTTCATTAAATCGTTGTTTGCTTGCAGGTCTTCTTGCTGTCGGATTTTCTATCATCGTCCATCCGTACCCAACCCATTTCTGTATGAGCAATGGCACTGGAGACTGGAGAGTGACAAGAACACTGCTACCCCTGTTTCTATGTGAGCAGGGCCGGATTAACCCGAGGTCTAACTGGGCTATAGCCCAGGGGCCTCGGGCATCCAGGGGGCCCTTCAAACTCCTCAGCAGCATTATTGATCGGTCGGGGGCGGGGGCGCCCCCGGCCCGATCGATGCTGCTGAGTACTGTCAGTGCAGTCCTCCGTCCCGGCACGCTGTAGTCTGCTTACTGAGGATATCTCGCGAGAGTTCATGAACTCTCGCGAGATCTCCTCAGTAAGGAGCTTACAGCGCGCCGGGACGGAGGATTGCACTGACAGGTAAGTGCTTGGGGGGGTCCTCGCGGGGGGTGGGGGGCGGCGGGTGGCTCACATTGGGGGCCTCGCGGGGAATGGAGGGGCCCTTAGCCCAGGGGCCTCCATTCCCTTAATCCGGCCCTGTATGTGAGCACTGGATCTCCTGGTGAGGAAGGTGCTTAAGGAATCCAAAACCGAGTCTACTCAGATCCGAAGTTCTGGTGGGCTCGGTTTTCAGAAAACTGAGCCCGAGCATCTGTACTATAGGTAGATGTGTAACTATATATAACTATATACCTATGTAACTCAATGTAACGAGATAACTCTGTAAGTACAACGATCAGTTACAACATTAAAACCACCTCCCTAATATTTTGTAGTTCCCCCTTGTGCTGCCAAAAACAGCTCTGACCCATCGAGGAATGGACTCCAGAAGACCTCTGAAGGCGTCCTGTGGTATCTGGCACCAAGACGTTAGCAGAATTCCTGTAAGTTGCGAGGTGGGGCCTTAGACTTGTTTTTCCAGAACATCCCACAGTTCATAAATCGGATTGATATCTGGGGAATTTGGAGGCCAAGTAAACACCTTGAACTCTTTGTCATGTTACTCAAACTATTTCCTGAACAATTTTTGCAGTGTGGCAGGGGGCATTATCCTACTAAAAGAGGCCACTGCCATCAGGGAATACCGCTGCCATGAAGGGGTGTACTTGGTCTGTAACAATGATTAGGTAGGTGGTACATGACAAAGTAAAATCCACATGAGTGCCAGGACCCAAGGTTTTCCAGAACATTGCCCAGAGCATCACACTGCCTCCGCCACTTGCCTTCTTCCCATAGTGCATCCTGGTGCCATCTCTTCTCCAGGTAAATGATGCACACGTACCCGGCCGTCCACATAATATAAAAGAAAACAAAATTAATCAGACCAGGCCACCTTCTTCCATAGCTCCATGGTCCAGTTCTGATGCTCACATGCTCATTGTAGGCGCTCTGAGCAGTGGACAGGGGTCAGAAAGGGCACTCTGACTGCTCTGCGGCTACGCAGCCCCATACGCAGCAAGCTGCGATGCACTGTGTGTTCTGACACCTTTCTATCATAACCAGCATTAACTTTCTCAGCAGTTTGTGCTACATGAGCTGTTTTGTGCAACTGGACCAGATGGGCTAGCCTTTGCTCTCCATGCGCATCAATGAGCCTTTGGCTATTTGTAGCTATATACCTATATGTTACTATTTAACTATAAAACTATATAGCAAAGTAACTATATATAACAATATACCTATATAAAACTGTGTAACTATGTAATATAAGACTCCATCCAGTAGGACCTATTAAATCGGGGACACTGAAGTAATAATAAAACCATCCAAAATTACCCCGGTGCCCTATATACAATAATCTGGCCCGGATTTTTTGTTCCGTTTGTACTATCTGTATGAATATTATGCAATCTTTATATAACAACAGTTACTGACCTAACCCCCCGTGACAATGACAGGAGAATGGGAGCATGACATACTGTCATAGGGGTGATAGGACCCGTAGAAGGGTGTGAAATCAGTCATTGTATAGGTGACTATTCTGGGCACCTAAATGGGACACCTATTTGCAGCCAATAACATATTTCTGAGCAGAGAGGCCCAAGATCTTAGAAGAACGATGTAAATATATTCCCGGGGATATAGAGAAGTTTAGTATAAATCCCTGGACATCTTAGCTGGTCCAAGCTCGGATGACGGAGATAGGATGGTACGCAGGCAGAGATGACGTAGAGGTTGGGTCGCAGGTGGTGGTCATGGAAAGAAGGGATGCTGGTGGAGGTCATGGAGAGAAGATGGGACGCTGGCAGTGGTCATGAAGAGAAGAGTTGCTGGTGGTGGTCATGGAGAGGATGGGACAAGGGCGGTGGTCATGGAGAGAGGATGGGTCATGGGCGGTGGTCATGGAGAGAGGATGGGTCGCGGGCGGTGGTCATGGAGAGAAGATGGGATGCTGGCAGTGGTCATGGAGAGAAGAGTTGCTGGTGGTGGTCATGGAGAGTGGATGGGACGCTGGCAGTGGTCATGGATAGAAGAATTGCTGGTGGTGGTCATGGAGAGTGGATGGGACGCTGGCAGTGGTTATGGAAAGAAGAATTGCTGGTGGTGGTCATGGAGAGGGTATGGGATGCTGGCAGTGGTCATGGAGAGAAGAGTTGCTGGTGGTGGTCATGGAGAGGGTATGGGACGCTGGCAGTGGTCATGGAGAGAAGAGTTGCTGGTGGTGATCATGGAGAGAGGATGGTATTCGGGCGGTTGACACAGAGAGTGGATGGGATGTGTGTGAGGGGCACATCATAAAATCTCTGTGTGTGTCACTATTACTTGTATATTTCCATTTCCTGTAACTGAGGATACATCGCATCACACTTGTAAAACTGAATCCGGGTTTTTTCCAGTGGGATTACAGCGGCGCTGTGTGTTTCTCTCAGCGTGGGGAGTAATTATCACTAATTCCAGGGATTCTTACTCATATAGTCCCTCATGAAATACTGGGAATTAAACCAGTTTAAGCTTTTAAATCCCTGGCCTTAGTGCCGGAAAGTGGATGCCAGGCTGGAGCCGTGCCAGGAACAGAGAGCAGCTGAGAGGGGAACAAGAGAAAAACTAATACAGGCAAATGTGCAGCTTTGTTATTACCGGGTACCCCATGCAGGGGCTCACTGTGGCCCTTTACTGCCAGAAAATGAGCAGGTAATACAGTAAGAGGAGCTCTAGACATCCACTGGTGAGAATCTGTACCTGGGGCTCAGGTAATCATCCATATGATTATGTTAAGTAGTTACAGTTCAGGACCAAGCTCTTGTTACACAGAATCTTTCCCTGCTTGTGCTACACATTTACTGACAGCCAATACAGATAATATATAGACTAGTAGAAACATGAGTGAAGCCTAGAAATTCTATTTGCACTAAATCGCCCAAATTTGGAATCACATACTGTGGTCAGTCCTGGAGGCCAAATCTCCAGAGGGGCAACTAACATGGAGCATGATATATATATATATATATATATATATATATATATATATATATATATATATATATATATTTATATATATCAGGACTTACCAGAAAAGGCTGGAGGACCTCAGTATGTACAGCTTGGAGCAGAGACGTTGGAGGGATGATAGAAACTCTCAGGTACAGGAGCAAGAAGTATTAGAACAGGAGGATGTGCAGTAAAACAGGAAGGTAGCAGTGTTGAGGAAGAATACATTTATTGAAAGAGTAGTGGATAGCTGGAATGGCAGAGTGGTAGAAGCCAATAGCGCAAAGGGAATGTAACCATGCATGGGATAGACATAATAATATCCTATATCTATAAAAAAAAAACTATGCATGTATATTTACTAAACTGCAAGTTTGATAAAGAGGAGATGTTGCCTATAGCAACCAATCAGATTCTAGCTGATTCTAGAATCTGATTGGTTGCTATAGGCAACATCTCCACTTTTTCAAACTGCAGTTTAGTAAATATACTCCTAAGAATTAAATAGGGTCTGAGGTGTTTAGAAATAAATGGGCAAATTAGATGGGCCACGCGGTTCTAATCTGCCCCACATTCTATGTTTCTGTTTCTTTGAGTGCAGCATATACCTGAAAATGCAGCTTATAACTTAGATTTAGCTTATATTTGCTGGTTCAAATAAGTGAATCATGATTCCACCAGCGACATTCCAGGTGTATTAGACTGACACTATAGAGGAGGTAATTTGGGAAGTGCACGGGATGAGTGCGGCATAACGCTTGGAATTGCACCAGTGCATCTGTCTGGAACATGCAGCACAATTCATCTGTCTCTGCAAACAAAAGTACAAGTAAGTTTGTGGGCAGACAGCAAAGTCCAACCTCCGAGATTTATAACCAAATCTTTTATCAATTTAAACTTTTACCTTTTCAACCCGAATACAGCTCAGCCCCAGTAAATGTGAGAGTGATACAACATGAGGCAATGTTTAGCTTCTGATTACATTGGGCAAAGTGTGCCCCATCATAGCTAGAGGATGAGACCCAATCATCACCAGATCCAGACACTACACCCCAAGCTGCAAACAGACATGTGGGGAGAGGTGACTTGGATCTTGACCACGTTTGGCAGCTCTGCCTGGCTGAGGCCTGTCCAGCGTCTTTTGTTTATTTGCAGTTTTATGCAGTGGAGAAGGGACAACAATTGACCTGATTGTGGACTATGGTGCAGCGTTTAGAGTTTAGTTCTGAGTCTTCTAATGTCTCTGTGTTGCCAGCTTGGCCCTGGATAAAAGCGGTTGTCAGCGTGCCAGGCAGTGAGATACATTACATCCCCTCCACACCTCAGTGCCAATCACCCACTTCGCCCACACCAGCGTTGCCTGAGGGCTATTATTATCTAGCAGCACAGAGGTCATTGGCCTCGGTGGGTTCCTCTGGGTTTCTGCTGCCAGGAACAGAAGACTGAGGGAGCCGTGACATGGAGAACTGGAGGAGCGGCCTAAGAAGAGAAGACTGAGGGAGCCGACATGGAGGACTGGAGGAGCGGCCTAAGAACAGAAGACTGAGGGAGCCGACATGGAGGACTGGAGGAGCGGCCTAAGAACAGAAGACTGAGGGAGCCGTGACATGGAGGAATGGAGGAGTGGCCTAAGAACAGAAGACTGAGGGAGCTGTGACATGGAGGACTGGAGGAGCGGCCTAAGAACAGAAGACTGAGGGAGCCGACATGGAGGACTGGAGGAGCGGCCTAAGAAGAGAAGACTGAGGGAGCCATGACATGAAGGACTGGAGGAGCGGCTTAAGAACAGAAGACTGAGGGAGCCGACATGGAGGACTGGAGGAGCGGCCTAAGAACAGAAGACTGAGGGAGCCGTGACATGAAGGACTGGAGGAGCGGCCTAAGAACAGAAGACTGAGGGAGCCGTGACATGAAGGACTGGAGGAGCGGCCTAAGAACAGAAGACTGAGGGAGCCGACATGGAGGACTGGAGGAGCGGCCTAAGAACAGAAGACTGAGGGAGCCGACATGGAGGACTGGAGGAGTGGCCTAAGAACAGAAGACTGAGGGAGCCGTCACATGGAGGACTGGAGGAGCGGCCTAAGAACAGAAGACTGAGGGAGTCGTGATATGGAGGACTGGAGAAGAGGCCTAAGAACAGAAGACTGAGGGAGCTGACATGGAGGACTGGAGTAGCGGCCTAAGAACAGAAGACTGAGGGAGCTGGGACATGGAGGACTGGAGGAGCGGCCTAAGAACAGAAGACTGAGGGAGCCGACATGGAGGACTGGAGGAGCGGCCTAAGAACAGAAGACTGAGGGAGCCGTGACATGGAGGATTGGAGGAGCGGCCTAAGAATAGAAGACTGAGGGAGCCGTGACATGGAGGACTGAAGGAGTGGCCTAAGAACAGAAGACTGAGGGAGCCGTGACATGGAGGACTGGAGGAGCGGCCTAAGAACAGAAGACTGAGGGAGCCGACATGGAGGACTGGAGGAGCGGCCTAAGAACAGAAGACTGAGGGAGCCGTGACATGGAGGACTGGAGGAGCGGCCTAAGAACAGAAGACTGAGGGAGCCGACATGGAGGACTGGAGGAGCGGCCTAAGAACAGAAGACTGAGGGAGCCGTGACATGGAGGACTGGAGGAGCGGCCTAAGAACAGAAGACTGAGGGAGCCGTGACATGGAGGACTGGAGGAGTGGCCTAAGAACAGAAGACTGAGGGAGCCGACATTGGGGACTGGAGGAGCGGCCTAAGAACAGAAGACTGAGGGAGCCGTGACATGGAGGACTGGAGGAGCGGCCTAAGAACAGAAGACTGAGGGAGCCGACATGGAGGACTGGAGGAGTGGCCTAAGAACAGAAGACTGAGGGAGCCGTGACATGGAGGACTGGAGGAGCGGCCTAAGAACAGAAGACTGAGGGAGTCGTGATATGGAGGACTGGAGGAGAGGCCTAAGAACAGAAGACTGAGGGAGCCGACATGGAGGACTGGAGTAGCGGCCTAAGAACAGAAGACTGAGGGAGCTGGGACATGGAGGACTGGAGGAGCGGCCTAAGAACAGAAGACTGAGGGAGCCGACATGGAGGACTGGAGGAGCGGCCTAAGAACAGAAGACTGAGGGAGCCGTGACATGGAGGACTGGAGGAGCGGCCTAAGAATAGAAGACTGAGGGAGCCGTGACATGGAGGACTGAAGGAGTGGCCTAAGAACAGAAGACTGAGGGAGCCGTGACATGGAGGACTGGAGGAGCGGCCTAAGAACAGAAGACTGAGGGAGCCGACATGGAGGACTGGAGGAGCGGCCTAAGAACAGAAGACTGAGGGAGCCGACATGGAGGACTGGAGGAGCGGCCTAAGAACAGAAGACTGAGGGAGCCGTGACATGGAGGACTGAAGGAGCGGCCTAAGAACAGAAGACTGAGGGAGCCGTGACATGGAGGACTGGAGGAGCGGCCTAAGAACAGAAGACTGAGGGAGCCGACATGGAGGACTGGAGGAGCGGCCTAAGAACAGAAGACTGAGGGAGCCGTGACATGGAGGACTGGAGGAGCGGCCTAAGAACAGAAGACTGAGGGAGCCGACATGGAGGACTGGAGGAGCGGCCTAAGAACAGAAGACTGAGGGAGCCGTGACATGGAGGACTGGAGGAGCGGCCTAAGAACAGAAGACTGAGGGAGCCGTGACATGGAGGACTGGAGGAGTGGCCTAAGAACAGAAGACTGAGGGAGCCGTGACATGGAGGACTGGAGGAGTGGCCTAAGAACAGAAGACTGAGGGAGCCGTGACATGGAGGACTGGAGGAGCGGCCTAAGAACAGAAGACTGAGGGAGCCGTGACATGGAGGAGTGGCCTAAGAACAGAAAACTGAGGGACCCGTGACATGGAGGACTGGAGGAGCGGCCTAAGAACAGAAGACTGAGGGAGCCGACATGGAGGACTGGAGGAGCGGCCTAAGAACAGAAGACTGAGGGAGCCGTGACATGGAGGACTGGAGGAGCGGCCTAAGAACAGAAGACTGAGGGAGCCGTGACATGGAGGACTGGAGGAGCGGCCTAAGAACAGAAGACTGAGGGAGCAGTGACATGGAGGACTGGAGGAGCAGCCTAAGAACAGATGACTGAGGGAGCCGTGACATGGAGGACTGGAGGAGCGGCCTAAGAACAGAAGACTGAGGGAGCCGACATGGAGGACTAGAGGAGTGGCCTAAGAACAGAAGACTGAGGGAGCCGTGACATGGAGGACTGGAAGAGCGGCCTAAGAACAGAAGACTGAGGGAGCCGACATGGAGGACTGGAGGAGTGGACTAAGAACAGAAGACTGAGGGAGCCGTGACATGGAGGACTGGAGGAGCGGCCTAAGAACAGAAGACTGAGGGAGCCATGACATGGAGGACTGGAGGAGCGGCCTAAGAACAGAAGACTGAGGGAGCCGACATGGAGGACTAGAGGAGTGGCCTAAGAACAGAAGACTGAGGGAGCCGTGACATGGAGGACTGGAGGAGCGGCCTAAGAACAGAAGACTGAGGGAGCGTGACATGGAGGACTGGAGGAGTGGCCTAAGAACAGAAGACTGAGGGAGCCGTGACATGGAGGACTGGAGGAGTGGCCTAAGAACAGAAGACAGGGAGCCGTGACATGGAGGACTGGAGGAGCGGCCTAAGAACAGAAGACTGAGGGAGCCGACATGGAGGAATGGAGGAGTGGCCTAAGAACAGAAGACTGAGGGAGTCGTGACATGGAGGACTGGAGGAGTGGCCTAAGAACAGAAGACTGAGGGAGCCGACATGGAGGACTGGAGGAGCGGCCTAAGAACAGAAGACTGAGGGAGCCGTGACATGGAGGACTGGAGGAGCGGCCTAAGAACAGAAGACTGAGGGAGCCGTGACATGGAGGACTGTAGGAGCGGCCTAAGAACAGAAGACTGAGGGAGCTGTGACATGGAGGACTGGAGGAGTGGCCTAAGAACAGAAGACTGAGGGAGCCAACATGGAGGACTGGAGGAGCGGCCTAAGAACAGAAGACTGAGGGAGCCGACATGGAGGACTGGAGGAGCGGCCTAAATACAGAAGACTGAGGGAGGCGACATGGAGGACTGGAGGAGCAGCCTAAGAACAGAAGACTGAGGGAGCCGTGACATGGAGGACTGGAGGAGCGCCTAAGAACAGAAGGGACACCACAGTCCTGCCTATGCTCTATACAGGCCCTAAACCTTCCAGCTGTGTGCTGGAGCCAGGGGGCGGATCTAGACTTTATGTTTAGGGGGGGCGATTTTGCATTATCACGTCCCTCCTTTGCTGTGATTGGCTGGCCTGCATTAACCCCGCCTTCCGCCCGCGATTGGCCCCGCCCCTCCCATTGTGGTCGCCGGCTGGGACCACTCTGATTGGCTGGCCCACATTTAGCCCCGCCCCCGCTCGTGCTTAGCCCCGCCCCTTCCGTTTTAATCGGCGGCTGGGACCTAGCTTTTTGCTGCTAGGGGGGGCGAATGCCCCGATCGCCCCCCCCTGGATCCGCCACTGGCTGGAGCTGGGGAGAAAACAGTCATGTTACAGTAATAGTGTGTGAGGAGGGGAGATCTATGTCCTATCATGTGTGGAGGCCATTGGACCATCAGCACCGTAACCCAGGAAAGCTATGATGTCACCCATAGCAACCAACCAAAATTCTGCTTTGTTTTGTTTGCTGCAGTTTATAAAATAGAAGTAAACATTTCATTGGTCGCTTTTTTCCATTGTACTAGATGTCTTACATTTCATGTGCCATGCTGGATCCGGGACGCGCGGGGTCAGACCCCAGGAGCAATCTATGCTAACAACACATTTTGCAATATAAGAAATAAGATTTCCTGTGTACAGACATCATTTTCATATTCTGTAACTTTTTACCTTAATATGTCCTGTTGTGTGAATACATTAGTGGGTGTGAATACATTAGTGGATGTAAATACATTGGTATATGTGAATACATTTGTGGGTGTGAATACATTGGTGGATGTGAATACATTTGCATATGTGAATACATTAGTGGATGTAAATATATGAGTGGGTATGAATATTATGGTGGATGTAAATACATTAGTGGGTGTGAATACATTTATGGGTGTGAATACTTTGGATAGTGTGAATAAAATGGGGAGTGCGACTAAATTGGTGGATGTGAATACATTGGTGGGTGTGAATATTTAGTATTTTGGGACCTGTCTCACTCACAGCCCCAGCGAGTGGCACTGTTTCTGTATGGAAAGGATCCTCTGCTAGCACACAGGGCGGAGAGCTGCCTTAATACCCGAGTAAAGCTGATAAGAGCCATGGCAGGTCACAGAGAGATCCTCTTACCAGCTGGCGAGGGGGCATGTCAATAGCAATTTCCCTGTTCAGCATGGCATGCAGCGGACCAGTCACTCAGGCTCCTGATTTAGAACTGCCCAGATCAGACCACTCAGGCCCTTGAAGTGTGTGGTATGTCCAAGGATCTACATACCATGCGGAGGTGTGAGGGTCTCCAGTTACCAGCAGCCTAGAGACCCTCGCGGGGGCTTCACAAAGCCTGAGGATGAAATAATTAATGCAACATCTGAAGGGGCTACACAGCTGACAAAGAGCATTACATGTGTCCTCTTCAGCCGGACATGGTACACTGGAGTGGAACAAGTCTCATTACTCAACACGTGGGTTCAGCTGCCGGCAGTGATACAAAGTGTCTGATTATAGTGATACAACTGCAGATATCACCCACCATATAAATCATACATGTAACTATCACTTAGTTCTTGTAAACTCTGAAAATCCACAACCACTTAGATAAGAGGGGTTCAATAGTGTTCTGTAACTCAGAGTAACCAGCATGTGTGTATTTTGGGGAAATATCTATCTCACCCGGTACAAAACACTTGTGTGCTCTATGTCACCCTGTAGGATACACTTGTGTGCTCTATGTCACCCAGTACAAAACACTTGTGTGCTCTATGTCACCCTGTAGGATACACTTGTGTGCTCTATGTCACCCAGTACAAAACACTTGTGTGCTATATATCACCCTGTACGATACACTCGTGTGCTCTATGTCACCCTGTACGATACACTCGTGTGCTCTATGTCACTCTGTACAAAACACTTGTGTGCTCTATGTCACCCTGTACGATACACTCGTGTGCTATATATCACCCTGTACGATACACTCGTGTGCTCTATGTCACCCTGTACGATACACTCGTGTGCTCTATGTCACTCTGTACAAAACACTTGTGTGCTCTATGTCACCCTGTACGATACACTCGTGTGCTATATATCACCCTGTATGATACACTCGTGTGCTCTATGTCACCCTGTACGATACACTCGTGTGCTATATATCACCCTGTACGATACACTCGTGTGCTCTATGTCACCCTGTACGATACACTTGTGTGCTCTATGTCACCCTGTACGATACACTCGTGTGCTCTATGTCACCCTGTACGATACACTCGTGTGCTCTATGTCACCCTGTACGATACACTCGTGTGCTGTATGTCACCCTGTACGATACACTCGTGTGCTATATATCACCCTGTACGATACACTCGTGTGCTCTATGTCACCCTGTACGATATACTCGTGTGCTATATTTTACCCTGTACGATACACTTGTGTGCTCTATGTCACCCTGTACGATACACTCATGTGCTCTCTGTCACCCTGTACGATACACTCGTGTGCTCTATGTCACCCTGTACGATACACTCGTGTGCTCTATGTCACCCTGTACAATACACTCATGTGCTATATATCACCCTGTACGATACACTCGTGTGCTTCTATGTCACACTGTACGATACACTTGTGTGCTCTGTCACCCTGTACGATACACTCGTGTGCTCTATGTCACCCTGTACGATATACTCGTGTGCTATATATCACCCTGTACGATACACTCGTGTGCTATATATCACCCTGTACGATACACTCGTGTGCTTTCTGTCACCCTGTACGATACACTCGTGTGCTCTATGTCACCCTGTATGATACACTTGTGTGCTCTATGTCACCCTGTACGATACACTCGTGTGCTATATATCACCCTGTACGATACACTCGTGTGCTCTGTCACCCTGTACGATATACTCGTGTGCTACATATCACCCTGTACGATACACTCGTGTGCTCCCTGTCACCCTGTACGATACACTCGTGTGCTCTATGTCACCCTGTATGATACACTTGTGTGCTCTATGTCACCCTGTACGATACACTCGTGTGCTCTATGTCACCCTGTACGATACACTCGTGTGCTATATATCACCCTGTACGATACACTTGTGTGCTCTATGTCACCCTGTACGATACACTCGTGTGCTCTCTGTCACCCTGTACGATACACTCGTGTGCTGTATGTCACCCTGTACGATACACTCGTGTGCTAAATATCACCCTGTACGATACACTTGTGTGCTCTATGTCACCCTGTACGATACACTCGTGTGCTATATATCACCCTGTACGATACACTTGTGTGCTCTATGTCACCCTGTACGATACACTTGTGTGCTCTATGTCACCCTGTACGATACACTTGTGTGCTCTATGTCACCCTGTACGATACACTCGTGTGCTAAATATCACCCTGTACGATACACTTGTGTGCTCTATGTCACCCTGTACGATACACTCGTGTGCTAAATATCACCCTGTACGATACACTTGTGTGCTCTATGTCACCCTGTACGATACACTGGTGTGCTCTATGTCACCCTGTACGATACACTCGTGTGCTCTATGTCACCCTGTACGATACACTCGTGTGCTAAATATCACCCTGTACGATACACTTGTGTGCTCTATGTCACCCTGTACGATACACTCGTATGCTCTATGTCACCCTGTAAGGCAGCGCCTCTTTAAATTTAAGCTGCGAAGACGCCGATCTCCCGCGAGTTGCAAAAACCGGGGTATCATTCATTTACCCCCTGGAGTGCCACAGGTTAGCGAAGCCTGGTCTAGTGGGACAATCCCTATTTTTGGTGGCTGTTCTGCCCAATCTAAGGGGCAGGTCAACACTGTGTACTCTTTATATACTACACCACTTCTTTTTGTCATTTTAATGCTGTACATGTGGACTCTGCACAGTACTACTTCTCTGTATGTAACTTTACATGAAGCGCAAAGCAGTGAAGCACACATTCCATTGCAAATTAGAAATAATAAATGTGATATATGTGTTACGTGTGGACATGTGACCTTGCCACGTGCTGCATATTCTATGTGTAGTTTCTTACGTACCACTGTCTTGGTGGCTCCATGCTTGAGATTTGTACTGGATCACTAATGTAGATCCGGCTCTGGTTCTACCACATAGAATGAGGCTCCGCCGCTATGACAGTGACACCTGCACCATCCGTGTTATCACACAGCAACAACTGGAAGTGGGCAATCACGTGGATCCCTGCCACGCAGGGTGTGTTTGAGGGGCAGCCACGTGACAAACATATGTGGCACGTGTGGAGTCACAGAGCAACCGGTGCGAACGCCCTTCAGTAGCTGCTTCTGTACGAGCTCTACTCACCGGATGGCACTAATACTAATTACCAGTTGTTAGTCGGTAACGTCTTACACTCTGTGTCACCAAAACTTCTTTTTTACAGTAAAACAATTTCACGCTGTGTTGTCCGCTACATTTGTAAGAACTGGTGCACAGAAACTGCCAAGAAAGGTGCTGTAACCCACAGTAACCTAGAAACATCTGACATGTTGCTTTAGAACACTGTATGTCACCGCTATTGTACTCTCTGTAGTTTTATAAATGTCTTTTATTTTAGTTTGGCTTAATAGCTTATGTATAAGACATTTAAATAGCCCCTTTGGGTGTCAGTAAAACAGTTTTCGGAACGATCCCGCAGATTCTATTAAGTGACACACAAGATTGGTGTTTAGGAAAGAGGCACATGGAACCCACACACCTGACATTCTATATAATGGTAGTTTCTGTACTAATCTGCAATGAGAACAAGTCTCTAGAACACAATGTGGGCGGAGTTACTGCGCTGGTTGTCAGCTGTAGTGTACAGGGATCGCTCTCTCTTGGGGCGACGAAGCTGGACACCAGCATCCAGCACATCAGGCTGCAGATGACGTAGAACAAATAAATGAGGACCTGGCCTGGAACAGATGGCGTCTGAGTGATGTGTAATAAATTATCCCTGACAGATGTGCGAGGCTCCCACACAATATTTACTCAGCCATAGACCGGCACATGAGCACTATTGAGTCAGGGGCTGGCAGGAAACCTTGTATATTTTTCAAAGGCTGCTGAATTGCAGATAGGGCTCCACGGTGGAACGCAGTTCATGTTTTGCCAGGCTAGGTATGGTTACAGCCACATCCCAGGAGACACAACTGGATGTCAGCAGGTGTTGAGAGATTGAAGGATCTGTCCATTGGGAGCCCGTATTCGCCAGTTGGATCCGGGCATCGGCGCAGATACAAAAGACACAAAATATTTACAATTAACCAGAAAAGAAATCTAGTAAGTGAGGTCTCCTGGCTGTAAAACTGAACACAAATCGACACCTAATTCATCAACGTACAGGAGTCCCAACAATAACGTCTGTGACCGCAGTGCGCTGAGACAGATGGATGGAACGTTCCACTCTACTCATTGTGACCTCATGGTTGGATATTACTGATGGTATCCACTCTTCCAAATAAACATATAAATATAATCATACAGGAATCTATTCTGCTTCACGCAATGTCCCATCCTATGTCCGTACCTGAGAGCAGGAGACCGTATGTGATGTCATCTACAACGCAGGGAGGAACGCTCATGTCCTGGCTCTGTGATTGTGTGTCTGATTACCCACCTTGTGCGCAACACCTGCATGCTGCCCACAGAATCGTGTCTGCCCCTATACAAACGCTCTATGTGACCGTGTGCAGGATTGGTGGAAAGAGTAACAAGTTACTTCAATCTTCTTTTCACTAGCACTTTCCATTAATTGTCTCCAAAATACTGCCTCATTTATGGCTTAATTAAACATGAGAACCAAGCAGAGTAAAGTGCGCTGCATCTTATGAAGGTTTAGGCTCCTGAGTTCTACCGCCGATGGTGATAAAAGCGACAATGCTCTGAGCAACAGTGACTAAAATAGGAGAAGCGGAATAATGCCCCTTAAATCTCATTTGCATAATCTCATCCTGCAAAATGAAATCCCTCTATTTGCATATAGATGTTTTAATGGACCTAACCGGTCCTCAGCATGGAGCGCCTTATACGGCCATCAAAAAATTTGCTAAAATTAGAAGGGGGAGTAGATAATTTGGGTACTGCCCCATAACTACTGGAGCGTACACACAGACGCATGACAGCACAAAACTACATTTGCTCTGAAACCCCCCCTGATATGATTTAGTGTTTCTGCTGGCTTGGGGGAGGGGGTGCTGGCTGCTTATAGACATGATGCATCAGCACAGTGGCCTAGTGATTAGCACTTCTGCCTCATAGCACTGGGGTCATGAGTTCAATTCCCGACCATGGCCTTATCTGTGTGGAGTTTGTATATTCTCAATGTGTTTGCGTGGGTTTCCTCCGGGTGCTCCGGTTTCCTCCCACACTCCAAAAACATACTAGTAGGATAATTGGCTGCTGTTAAATTGACCCTAGTCTCTCTCTCTCTGTCTGTGGCTGTGTGTGTTAGGCAATTTAGACTGTAAGCTCCAATGGGGCAGGGACTAATGTGAGTGAGTTCTCTGTACAGCGCTGCGGAATTAGTGGCGCTATATAAATAAATGGTGATGATGATGCACCTCTATTACATGTCTGAAATTCTGTGCCAGTAATAATATGCAATGCCCGTTCTATGCCGCTTGTTGGGCAATTACTGGCAGCTCAGAAGAATGATTCTGTCAGCACTTTTATCAACCTCCAAATCACCAGCATAAGATGCTGCTCCTGTTTATCCAATGTGAAAGCAGATGTCCAGGCGCACTTTGAGATACCGTGTAGTAGCAGTGTTGAACATGACATCTAACCTGTACTCATCTAGGCGGGAGAATCCCGATTTGCCTGATCTGTTCCGTTGGGACAGTTGGGAGATGAGTTGCACTTGTCCATTCAATGTCGCATGTACCAGCAGTAGATCAGCGACACAATGAAGGCGTGTTTTTAAGGCTGGGGGCGATAATGTTATTTGGTTATGACCCTGTGTAGAGCAATAATTCCCCCTTCTTGTGTGCTCCTTTGCTGTAGAGTTTTGCGGTATGTTCCCCATATATGTGTAGAAACCAGGTGCTCTAACCCAAAGCAACATTTTTCATCAATTGCACCTCTACCTACAGTTTCTTTAGTATGTTAGGTACACTCTCTAATAAATGGTATCTAACACTGCATGTAAAAATACTCTATTTTCCATACCTAGCTCTTATCACGTCACCCGCTAACATTAGTGAGTTTGAAATCCATAGAGGGAGAATGTATTTCACTGTCAGATGTAGTATCAATAAGAAAAAACTAAAGTGCTCAGACCACAATTTTTACATCCTGTTCAATCATTCCCCTCTGCAGGGACCAAATAATTTTTTGCTAATTCCACCAAAAAGTGTAATAATCTCTTTGAACCCAAGTGATGGAGTGGACGCAGCTTAATTAAGTGCCCATAATTAGTACAAGACAAGGAATCGATAACTGGATCTGATTAACCATCAAAAGTAAAAGAGTATCATATCTCTTTATCAATACTGTAACGCAGCATCTCGGTGTTCAGTACAAATTTGTTTTATGGGGGCGGGGAACGGCCTCAATTATCAATAATTCAGAAGAGCGCTGTTATTTGTGACTTCTTTCCCTGGTGCTCCCTCTCTAGGAGCTAGGATACGGGAGCAAGGAGCAGAAAATACATTAACACAGCTTAGATGCCTGGTATGAGATTGAAGGACTAAGTGGATATCAGCACAGACAGGTAAAGGATTAATGCATCAATTGCTTCTTTTTATGCAACTTGAGGCAAATCCTGCTAGTTCGTGCCTTGTGCTGGGACTCAAGCAAGCCAAGTAGCCACAGGGCCCGTGCTGCAATCAGCTACAGCCTTCTTATTCTTAGACAGTCTTCTCCGGCATGGCCTCTGTACGATGGCAAATTGTTCGGAGGCTGCACCAATTATCGCTGAGGAGAGTGGCAGTAAGAGATACTATGTAATGGGCTTTATATGTGAATATTAGTAAATAGGCCTCTTGGCCTTCTCCTAAGCTCCAGGTCTGGAGGTTGGGCTGCACTAAGGATTCTGGTCTGTCAGGACAACGGTTCTTATTGAGACAATAGGGGTCCGCAGTGTGAGGGGTTCCTGGGAGATGGTGTGACTCATTTACTAACGATGAATATAAAAGCCTCGGCCAGTAAATGGGACTAGTGACGGGGGTCTATCTGTGTGGGCTGTTGCTGACAGTGATTGACAGACATCTGCTTTACACGTGCCCTCATCTCACTCATCACCCAGGACCAGTAAATAGAAGCCGGCTGCTGGATGAGACTTACACAATGGCTGCTTAGTCCCTCACAGAGAACATACAGAATCACTGATCTACAGGACCTGTCTTCCATGAGGAGGTATCTTTATTCATGGAAAGAAGAAACAGAAATAAATATTCATCACACATATTAGTGAAACCAGAATTACAGATTTTAAACACCCATTAGTACTAGAAACATGGAGATGGACTGTTAAAACTTGGGATATCCTGCAGCTCAGGTCATCTAACAGACATTTAATCCAAATAACTCCTTAAATAATGGTTCAAAACACAGTAAGAAAAAATGGGGTAACTTAGGATATTCCTCACGGTATACCCCATACAAAGTTTCATTGGTGGTAATTGTGGCTGCATTTGTTTCATTGTTTTCAGTAGAAAATACTTTCATGTCTGGACCAAGGTTGTAGAATTATTAAAAGACAAACACACAAAACGTTAGGGTGACATTGTACAAAAATACTTTGTGTGGCACTAGTAATCTGTGTTATTCATACTTACCAACTTTTAAAGACAGCCGTCCGGGAGGGGGTCCGTTGAGGGGGCGTGGCCACGCGGGGATGCGCCGTTTGGCTCCGCCCCTGTCAATCATGAGACATTCTGGCCAATCGCAGCAGGGGGCGGGACCACAATGCCGCGGTTAGCCCCGCCCCCACCATCTACAACAACAGGGAGACGCTGGATCCGGGATTTTTGCCTGCTCTCTCGGGAGTCCGGGAGAACTGAGAAAAATTCGGGAGTCTCCCAGACATTCCGGGAGAGTAGGCAACTATGGTGTTATTACACAAATGCATTTAAAGGAGACATACATACACTGAGCAACATTCTAACGTCATACTATACATGAGAATGACCATCTTATTACACATCTCTGATCACCAGCTGAGTATACTTTCTCAGTGACCAGCATATAATACATTCCCAATCATCAGCATACTATACAGCCAAAAAACCTATATGCAATATAGAGCCATGGTCAGCAAATTTTAGACTGTTAACGACCAGCACAGTGTCGGACAGGCCCAGCGGGCTACCGGTAAAAACCCCATGTAGGCCCGGCTACCTTACGGCCACACCCCCTTTTACCCGCGGGCGGCGCTTACCTGGAGGCCCCCACGAGAACCCGGCGTCCCCGCTGCTCAATTGCGATCGCAGCTGATCTGAGTCTAGTGCAGGCTTGGCTAACCTGTGGTACTCCAGATGTTGTGAAACTACAAGTCCCAGCATACCCTTCCAGCAATAAGCTTCTATATATTGGCAAAGCATGCTGGGGTTTGTAATTTCACAACACCTGGAGTGCCACAGGTAAGCCAATCCTGGTCTAGTGGGACAATCCTGATTTCTGGTGACTGTTCTGCCCAATCTAAGGGGAAAGTCAACACTGTGTATTCTTTATACACACACTGCATTCTTTACATACTACACTATGGTACTAGCTGTCCTTCGTGGACTGACCACTCCCCCTCTAGTGTCTGCTCCTGCCTCTATGATGGCTGACCACACCCCCTTTGGTGGGCCCCTAGTGTTTCATTCCCCGGTGGGCCCTTCATGCCCCAGTCCGACACTGGACCAGCATATAATATAACCTCAATGGCCAGCATATAAGATAACTGGATAATATATTTACCTGGTTACAGTGTATTTTCTTGGATAACATTTCACGGAAAAGAATTACTATCAAACAAAATGAGAGATTGTGCTTAGAAGTTGTATTTATAGCAATCTCTTTGTACGACACAGAGCCTGCAGATTAGTGAGTGTCAGCTCTCCAGGGACAATTCTCCCTGGTGCTGAGGGAGCATAGTGGGTGATTTTATAAGAATAACTTCAGAATCTACTGTAGGGCAACTGGTAGAGCTGTCTGACCCCAGAGCAGGGCTTTAGTCCGGGAGGATGGGTGACATGACCGGGGTAAGACGTGGATTAGAATCTATGAATAAGGAAGGTATCTGGGAGGGTAAAGGGGTTTAGAACTGACCAGAGAATTGTGTTATATTAATAGTTATTGTTGTGTTATAACAGAGAGCATGTTACACCTTCTTTCATTTATTAGTTTGTGTGTGTGTCCTGCTGCAGCTTTTACTAGTTACATTTCTGTCTGTCTTCTGTGTCTGTATCAACAACTTAGTATCAGCCGACTGGACTCCTTCTGTTGTGTCTGGATAGGACATGTGGATACAGCTGTAGGTAATGCACAGCGAGGTCTAAACTGCATTGGGATCTAATTAGTGAAACTGTCCGGACTGGTAACCTACAGGAGGGAAGTGTGGGGACAAGAGGCCTCAGCACTATCACTGGGCCCTACCTAAGGTTTGTTATGGGGCTGAAGCACTGTGGATACAAACCAATAAATGAAGACGGTGACACAGATACAGATATTATAGCAGAAACCTGAGGTTAATGATTCATTTTACCCTAGATTACTACAGCCGCCTCTAGAGCTCACTAGTGGACAATAGAGAACAAACAGAAATAACAATGATCGCCTAATTCACTTAACTCCTGAGTGTTCACTGTGGAGGTGGAATTTAACCCTTGAAGTACTTCTCCAAAGATATGTTATAGTTACATCACTGATACTTCCTGATAACAACATGGCTAAAAAGTGCAGTTCAGGTAAGGGTTAGATTAAGGGGATGTAACACCATACACCATTCCCGTTGCTTTACAACCACTTTTTCAGCCGTATTTGGGATTACGTCCTGGTCTGAATCTGAACACAATTGCTGGAACATACCCGTCCTATACAATGTCTAGATTAGCACCCCCCTCCCCCATCATGCCTCTTAAGCCACAAGGAATCGTGTCAAAAAGTGGCCGGTCTGAAAAGCCGCAGTTGCGTACATTCACTTTTTGACCACGCGTCATGTGAAAAAAACGACCACGAACATTTAATACTGAATCAGACCCAAAGTGTCCACCTACTGCCACTTTACTTCCACTTCTCTTTTAAAACACTGCTCATTTTAGTCTTAAGGTATCACAGGAACATTGGGGCTATTTATTAGGTGACACTTTTTGGGTGTTTGATGGTTTTTATTTAATTGCTTGAAATGTGCCTGATCTTCCTCTGTCACCTAGAAAGCCCTCACAACACCTCTCCCTCATACACCTCTGACCTCGTCACAAGATACACTCTCTCTGGCCCTCTTAAATCTGACAGTGATCTAGGCTTCCCCTTCTCTACGATTACAAACTCTCACTTGTGTGCTGGTCCCCACTTATGTAACTCCCTACCCGCCTGACCAGACATTTCCCCAAGCCTCCAGTCCACCACCCCTTCCTTATAGCCTATCCTACCTCCACCTTATACAATGTCCTCTCCCTCTGGACTGTAAGCTCTCTACCCTCTGTCTCATGTCCACACCTCCTCCGTCAACCTGGTATTCTCTTTGATCTATTTTTATATTTCATTTGTACTTATGTATGATTTGTTGTGTCCATGTTTTGTGGCGCCTTATAAATAAATGACGATGATGATTATGACAAGTACTGGGCTGGATAACGGATGAAGCAGTTTTTGGCAGGAGAGTTTTGCAGTACATGGTGCCAGGAGATGTGTCCCACCCATGATTGATTAATACGTCTGATTGTTAGTTCTGCTGTGTAGGGATGTGTAAGAATGAGAATAAACTTATTATTGTTCTCTTTCCTTCTATGCCAACAGCAGCGCACTTTATCCTTCCTACAACATTTTTTTTGCCGTCAAGTTTTGGTGCCTTTGTTTTGCTCTTTGATTAACACCATAATGGGGGTAGATGGGGGGGGTCTTTTCTTGTAGGCCTGGTAATAATTTTAAACCCACCTGCCCTCCATCTATGGAGATTAGTGACTCATTGGTGATGCTGCTGTTTTGAAACTCAGATTTAAACTATTTTCTAAGTTACATGATATTGGTCAGACAGTGGTGTTTGTTGGTGTTATATGCAGGTTTATACGATACGGGCAGCAGGTGCGCAGATCTCGTGTGTCTGGATTTGCCGGGGTTAAATGCCATGTACAATTAGGAATTAAGCGCTGTGCCTGTTATTATAGCACAGACATCTGTCAGAGGAAACTGGTTTCCTGTAAAAACGGAGAATGCGGAAACTGAAATCTTGTTAAACAGCTGGAGAAGATGGTATAATCACCCTGTCCTCGCTGATACAAGGCTCTCTGGGTAATACCCATCACTGAGGAGAGGACTTTATTTTGGCTACGGGCTTGTACAAGCTGGTATAAATAGCCTAGAAATTGCCTTGGACATTTAAACAGAGTGATTACACTATGACCTCTGACATGACCTCCGACCTTCGCAGGCTTATAGTAACAGGTGGGCACTCATCGATATTAAACAAGTACTTACAGCTAATTATAAGAACAACAAACAGCATCTAATGGAGGAGAATAGCCCCCAGAGTAATTGGGAGGTCTCTTCCTCTTCTATGTCCTCGTCCATTCACCTGACAAACACATATAGAACTCGAGGATTCATGGAAGGTCTGAGTCAAACACAAGGGCTTTCATTTACAATGCACAATGATAGGGTTGCCAGATCAGGGGCCTGATTCATTAAGGATCTTAAATTAAGAAGTTTGTTATTTAAACTTTTACACAAATATCAACTTTAAATTTCAGTGTACAAATAAGCTATCAAGTATTTGTGTGCTACGTGAAAAAAACAGTCAGTATTTAACTTATGTCCAAAATAGAAAACTAATTTGCACCCCTTGCATTGTAACATGGTTTTGTCCAAGAGACTTAAATAACAAACTTCTTAATTTAAGATCCTTAATGAATCAGGCCCCGGATGTGTTTATCCGGACACATATGAGTTACACACGCTACATGGCTGTTCTGCAATCACGTCCAGGGCCTGATCAACCACTAGGCTGACCAGGCTGCAGCCTGGGGCGCTGGGTCCCGGGGGGCGCGGCGCTGCGGGTATTTATTTTTTTCATTCTTTTTTTTTTTTTTTTCTTCTTCATTCATTTTTTTTTTCGGGGGGGGGGAGGGGGGGGGGGTCGCCGCGGGGGGGTGGAGGGCTCGACGATCAATAACATTGGTGGTCAGTGGTTAGCAACACACAGCCAGTCACCAGTTTGCCTGTTGCTGTGCAGCAGACAGGAAGCAGGACGTCTTCACTTCCTATCTGCTGATCTGAGGAGAGGAGCGACGCTGGCACAACTACAGGTAAGTGAAGGGGGAACTGCCCTGCATATCTATAGGGAGGGGGGGGGAACTGCCCTGCATATCTATAGGGAGGGGGGGGGAACTGCCCTGCATATCTATAGGGAGGGGGGGGGAACTGCCCTGCATATCTATAGGGAGGGGGGGAACTGCCCTGCATATCTATAGGGAGGGGGGGGTAACTGCCCTGCATATCTATAGGGAGGGGGGGGGGACTGCCCTGCATATCTATAGGGAGGGGGGGTGGGAACTGCCCTGCATATCTATAGGGAGGGGGGGGGGACTGCCCTGCATATCTATAGGGAGGGGGGGGAACTGCCCTGCATATCTATAGGGAGGGGGGGGGGGAACTGCCCTGCATATCTATAGGGAGGGGGGGGGACTGCCCTGCATATCTATAGGGAGGGGGGGGGGAACTGCCCTGCATATCTATAGGGAGGGGGGGGGAACTGCCCTGCATATCTATAGGGAGGGGGGGGACTACCCTGCATATCTATAGGGAGGGGGGGGGGACTACCCTGCATATCTATAGGGAGGGAGAGGGGGGACTGTCATGCATATGTATAGGGAGGGAGAGGGGGACTGTCATACAAATCTATATGGTGGGAGGGGAGGTCTGCCATGAAAATCTATAGGGAGGTAGAGAGGTTGATATGTATGAAGGAGGGCAGAGGAGGGGGGCTGATATATGTGACTGGGGGAGTTTTGATGTGACGGGGGGGATAGCTACAGAGTGGAGGTAAGGAAAATAGCTGCAAGGGGGATGGATGCAGGGTGGGAGGTAAAGAAAATGGCTGCAGCAGGGGTTAAGGAAAATGGCTGTGGGGGGGGGGGGGGGTTGTGGTTAAGGAAAATGGCTGCAGGGGGTATTTAAAAAATAGAGCAGCTTTGGGGGGCAGAATCTCATGATTGTGTGGTGGTCACATGGGTGGTCTCAGCAATCACTAGAATACTAAATATTAGTGAGATGGGGCTGGTAGAGATTTGTATTTGATTGACAACAAATATTCAGATATTGCTTATATATGCCTGTCCAATGGGGTACTTTTAGCTGGCCATAATGGAGTGTTTTGTTTTAACTAAAGGGCCTAATCATTCAGGGTTTGTTAACATTTTGCATTTTAATACATTTTTGCATTTTCAAAACAGGACGGCAACTTTCCAAAAGCCAGCGAGAGGATAACAAAGTTGCAAGAGAGAAGAGCAAGAACAGATAAGAGACAATGGCACAATCTGTCTAAATTTGAATGCTGGAGAATACACCTGAACATTCATATTCAGGAGTGTTCCTATACACCTATATATTCGGAGGAGGGGAGGGGGGGGGGGGGGGGGGGGCGCTGCGGCCGTATTAGCCTAGGACGGCCAGAACCCTTAATCAGGCCCTGATCACGTCGCATGTTGCAGTGCAGTTTGTAATATGCGTCATACAACATGTATGTGAATTAATATCAGTGCATCTAATTTATATGTGTCTGCATATCTGATCTGGTAACACTAACGGATATAAAGATAGATTTTCCATATTATATTATTATAGTGAGTGATATTTTCTTTTTCTGCTATAGATACCTCCTGAGTCCCGATGTACAGATGAAATATGAAATATAATATACACATTCGATTGTTCTATGATGATATTATCATTGGCACTTATCATATATTTAAAAAAAACAGGGTTAATCCTGGTCCATGGTAAAAAAGCTAAAAAGTGAACAAAGGGCAGTGGAAGAAGACAATGGGGGTCGTTATTAGGGTATGATATAGACAGACCTCTCTCAGTGATGCCCACCACATCCTACTAATTCAGCAATATCGCTAAGAGAATATCCACAGGGTGAGTTGGTTTCCTGAAAGGAGAAAAAGCTTCCCCCGTTCAGGTGGCACAGAAACTACCTATGGGCCGTGAACAGTTTGGAGCCTTCTGCTATTTATCAGCAAAGAGTTGATCACAGGATAACGGAGGGGAATATGGTAAAGCCACTTACACCATCGGAGGGGGCATTATCTGTCTTCTTGGATCGGGTGCATGATAGTGCAGCTTGTCTTTGTCATCCTGGGGAAAGCAGAAGACGGGCATTGTGTACCTGTCTAATGGGCAATACAGGTTAGACAACATCATTCATTGGAAGCAAAAGTAACAGCGGTTACAGTTGTTTTGTCCATCGATTAGGTTTTATTTTCCAGCCTTTACAATTTCCAGCCATCCCTGCCAAGTCGTTTGGAATTGACCTGATTTCAAAAATAATATTTTAAATTGTTTTGATTTTTTTACAAAAGTATCTAATTTTCAGCAATTTCACAAGAGTGAGTCAGCAGTGTTGTCATTCTGCAGACGGGACGTGGAATTTCCAGGTGAGAAGTCAGGTCTTTCATCTGTGAATACTTTTTACTTTGGGCATGACTTATTCCCCTTTTTTTATTTACCTATCCTGGAATTTGATGCTCGTCGGAGGATGGGTCTGAGAGGAATGTAAGGCCTGATTCATCAAGACATGTATCTGACGATTTTGTGCGCATCGCACGCAAACTCACTCAACTCAATCACTCAATACACAACTAAACGTAGCAATGTACAATGCATCTTTGTATGTAAAGCATACTTACTACCAGTGGCGGATCCAGGGGGGGGGGGCGATCGCCCCCCCTACCAGGGGCTTGCTGCCGGCGGCTGCACACTGTGCTGGTCCGTTCAGCAGTGACAGTGTGCTGCCCGGCTGCTCTGATTGTGTTTTGAACACACTGTCACTGCTAAACGGACCTGCACATACTGTGCAGCCGCCGGCAGCCTTAGAAGTCGGAAAGGGGGCGGGGCCTAAATCGCCCCCCCTACATCGCCCGGGGTATAGTAATTTCCTAGATCCGCCCCTGCTTACTACAGCCTACGCGTTCACCTGAAGTCAATGTACAGTGAGGGCTTGTGCCAAACTCGATGTCACGCAGCCACGTCAGAATCAAGCTGAAACTTACTTTTTTCTGCCGTATCTCTTGCTCCAGCTACAGGACTAGTCTAAGGCTGGGTACACACTACAGTGTTTTCAGCTGATTATTGGGTCAATCACACAATAAACGACCGCTTGCCCCAATATTACATTACTGTGTACGCTCCAACGATGAACAATTATCGTTCCAAAGTTCATTGTATATTTTCATTTGATTTTCAAACCGGACTAAAAATCTCGTTCAACGATGGAACAATGTCGTTCCAATCCTGCAGTGTGTATGCGCTCAGGACCGGCAGTGTCCATAGATCTCTATGGAGTGTGCAGAGTCACCATCTCTTCAGCCGATGGTTATGACAGATGAAGAGCACAGATCTGAGGGTAAATCTTGTAAAATGTGTTTATTGCGTACACAGGAATCGGCTGCTGAACGGGACTTTTTTTTTTTTTTTTTTTTAAATCGTTGGTAAAATCATTAAGGATATCACATCGGGAGAAATTTGGTATAGTGTGTACCCAGCCCTAGTCCTGAGTACTAGTGATGACAGTCTTGTATGCATGTTCAGGAGACATTAAGATGATCCTAATAAATGTATTTTGTGGAAAAAAAAATATTCTAAAAACATATTTTGGTTTATGACTGTTTAATGCTTATATGGGTAACTTTAATTCAATGTTTGCTTTTTTTCTGTGCATTCTTTTGCAAATCTATATTCCACAAAGACACTGGACGTATCCTAGTTTTCCGTAGTCTTGTGTAGTAGAGCCGAGGGGACCGACACCCAAATTCATCAGTGCCCATACCCTGAGATCCGTACCTTGCTGAATTCATCAGTGCCCATACCCTGAGACCCGTACCTTGCCGAATTCATCAGTGCCCATACCCTGAGATTCGTACCTTGCTGCATGCATCAGTGCCCATACCCTGAGATCCGTACCTTGCCAAATTCATCAGTGCCCATACCCTGAGATCCGTACCTTGCCGAATTCATCAGTGCCCATTCCCCCAGATCCGTACCTTGCCGAATTCATCAGTGCCCATACCTTCAGATCCGTACCTTGCCGAATTCATCAGTGCCCATACCCTGAGATCTGTACCTTGCCGAATTCATCAGTGCCCATACCCTCAGATCCGTACCTTGCCGAATTCATCAGTGCCCATACCTTCAGATCCGTACCTTGCCGAATTCATCAGTGCCCATTCCCTCAGATCTGTACCATGCCGAATTCATCAGTGCCCATACCCTCAGATCCGTACCTTGCCGAATTCATCAGTGCCCATACCCTGAGATCCGTACCTTGCCGAATTCATCAGTGCTGATACCCTAAGATCCGTACCTTGCCGAATTCATCAGTGCCCATACCCTGAGATCCGTACCTTGCCGAATTCATCAGTGCCCATACCCTCAGATCCGTACCTTGCCAAATTCATCAGTGCCCATACCTTCAGATCCGTACCTTGCCGAATTCATCAGTGCCCATTCCCTCAGATCTGTACCTTGCCGAATTCATCAGTGCCCATACCCTCAGATCCGTACCTTGCCGAATTCATCAGTGCCCATACCCTGAGATCCGTACCTTGCCGAATTCATCAGTGCTGATACCTTCAGATCCGTACCTTGCCGAATTCATCAGTGCCCATACCCTCAGATTCGTACCTTGCTGCATGCATCAGTGCCCATACCCTCAGATCCGTACCTTGCTGCATGCATCAGTGCCCATACCCTCAGATCCGTACCTTGCTGGATTCATCAGTGCCCATACCCTCAGATCCGTACCTTGCTGCATGCATCAGTGCCCATACCCTCAGACCTTGCTGTATTCAGGAGTGGCCTGTAACTACACGTGAAGCTGCAGTGAGCAGTGTTGCTCTTTGTCCTATCATGAATGTCATTACGGGTAAACACTTGATAAAACAAGTACCCCACCCCTCCCTACTATAGGATTGGAAATGCAAAACATTATTTTTTTTCACAATGTAACATATTGGGTTTAAAATTTAAAACTTTCAGATTAAAGCTTAAATCTTACTATAAAATATAACAAGACAGGAGGATATAAATATAAAACAGAAATTATTCAATTAAAACTTCATCTAAGAAAAATTGTTGACTCTCCTTTTCTCCTCTGACTGGAATCCAGGCATATTCTGCAGCTAAAGAGAACGGTCACCGCCGGATTCATGTTGACATTATATGAAAGTTAATCGTTTATCTTTCCTGTGTTAAAATAATCTTAATTCATTCCCCCTCCTGCACCCCATACCTGTAAATCATTCCTCCTCACCCCTGACCGTGTAATTCATTCCCCTTCCTGCGCACCTAACCTGTAATTCATTCCAACCTCACCCCCGCCATGTTGTAATTAATTTCCCCTCACCCCCGCCATGTTGTAATTAATTCCCCTTCCCGCTCACCTAACCTGTAATTCATTTCCCCTCACCCCTGCCATGTAATTCATTCCCCTTCCTGTGCACCTAACCTGTAATTCATTCCCCTTCCCGCTTATATAATCTGTAATTCATTCCCCCTCACCATCGCCACTGTATTCATTTCGCTTACCGCTCACCTAACCTGTAATTCATTCCAACCTCACCCCAGCCATGTAATTAATTCCCCTTCCCATGCACCTAACCTGAAATCACCTCCCAGCAAATGTACATTGGGGACACAAGGACACTATTGACCTGACAACAATTCCAATAGGCACTAAAAACACCAATAAAATCTATTAATACCTATAGTTCCAGTTAGTAAACTAAAGGCATCCCCTATTGTACTAGTCCGTTCCCGTGTCCTGCAGTAATGTGTGTACAGAATTTTGCTGACTATTCCAGCTTCAACAAACATGTAATTGATGCTGATGCTTCTCCGAATTATTCATCATTATTCCTCTTTGAGAATCGTCCTCTACGTCCAGGAAGGGGGGAAATTTCCCCCCAGTCCACGAGCTGCAGATTAATAGCCTCTGATCGGACAAGAGCCATATGTTAGTAATCTCTTCTCTCTGTAGCCAATTCACAATGAATTCTATCACTTCCAATTAGGGTGGATGATTTTGCTCGGAGAAACCCATTTTTCGGCCTGGTTGATAGCAATCCTTCTGGCTAATATATCAAAGGCTTCGGGGGGCAGATGGACAAGGTATGTAACAAGAGACCTGTGAATGATGATTCCACTCGCTCATTCCCCATCCAGAATAAATAGCCCATCTCTCTCCTTTCTCCTCTCTGCACAATCTTCATTTGTTATCTGGGCACATACATGAAGCATGGACCTGTGGGCAATTTAGACAGTAGAAAATCATTATGCAGCAAACATTTCTCTGCTTCCCAACTTTCCTGGCGGAGGAATGAACGGTGCCAGCAAAGGAACTAACCGTTTCCAAATTACGTTTATTCCTCACAGATGTCTGGGATGTGTTTTTCAGGGTCAATAGCAAGAAGTACGGATCTGCGCGTTTCACACACAGTAACAAGTTATCATGAATGTTTCATGTAGAGGGAGCTGGTGCACGCAAAACCCCAAACTACATACTTGTGGCTTCTTGTTTGCACTTGAGAGTCCTCTCTCAATGGAAAAACTTGTGTACCTTCCAGTTAGCCTATATAAAGGATGTCAAGGTGCTCAACTGATGTAATTAAAGCTTTGCACACACGTGTGTATGGTCAGTCCTGATGTCCCCTCATTCTCATGACTAATTTACATAAATAATCCTGAACTGAGATAAATGAAGGTTGAAATGAATGAAGGAGGATAATTGGCGCACTTACAGCTGCACTGGCTATCCCACTTAACGTTGTGCAGAGACCTCTACAGAGGATATTCCAACCAGAACCAGAATGTGGGTGCGCTGTGGGCGGCTCCTTGATACGCACAAGGACAATTATTGCTTGCACAAACACAAATGTACTGAATACGCGCATGTTGAGCAGTTGTTGAAGGACGTTTTATGTGCGTAAATATGGCGACTTTGAGAGCGAGCACAGTTTAATATACAATCGGTGGATAAAGGGGTCCCATAGACCAGTAACCAGTTTATCTATGATATCTGGCAAAGCAAAAAGCTGTGTTCTTCTGATATTTATATGAGCAGATTGTGGGAAGTGACTGCAGGGATAATAACTTCCTATTGGTCCACGTTGTCACACCCCCTAATGGTGCATGCACTAAGGCTGTGGGCGTGGCCTGGTTGAGGAGGAACAAGAAGTGGCAGCTGAGGGCCCTGTATTCTTCTTGTTGGTCTTACTCACACACATGGTCTCACACTCACACAAGCTACACACACACACACACTCACACACATGGTCTCACACTCACACATACACTCACACAAGCTACACACACACATGGTCTCACTCTCACACATACACTCACACAAGCTACACACACACACACTCACACACATGGTCTCACACTCACACATACATACACACACACTCATACATACACACACACTCATACACACACATACACACACACACACACACACTCATACACACACAAGCACATACACACACTCATACATACACACACACTCATACACACACACAAGCACATACACACACACTCATACATACACACACTCACACATACACTCACACAAGCTACACACACACACACTCACACACATGGTCTCACACTCACACAAGCTACACACACACACACACACAAGCACATACACACACTCATACATACACACACACTCATACACACACACACAAGCACATACACACACGAACACACACATATATACACACACACACACATACGTTGCTGGCATTAAACAAGGGATTAATTCAATACGTTAGATTGGTCCAGTCAGGAAATTGTTACTCAGAATGCTCAGTGTGATAACTGGGCTAATAATTGTTAGATTTCTGATTACATGCAATAATACAAATTAGTAGAATTAATAATAAAAACAATAAGACATTATATTATACATATAAAATGAAAGAAGTCCAGTACTGGATTGTGGAGAAGGGACTCTCCGAGCCCCCGCAATCAGCCCCTCTCTACGAATAAAATACACCTTTACTACAACTTTGATGTAAGTGCAGATTTTATCTCTTCTGTAACATATTAACCCTTTGTTATCTCTCCATACAGCTCTTATTTCAGTCCCATTAACTGGACACTGCACACTGACCCACACTGCACGGGTCATCTACACCGTAACTCACATTGTATGTACTCTTCTCCCTACACAGTTATTTGTCCTCTTTACAAACATCTGGGGTCCTCAGCCCATATATATATATCTAGATAAATCTCCCAGGTCCCCTGCAAGGATATAACATCAATAAGCTGCCCGATTCATGTCATGGATGATATTATACTTCAACAACTCTACTCTACAAGAGAAAATTTGTATTATAATCTAATTTCTTATTTTTTTTATCCTTATTAATATTACTTTGTATTAATGCATGTGATAACTGGCATCTCAGATAGACTTATCATTAGTGAAAGCAGTTAATTCCATGTGAATAGTGCGCCTGATACTTTTCTGTTTTGTATTATTACTAGAGGCTGCATACCCGTATTATCAGGCCGCGCATTATGCAATTATAACAATATATCATCCTGAGCGCTGGACTACCCTTTATTATCTATAGTTTATGAAATATGCTTGACATGTGCATCATTTAAACTCAGTTTGACATCTGGGATGAAATGGAGAAATACGAAGCCAAAGAGATTTGTCAGAATTCCTCCCCATTCTCTTCCCGGGGAGAAACGTTAAACAAGGACATAACTATGTATTGCTTCATTTAAACCTTATATTCTGAAGGGGAAATATATATCTACAGTATATATCACATCACACTAATAAAAAGATGATGTTATTCATAGTGTGGATATAAATCCCACTGTGCCATTGAAAGGACCTTCAGCCAGTAGCATCCATACTGCAACGGTTTTGTAAATGTGGATCTACAAAAATTACTTTTTAAATTTAACATACTGGATCTAAAGTACAATCGTCAGCGACATACAGAATACCTGACAACATTTTAAAAAGCGACATTAGGGTAAAATCAGCCAAAAAATAGCAAAAACCCTACCCAGATCCAAACACGCACACCCACATTTTGATTGGTTTTCCTCAATAGGGTTCCAAGAACAGGGGCAGTCATCATCATCATCATCACCACCACTAATTCTGCATCGCTGTACAGAGAACGCACTCACATCAGTCCCTGCCCCATTGGGGCTTACAGTCTAAATTCCCTAACATACACACACATAGACTAGGGTCAATTTTGATAGAAGCCAATTAACCTACCAGTGTGTTTTTGGAGAGTGGGAGGAAACCGGTCAATTTTTTTTATTATTATTTTGCAGCCAATTAACCTACCAGTATGTTTTTGGAGTGTGGGAGGAAACCGGAGCACCCGGAGGAAACCCACGCAAACACAGGGAGAACATACAAACTCCACACAGATAAGGCCATGGTCGGGAATCGAACTCATGACCCCAGTGCTGTGAGGCAGAAGTGCTAACCACTACGCCACTGTGCTGCCCATATACGCACAATATACGAGGTATGTCTATTAATTAACGAGACTGATTAAATAATTCTCCTTTATTTATTGGTATTACAAATGTAATGTTTGTCCCCTTCAATATACTCCCCATTTGCACTAATACATCGCTGTAGTCTTGTTTTCCACTGGTCGGAGGCATGGAGCAAAGCAATTTCTGTCACTTGTTTCAACATATCTGCCGTTTTCTTCTTTACAGCATCAGTTGACTCAGAATGTGTCCCTTTAAGCACTGATTTAACTTTTGGGAAAAGATAAAAATCGCAAGGTGCTAAATCGGGCGAATATGGAGGATGTTCAAGTGTAGTAATGTGTCTGTCAGTCAAAAACTGCTTCACAGAAAGTGCTGTGAGCAGCGCATTGTCCTGGTGAAGAAAGAAACCATATTTACACAGCTGCGGCCATTTCTTTCTGACTCTCTCTCAGCTTTTGCAAAACTTCTTTATAATAATGCTGAATAACTGTTGTGCCTCCTGGAACCCATCCTTCCAAAATTACACCCTTGATATTGAAAAAAACAATGAGCATTGCTTTGAATTTTGACTTTCATTGACAAGCTTTTTTCATTCTTGGTGATGACGGTGTTTTCCAGTGCATTGACTGTCTTTTGGTTTCAGGATCGTACTGGAAGATCCAGGTCTCATCACAAGTGATTACTTTATGAAACAGGTTTGGATCTGTGTCAAGTCACTGCAGAATGTCAACACAACATTCCTTGCGACGTTCTTTTTGCTCTGGTGTGGAAACCCTTGGGACCATCTTTGCACAAACTTTCGTCATGTTAAGATCCTCACACAAAATTTTCCATTCGGTGTCTTTGTCAATGTTCACGGATTCAGCTATCATTCGAACACTAAGTCGGTGGTCTTTTCGAATAATCTGACTGATTTTTTCCACATTTTATTCGGTTCTTGAAGTGCAAGGTCGTCCAGGGCGTTCACCATCTTCGACATTCTCACGTCCCTCACTAAATCTTTTGTGAAACTCAAACACACATGCATGAGACAGGCAGTCATTCCAATAGGCCGGGGTAAGCATTTGAAAACATTCTGTTGGTGTTTTGTGCATTACTAAAAATTTCAAATTGACACATTGTTCAACTTTTAAACTTAGCATTTTTTCGGCACTCTACAGAAAACACAACCAAACTAAATGGTGACTCACAATGAACTGAACATCATAGAGTGTTGCAGCTTGTCACGCAGGTTCAGACAGGTTCAAGGTTACTACGTATGCAGTTATAACTGGTTGTGACTGCTTTGTTTACTAGGTGGAATCACAGTCTCGTTATTTAATAGACATACTTTGTATACCAGTTTAAAACATATACACAATAAATAATTGATTCAAAAACATAATTGTGAAATCTGGGGAACACTTCTGAGAAGCGAGTTGCAGGCTGTTTGAGCTGAAATTAACCCCTCGTTCCATCTCACTGCAGGAACAGGGAGTAGAGAGCAGCCCAGTCTGAAGAACAGTGAGGACTTTGTCCTGATTGCAGGGATGGGCGAGTGCTATGTCCCATTTCACACTGCTCTGCTGATAAAGGGGGAGATACATGAATCTGACATCATCAGTGGGAGTCACTGGCGCTCTGAGCAGATTTCTTTCTCACGGCTCATTCCACAACAAATCAACACAGGGTTTTAAATTGACCATTTCAGATTGTGATGAAATTTGGTATAATAAATGCTGTCATGGGTGTAAAGAAAACCCCCAAATCTAAGGGTGATATGTGCACTGGGTATGAAGTTATATGCCTTTAAAGTTGCACTTTTTAACGAAAAATTTGCTTTTAACATTTTTTTAAATTGCATTTGTAGCTCATCTGATTGAGCTAGAGAGTTGGGTAAGGTTTATATATAATATGATATAATGATATATAACACAACAATATGTTTTAATAAAACCAAAATCAAAATTTAGATTTTCTCAAAAAGACATATTTTTGAATTTTTTAAGAACATCTCAAAAATTTTCCACACTGTTGTTAATAAATCCCCAAACTTTTATTTTGGGATCATGATGGGATCATCTGCTAAAAGAGCATTCACTTTGGACTGTTTGCTAAAATAATGAAATTGAAATTACCTAGGCCTGTTCATTACTTTTAATTTATCTCCTGTAACAATCCCTTTGATGTATATTATGTACAATGACACAGTATGTTAATACTGAAATATTTAAAACATTTGTGATAATTTCATATCTATTCAATCTCAAGCTTATTACAGATCATTACCATTTAGTGCTGCTCTGGATGGATGGTGCTACTTGATGGGTTGGAACTCGCTGAAGACTCCATTTATTTCTAGTATTTCCATTCCAGAAAGGACATACATTCCACCCGTTGGAGTTTGCGGATTCACTTTATACAGAACATCTACAATAGTCATCTGTGAAGATACCAGGTTTTCTGGCCCAATTCTACCCACCCAGGAGTGCCTTACTATGCCAGGGAAGCCTACCCAGTACCTTCTAAGGTTCGTATAGTCATTCAGGCAAATACAGTTAGAAAGTAAAACAATACATTTATTTTAATAAAAACAATTGCTAGAATATTATATACACACAGTAAATAAATGGCAGGCAGGTTCACCACATTAATTTTCCCTTACACGACTAACTTAAGGAGTTACAATCACCTGGCTGTCCTGACTTGACGACCCATGGATCTGCTGAAGTATTTCACTGGTAGAGAACGGCAACTCAACACCAGATCTTGCACCTTCCAGCAATTATATTACAGAATGAACATCACCCCCCCCCCCCCCCCCCGGAGTGGCTCCTTATATCTAGGGTCAAATTTCCACAGTGTTTTCCTCTTCCTGGGCAAACCCCCAGCTCTCTCCCTCTTTAAACATTGGTGGGTGCAGGATAAGGGGGTTGGAGGGGGGAGTGGAGATGAGCTGTGCTTCCACAGATGCCCCATTGGGCTGCAGACAAAATGTCTGGACTAGTCCTATGTAGAACAATGGATACTAATTGGCCTCCCCCACCTCCAAAGATAAGGTACCAGTCAGCCCCCTCCTAAAATTAACCCCTTACACTACTTTGTGATGTCACAGGGCCCCAGCTGTTCCTTGTTTCCTGTAGAAAAAGAAGGGGGAGAATGAATGTAGCTACAGCGCCCTCACCTGTATCCTGGACTCTCATCCTTATCCATAACCCAACTGGCTTCACTTTAAGAACAATGAATAACAGCTTCACTGCAATATCAACAATATACAATAAACAATATACATATTTACAATGAGCTACAATGTCCCCTTATCCAAATATAATTAGACACTGCAGTTGTACTCTGTTGAGCTGGGGAACAAAAGCAAGGGCTATAAAAAGTACATGTTATAATCCACATTATGTGAGAAACGAAGGACAGACTGGTTAAGGTGTTATCAAACTCGTTTCGTCACATAGTCCATAACACATCTGGCTTCCCTGGGTATGATAAAGATGGTCCAGCTGGATGGAGGAAGGTCACTTTCACTTCATCGATGTTTTCATCTTTCTCCAGAATAAATGCGAGCAACCATGTTGTCATAGACAGCAGTTATATCCATTCTGAGACAGTTCTCAACACCTACTTATTAGAAGTATGATTAGCCTTTTTAAATGGGTTTAAACCAGTGGTTCCCAAACTTTTTCAGTTTGCGGCACCCTTAGAGTCTCCATAATCTTTTCAAGGCACCCCTCCAAAATATTTACAGAGCAGTCCCGTTTTATAAGTAGTTGGGTCAAAATAGCGTAATAAGTATTTAGGTCAGAACAGAAATAAGATGTTTGCAAAAATAATACACATAAATCCAAGGGAAAATAATGTTTTAATATATTTTTTTCAATTATATTTCTGTCAGAATAATTTACAGCTAATATTAGGAGGAATAAGATCAAACAAAATAAAACAACAACATGTACAAAAATCATCACACAGTGCCCCTTCACTATCACACAGTACCTCTTCACTATCACACGGTGCCCCTTCACTATCACACAGTACCTCTTCACGATCAAACTGTGTCCCTTTTCATCCACACATTCTGTGCCCCTCTTCATCCTCACACTCTGTGCCCCTCTTCATCCTCACACTCTGTGCCCCTCTCCATCCTCACACTCTGTGCCCCTCTCCATCCTCACATTCTGTGCCCCTCTTCATCCTCACACTCTGTGCCCCTCTTCATCCTCACACTCTGTGCCCCTCTTCATCCACACATTCTGTGCCCCTCTTCATCCTCACACTCTGTGCCCCTCTTCATCCTCACACTCTGTGCCCCTCTCCATCCTCACATTCTGTGCCCCTCTTCATCCTCACACTCTGTGCCCCTCTTCATCCTCACACTCTGTGCCCCTCTTCATCCACACATTCTGTGCCCCTCTCCATCCTCACTCTGTCCCCTCCTTCATTCTTTTGCCCCTCCATTGCTGTTTCCTATCACTATTTCCTCTCCATTTCTTTACTTACCATACTTGGCCTTCTTTCTTCTATTTCTTCTGTCTTTCCTTCTGTCTTCTTACCAATCCGGCGGCGCCCGGGACCCAGCATCCTCCTCTCTCCTGCTGCTTCTCACTTAATATGTTGGACGTGTGCAGAAGTGGGGTCACACCTGTGCAGAAGTGGGAGCAGGCGCTGTCTGTAAACACACCTGAAGAGGAACGTACATCCTCTAATGAAGTGAACTGAAAAAAATATTGTTTTGTTGATTTTCTCAGATGTGTAGTGCCTCAAAAAATACAATTTTCATAATTCACTCAAAACTAAAAGCTCTTGAAGGCAGATGATCCCATCATAATCCAAAATAAAACTTTGAGGATTAATTAACAACTGTATGAAATTTTGTTTAGATGTTTTGCAAAAATGTAAAAATATGGCTTTTTGAGAAAAGCTAAATTTTGATTTTGAAAATTTTACATTGTAATTTTTTATTGAAACATAATAATGTGCTATATATCATATGAAAGCCCGTAAAAAGAGGTTTAAAATGAGATGTTGCCCAAATCTCTAGCTCAATCAGGTGAGCTACAAATGCAATTTAAATAAACAAAAAAAAAATGTTAAAAAAATGCAAATTTAAAGGTGTATAACTTCAAAACCAGTGCACGACCCAGAGACATTTAGGCTGTTCTCCAGCTGTCCAGCAGAGGTCACCAGTGCACATTTTCCGGCTTTGTGTAAACTGGAGGACTAGGGAAAAAGGGGAGTGACTTGGCAAGAGAGGGGAGGGGCTGATGGTGATCTTGTGAAGAAAGAAACAGAATAGGTTCTGCAAGGAGATATATATCTATAACTATATATATATGTGTGTGTATATATATATATATATATATATATATATATGTGTATATATATATAATATATATATATATATATATATATATATATATAATAGTTGAGGGAAGGGGGATATCTTTATATATTGTGTGTGTGAGGGAGGGATGGGGGTCTTAATATAATGTGCGTGGGAGATGGACTGTTAATTTAGGCTAATTATTTCATGGGTGATATTTTGTTTGTGGGGTGATATTGGGGCAAATTCAGTTAATAGTGGGACCTATCTAGTTAAGATGGGGTGATGTGATCTTTAATTTAATGCTGAGGTGGTTTGGGATCTGTTAATTGAATGTGGCACTTTGGAGAGAATGAGCTATGTTTATTAAATGTGAATAGGAATTATTTAATGCTGGGGATGGTTGTGGGAAATATTTTATTTATCAAACGTAAATGCTATTGATTTATTGCTGGGGCTGTTTGGTTGGAAGGAAATAGGTTTATTTATCAAATGTGAGTGCTATTATTTTAATGTTGGGGCTGGAGGGAGGACTCATTATTAAATGTTGGTGCTATTGATTTAACCCAGGGGCTGGTTGGAGTTTTCTAAATTTCATGTACCCATTTTTTTTTCCAAATAGGGCCTCCAGCATTCCAGGATCCAGACAAGCAGCAATTGAGCTGCCATAGGTGGTGAAAGTGACAAGAACAGATAGGAGAGCAGGATAGTCTGCCAACTGTCCTGAATCTGGTGGGGCAATCCCGAATTTGGATGACTTTCTCGCTTAGTCAGGATTTGGTCTGACTACAAGGACAGTTGGGAGGTATATCCTGCTTCACACTGTACGAGCTGCGTGCACCTAACAGTGGTGCACACAGTATTGCCTGTGTATATGTGATAACCATACTACACCATAGGGGCCCCCCTGCCTTAAGTCCCCTGGGCACCTTACAGCCTTTCAAGGAGAGTGGGTAAGTATAGGTAAAAAATGGGAAATCTAACACATGCACAGAGAGATAAGAGCAGAGAGAGTACCCCATACTTGCCCACTTTTAAAACCTAGCCTCTTGGAGATGCAGGAGAGGTCATGTGACAAGTATATAAGGGGGCCTCTTGCTATGAAATGCTGAATTCCTGTAATTAAGCTCCGCCTCCACCACGATCCAGGAAGATGCCTATTTTTCTGAACAAACCGGGAGGAAGCCTCCCTGGATATTCTGGAAGTCTAGGCAAGTGTGGAGTACCCCACACACCACCAGGAGTCTTAATGCAGACATTAGAGACAGGGGAAAGAGTTACAGCAGCAGAATGCGCAAGACAGGGGCAAGCTAAGTAATTGCATACTTGACAAATTTTGGCAAGTTTGCCTACGGGAGATGCAGGGGGCATGTGGGGGTGGGGCTTGGTGAATCAAGTCGTTTGGCCCTACTGACGTGTGATTCGCGTCATAGGCCCTGCCCCCGCCATTCAATTAAGTAAGTGTGTCCAGGACCCAGGAGGTTGCCCTGCTCTCCCAGGAATCTCCCAGACATTACTGGAGAGTAGGCAACTATGAGTAATTGTTCCTTTATAATAAGTATTGGAGAGCTGAAGTGACCCTAACACAGACGGTTACTGAGTCTATAAAGGACAGGGCTTACAGATAAGCCAGGTAGTCTGTGTTAAGAGATAGAGGCGTTTTATTATCCTTCTCATAGTTCACACAATAGGGATTACAGAGGATCCATGTGTACAATTATTGTCTTGATATATCAGGAAGCCTGAGTGCACTCAGTAGAGTAAATGCTTGTAGTCACTATTACCTTTGTATTTCCATTTATGTGAGCCGGGAAAGTGTTATCTGAATCGATTTATGACCTACTATTATTATTTATGAAAGCTATTTGCAAAAGTTACAGTCTGACAAGTAAAATTTGCTTGGTTTAAATCCCCACTTTTGGGTCAGTCCTGTTTACATTCGGTGTCGGTGATTAGTCTCTGCAGTGGCCTGCACAGAGCCAAGGAAGAAACCTGCTACGATGGCCACCTCAATTAGGATAATCCCACCTGTCTGGAACAAGGTAGCAGAAAAATGATAAGTCCATTAAAAGTTTGTACCTTCAATTAAAAATGAAGCACAAGCGTTACCTATGGTTCGAGTCAATCTGTTGGAAAATCTTACTCAACTCATAAATGAATTATTGACTAAAAGTGTTTTGATGGTCTCCTTGTTGTAAGAGTTCACAGGATTTCATGGTAAAATGTTTATAGCAACATAGTTAGGAAACAGGGTTAGTTAGACTTAAAATTTCACTAAAAATACTTAATTTAAAAAAAAAAAGAAGCCCAAGTGTAGTCACAATGATTCTGTTACTCATTTGTCCAACTGAGGTTCCCCCAGCCCACAATCACTTGCGGCTGGTCATCTATGGAACTGCCATTATGTCATACTTACGCACAGGAGAGTGTTACACGTTTAGACCGGCTGATACATTGTATCTGATTGTAATCTACAGTTGCATGTGAGGAAGTTAAAGGTCAGAAGTCAGTGATAAAGTAAATGGGATTAATGCTGATTAAATTGGACATTTTATCATTTTTAGTTTAAGTCATTTTTTTGCTTTTTTTTTAACCCCAAAATAACCAGCTCTTCCTTTATTCTCACAAGGACTGTCTTCTATACATAGTCCTGAAGTATGACAGAAATCTGCCCTATCTACAGAATTTATCAGAGGTTATGATCTGGCTACACTTCCCAGCCTACTGTCTGACCCTCCAGGGCTCCTGGGAGATTTACGACCTGTTTCTGAGTGTTATGTTTTCTTTCCGCACTTAGCACCATCTGAAGGTTGGAAAACTGAGTGTAAGGGGGAAAAGCAAGTTGGAGAAGGAAAAACTGACTTTATTCCTGCCCTGAGGATGAGATGAATACACGGTAAATAAAGAATCACACCTGTCTGTGCTGTGACGGCTGGTGATATATGGAGATATATCAGAGGGTAGCGGGGGGATTACGACATCTTCATGTGACACTATGGGCAGCAATATGTGACCTTTGGCCTGATGTTGTGTTGGATGCATTTGAGTCTAAAATGCGCATGAAAAAATAGTGCTGCAAAACATTCACAAATACGTGTTTATTCAGAGGGTAGCATTAAATGAATCAATATCGAGATCCATATCATAAAGTGTCCGCACATTACAGACACCGCCATCCTCATCATCAAAGTGATCTGACCACCATTGTCCATAGCCAGAGCTGGCTGCCACTGATGTGGGGGGACCCCGAGTTATAATACAACACAGCCCCAGGCTGGTCAGTACGGGGCTGCATTCCTTGGGGGAATTGGACCAACCAAGCAAATGTTAGACCCCAACCAGGGAAAGACACAGCCTGTGCTGATAGCACACCTGGGCTAAGTTAAATAAAAGCATTTTTGTATGAGGCACTATTAGTCCCAGCAAGCCCTGACTTGTTACAGTAAGGTTCATTGAGGGGTTTAGCCACAACTAACCAATAATAGTGGCTTTCTCAGGCTCTGACCAATCGGAGCACTCGCCTCTTAGGTATAGAGGCTGACGTAATAAAGGACTAGTTTCTGGTTTTCAAGGGCTTATTTACTTTGCAAATGTTGTCTTAGCTGCCGTCCATTCACCTATTTATATCTATTTGGGTTTATAAGCCAGACCCCATCCCTGAGAGGTGAGTGCATTGGATTGTGAGTGTGTTTTAGTGTTGCCCAGATGTTAGCATAGGACTTGTAATCATGAGGACCCCCTGACATTGGGCTGCAAGCTCAGGGGCCTATTTGTAAAAAGGTTTTTGACAAGATTGAGATTTTTTCCTATTATTCATCACATCATCATCACCATTTATTTATATAGCACCACTAATTCCACAGAGAACTCATTCACATCAGTCCCTGCCCCCAATCTAGCTTACAGTGTAAATTTCCTAACACACAGAGAGAGAGAGAGAGAGAGAGACTAGGGTCAATTTAATAGCAGCCAATTAACCTATCGGTATGTTTTTGGAGTCTGGGAGGAAACAGGAGCACCCAGAGGAAATCCACACAAACATGGGGAGAATATACAAACTCCACACAGATAAGGCCATGGTCAAGAATTGAACTCATGACCCCAGTGCTGTGAGGCAGAAGTGCTAACCACTTAGCTACCGTGCTGCCCCAAATATTCAAAGCCCTTTAGCTGGTGTTAGATATCACAGGCTCTCTGGCTGCTGTCCTATCATCATCACCATCTCCATCTCAGGATTGTGATAGTAGTGGAGAATACTTAAATAAAGCCTTTCTTGAAATTGGAGTGCTCTAATTCAATTACATTTTTTTTTAAAAAAAAAAATTTAAACATTTTATTTTTAGATTAGATTTTTTTTTAACAAAAGCGGGACTGAAGACCTAAGTCCGAACCTGCAGGACCAGTGTGCATTTACAAACCAGCGAGTCGAGTCAAGCCAATACACTGTTGTAGAGTAAGACTCCTCTTAAAGCTGTCAGCCAGTATCTCCGGGGAGCTGAGATAAGGACTAGACCTATCGCCGCTTATTTATAAATAAACCCCTAAATGTTACCAACTCTCGAGCTCAGCATCCCTTTTTTGAGCTAAACCACTGCATGGCAGTGTTGGGCTGGCCACAAGGGAAATGGAATTGTTTTGCTCCTATAGACTGCACCACCAGGGAGGGCTGGCAAGACTCGACTCAGCAGCTTATTAGGAACATAAAGGAAAAAAAAATTGCCCCCCTGCACCCCAGCCCAGCCTGCCCTTGTGTACCACCCAGCCAGAGGGCATCGTCTAAATTACAGAAACCATCAGCAGTTGGATGTTATTGCAGTCCTGGGGAGGGAGTCCGCTTGTCAGGTTGCACTTGAAGCATGCATCTGGGCTGGATCTGTGTCCGCGATACTATGAGCATCTGCCAATAAGCGGGGAGAGGTAGATCCAGTCACTACCTTGTGAAAGTACAAGTCCAGAGGGCAGCATCCCAGAATTTGCTTAGGACCCGAACATGCATCTATGACTGTTTGTGTCTACTGTGAAAATACCAGGATTTCTGACCCAATTCTATCCACTTCACGGTGGCTGGCCACCCAGGAGTGCCTTACTATGCCGGGGAAGCCTACCCCAGTACTTTTTAAGGTTCGTATAAGAAAAACAATAGATTTATTGTAATAAAAACAATCACTAGAATATTATATACACACAGTAAATAAATGTCAGACAGGTTCACCACATCATCTGTCCCTTACCCCACTAGCTTAAGGAGTTACAGTCATCTGGATATCCTGACTTGACGACCTATGGATCTGCCAATGTGTTAGGAACTCCCAAGTCAGTACAGTGAAACTCGGGAACTACTCTGAAGGCCAGGTGTTCGCTGGAGCCCCTAGTGGTGGGGACAGACTGGGCTGCGGGCCGACCGAGGGTCGAGTGACGTATACTGACTTAAAGGAGTTCCCAGAAGTGGAGTGATTGGCGGACTGTAGTTAAGTAGAATCCTAGGTCAAAGGGTCACAGGCACAGATGCAATATCTAAAGACAAGCGAAGGGTCAAACACACAGGCAGAGAAGCAAAATCCGAAGTCCAGGCAAAAGGTCAAGGTCAGAAGAGAAGGGTCACAGGTCCAATAACAAGCAGGGGTCAAAACACGGGTAGTCAAATCCAAGGTAGCAGGAACCAAAACAGTTAGCACAAGCAGGCAGCAGGACTGAGGACAGAACGCTATAACCGGCAGTGAGGCTGCAGACTTCACTGCCTTAAATACACAGAGGGACCAATCAGGGTTTGCCCCTGAAGTATACCCACTTGCAGGCTAATGCCTGCTAATTCAGCCCACAGGCTGAATTCAATCATAATTTACAAAATGCGCGTGCGCGCCCGGCTCTCTATACCGCCGGGAGGCCGCGCTGAAGGAGCGTCTGGCCGTTGCCTTAGCAACGGTCGGGTGCTGGGCGGAAGTGACGTCCCGGTCATCAAGGTGACGGCCGGGACGCTAGAGGAACCAGGAAGCGAGCCGTGGCGGCTCGTAACACAATGTATTTCAATGGTAGAGAACAGCAACTCAACAACAAATCTTGCACCTTCCAACAATCAAATCACAGGATAAACATCATCTCCCCCACCTGGAGTGGCTCTTTATATCTAGGGTCAATTTTCCACAGTGTTTTCACCTTCCTGGGCAAATCCCCGGCTCTCTCCCTCTTTAAACATTGGGTGCAAGATCAGGGGGTTGGAGGGGAAAATGGAGATGAGCTGTGTTTCCACAGATGCCAGCTGTTGGGTTGCAAACAAGATGTCTGGACTAGTCCTATGGAGAACAATGGATACTAATTGGCCTCCCCCACCTCCAAAGATAATGTAGCAGTCAGCCCCTCCTAAAATTAATCCTTTACACTACTTTGTGGTGTCACAGGATCCCCAGCTGTTCTTTGCTTCCTGTAGAGAAAGGACGGGGAGAATGAATGCAACTCCAGCCCCCTCACCTGTATCCTGAAATCTCATCCTTACCCATAACAAACCAGGCTTCACTTTAGGAACAATGAATAATGACTTCGCTGCAATATCAACAATATACATATTTACAATGACCTTCAATGTCCCCTTATCCACATGTAATTAGACACTGCAGTTGTATTCTGTTGATCTGGGGAACAAAAGCAAGGGCTATAAAAAGTACATGCTATAATCCACATTATGTGAGAAACAAGGGACAGGCTGGTTAAAGTGTTATCAAACTCGTTTCGTCACATCTACCAACAGCGGGGAGACACCCATCCATTTACTGCCTTACCTGGGGTGCAGTGTGGTGGTCACTCATATCTGTTGTTATAGATGTTACCACAGGCATTGTTAATGTGTTGCCTTTCTAGTGGTGTATCTAATTGATGCTACTAGTGAGTCATTCGTGTGACTCATCAGTAACATCGCCTAGATACGCACGTTCCTTTAAATAGAGTACGGTAGTTAAAGAGGTGTGTGCAGCCTTCAGCCAGAAGTCTGTATCGTAGAGGCCTCCTGGCATGGAGGTTGTGTTGTTTACTGTTCGTGTCCTCCTACCTTGTGTACACATTACCCCTAAATGTCTGTTTATTATAAGCTTCTCTGGTGCTGGATGGAGTCATTCTGTTTAAGAATAATCAAATGAGCTGCTGTTAACATATTCATTAATAATTATAGAATAAACTGATTTTAAATATGACCAGGGTTTTAAGCATCAGTCTTGGCAGTACTATAGGGCATTGGTACCAAAGGGCACCGGTACTATGGGGCTGTGGTACTATGGGGCACTGCTACTATGGGGCACTGGTATTATGGGGTACTGATACTATGGGTCCCTGGTACTGGCACCAGAACTATGGGGCACCGGTACTTTGGGATACTGATACTATGGGCCCCTGGTACTATGGGAGACTGTTACTATGGGGCACTAATACTTGGAAAAACCGGCACTATGGGGGCAACAGTACTATGGGGCACTGGTACTTTGGGGTACTGATACTATGGGCTCCTGGTACTATGGGAGACTGCTACTATGGGGCACCACTAATATGGGGCATCACTAATATGGGGCACCGGTACTAATGGGTGCTGATACTATGGGCCCCTAATACTATGGGAGACTGCTCCTATGGGGCACCACTACTTTGGAGCACCGGCACTATGGGGGCACCAGTACTATGGGGCACCGTTACTATGGGGTACTGATACTATGGGCTCCAGTTACTATGGGAGACTGCTCCTATGGGGCACCACTACTATAGGGCACCAGTATTATGGGCCCATGGTACTATGGGAGACTGCCACTATGGGGCACCACTACTTTGGAGCATTGGCACTATGGGGGCACCACTACTATTGGGGCACCAGTTCTATGAGACACCTGCCCAGGAACAGCACTGCCCATTTCAACGAGAATACACTAATGTTTACTGTATTTTGTCAATGAGTTAATTTTTGTTTCTTAAATTGAGGTTGAGACATAAAGTTACCCAGGTAAAACCTGTATCAATGGGCTGTCAGCATCTGAAGATATTCTTTTTGCTTGCTCTAAAAAAAAATACTGACCCAACCAATGTAGGTTTCTATACTGCATATTATTTATTTTGAAGGTAAAGGGATTCAGTAGATACAAATAAAGCGATAACAAGAGTAATAATCCCTCAATCACTGGTGTTGTGTATTGTATGATTGTATCTGTAGTTTACTGTTGTCATTGTGGTGTCTAATGTTTAATAATGGATATTTTATTTTACAGATTTGGTTACTTTTCCAGTCAGTAAATTTACTGATTACTCTCAGAGAGTTTGGTCCTATAGAGGGACAGTGTATTTAGGAGTCTCTGAGCAGGAAATATCTCCCACCTTTCCAGCATCCAATGAGCCCCCTTCGTGTTTAGATCCGTTACGGCTGTGGACAGGTTTCACCTGTATCTCATCAAAGCCCCAGATCAGCTCTTCTATATTTAGTGCTGGCAGCAGCCCAGGAGGTGGCCGGGTGCCCTCTCTGCCATGACTGTCAGCTCAGGCAGTTGAGGATTAAATTTATGACTTGTAGAAACCTGAATCAGCAACTTGTATATTTCTGTAACTCCAGGAGACGATGATCCCCAGAGAGAGAGATATCAAACTCCAGAGACCCGACAGAGGAGCTGGATACGTTACTGAAATCCCACAAACTCCCTGGAAAGTCGTGTAACAGAAGAGTCCACCTGCAGATCTGCAGCATAAATACTAACAAATGATCAGACAAGACAGCATTTGCTGAGCTCTAAAACATTTACAGGTCTGGTTATGACAGTAATAAGCCAAGACTCCAGTGAGAAAGTCTCTCACAGCAGTACGTTCACTATAATAGAGGGATAACGCCAAAGAAATCACCTACTTTCTGACAATTTTCGCTGTACCCATAGATCTCTATGGCGTGGTGTACAGAGCCAGTTCATCAAGAAGCAAAAAGCTTAATTTTTGGCCGCTTGGCCTTAAAACTTAGTGTCAGCTCAGCATTGCGTTACTTACCTGTTTACATAGTGTCCTGTCCCAGCGGAGAGGCTTCACTTGATCCTTTACTGGCAGGCTACATGCTCCTCTCCTCCTTATGCCAGTGACATCGCTATGAGCTGTTTAGCAGCGCATAAGCAATACAGAAGCAAGAAATCGTTTGGTCATTTCCTCATCTGGTGCAGCATTAGGGCCACCATGGATAAGCCTATCACAATCGATGAAGAGTGTGTTTTTGGCTGAGGCTCCCCCAGCAGACCAGGAATGGTAAACTGCGGTGGTACAACATTGTCTGCGATAAGCGGCGATACAGAATGTTAGCTCTTACTGTTCACTGGCCACCATGTCAAATAGACCTTTAAACATTGTAAAAAAATTACCGTCCATAGCCCTCAGTTTACAGTCCCTGATTTTGCACGTACTAGGAAATGAATGCAGGAAAACTAGCCAGATACACTATTGTATGTGTAAATGTTTTACTGTGTAATGCTGCAACTCTTTACTGTCAGTGCAGTACTTCATGTTACAGTAACACAAATGTAAGAGATACCATAAATACAGCATATAGGACAGGCGGCAGAGAATGTTATATACAGGAGGTTGGGACAAGTCCAGGGAGCCAAGTGTCTAAATAATGACCGCTGACTTATGTCAAAGAATCCACAACTTCCCTGGTTCCTGCAAAGGTCCTGCTGGCTACTAGATGTGACTAAATGGCTCCTGAGTTCTGTGTTATTTTGTCCACCTCTAATCTACAAGTATCAGTGATATACGTAAAGCTTGTCTGTGGTATAACGATGGGCCCCTGAACTGGCACCTGATATCACACAGGGGTGTGCGGAGGGTCCCCTTATGCTGACACAGGAGATCGAAGAGGTCAAACTAAACACCACAAGGCCGATCTCTACGCACCTTCCATCTGTGACTCATGGAAATCCTATCTCCCTCTACACAGCTCCAGATCGGCCCGACACATGTCACCTCTAACCCCTACAGCTGTAAATTGTGCCTATTACAAGGGGGGTGAGAGCATGATGGGGTAATAATCTCTTCACCTCATACAAACGCACCGCTACCTTAAATGCTTCTCTTAACACTGATAACCGATTTATCAGTAGGCTTCTTTCTCCGACAGTAAGGATGAACTTTTATCGCTGCTTAGCGTTGCAGGAATTTAGGAAACGTACTTATCTAACGGACCTATTTATCAATGGGCAAAAAATAACTTATATATAGTGTTGCTCTCAATTTCACTTGCATATAAAAAAAATGAAATTCACAAACACATATGTGTGAAATTTATTTTATTTTTTAATTTTTTTTATACAAATGAAATTAAGAGCCTAAATTCTGGTCTTTCAGTTCCCTTGCGCATGCACAAGTCAACAAGCGACAATACTGTAGAGGGAATTTGGAGCGGAACGCAAAAAGCCAAATACTGCCACAGAAATATGAAAAATTCTGCAGCGCAATGAAGTGAACGTTCCATGGAGCAGTCCTGAAAATGCTGTTTGTCTCCAGTATAGAATAATGCTGGCAGTTAGTATAGAATAATGCTGGCAGTTAGTATAGAATAATGCTGGCAGTTAGTATAGAATAATGCTGGCAGTTGCTGAGTCCTTGGAGGCAGATAATTTGCATCAGTTCCCGTGAAATTCTCTATAGATGACCTAAGAAGCAATCTGCCAGGTGGACGGAGTGATCTGCAGCAGGACGGAGGGGGTACGTCTGTGCCAGTTCTGCGTCCAGATGATACGGGGCCTGAGGAGGATTCCAAATAAACCTCCAAACAGGACTATGAAATAAAGGGTGTTTTTCCTGCCCCATTCTGACTAGGCCTGAAAGTAGGGGTCACATAAGGGGAAGTTTGGAGGCAGAAAACACGTGTGAGTGTTGGAATCTGCAGCTGACGCTAAATGTGGCTCCATATGAAATGGATCTAGTATGTAAGGGGGCATTAAAAATAGATTATGTTATCCTGACACATTAATAATATAATATTTCCCCTGAGAAGCGGATCTCGGCGCAGGGCTGGGAGGCAGTAATTAGAGGAGGCTCATTCCTGGGAGTCCAGCTGAGTTTGGAGAAGCCCCCTGCTCATACTTGTCATAGGGAACAGTCAGACACCTCTCTCGTTCCCCCGTGTACAGCAAACACCAGCAGAGTGCCAGTTTCCGGTTACTCTTTGCTCATTAGCACCCTGCTCCGGTGCTTCGCTTGTTTGTTTAGGACCTCGTTTCCCACTGTCCATCTGCTAAACCCCTAATAATAGAGGAGTTGTCAGGTACTCAGAGGAATGGGCTGTAATATGACAACGGTGTCAGGTTTCGCATAGGCCCAGGCTGTGGATGTCATTGGTCCTCATATTTATATACTGAATGATGCCAGAGATTACAGAGAACTGCTGATTCATATATAAGTGAAAACAGAACCAGAGGATTCCTGGCAAGTGACCGGGTGTCACCGTATAGGTTCCAGGTTCATCTTATGTGTCTGATAATAGGAAAATAACACATGCTGCAGCGAGCAATATATGAACGATAATGTAACGTTACACGTCAGCCAGGCTTCACTACTACCGCTAGGTAAGCGCAGTGTTCAGAAGAGCTGACCACCGTAGTGATGCATTAAAGCGCTCACATCAAAGTGCTTTATTGTGTCTTTACAGGAAGAATCCAGCGCTGTAAAAGCTGATACTAAAAGTCTTATTACACTATCAAGCAGGTTAATAGGCTTTCCCGAACAGTACATACTGTATATTACTATATTTACTGGGACCAGTTATGGAAATAAGTTACAATGTATGGAATATAAGGACTGACGTGGAATCATTTTTTGTAGGGCACAGGCCGGAATGTAATACTTTTTGAAGGGGGCAGAGGCTGGTGTGACATAATTTAGGGGGCGGGGTACAGTTCTGGATTAATATGTTTTTGTTGCACAGGCCGGTATGTCCCTTACTTTCTGGATAGCATAGGATGGTGTATGATTGTGTAAGTGTATAAAATCATTGGAGACGGCAGCCAAGGACAAATAAGACCTTGCACATGTTAGGAACCCCTTCAGCCGGCACAACACAACCCGGAGTCTACTCTGCCAATCAGGTGTTCACTGGAGCCCCTGATGGTGGGGACAGACTGGGCTGCAGACTGACAGAGGGTCGTGAAGTGTGTACCGGCTGGGGAGAACCCAGGCAAGCAGAGTGAGGTCCACGCAGAGGTCAAGGGCCGGCAGCAGGTAGCAAGTCCAGTTAACAAGCCGGGGTCAAGGGTCACAGGCAAACAAGAGATACAGTAACAGGCCAAAGGTCAGGGTCACGGGATACACAAGCGAAGTCCAAATCCAAAGCCAAGGGTCATACATGAGATTTCAGCAGAATACAATAGACAGGAACAGGAACAAGCAGGTCAGCAGACTGAGGAACAGAAGCTATAACCGGCAATGAGGTAGCAGACCTCATTGCCTTAAGTAGTAGGCCCAGCCAATCAGAGCCTGGCTCTGATAATCCTCAGCCCCCTTGCACCTAGATTAATTAGCCCACAGGTGTTGTAATATTGTTGAGCGCATGCGCCCGGCTTCTCACAGTTGGGACGCAGCGCTGAAGCGTCCATCCATTGCCCCGGCAACGGCCGGGTCATGGGCGGAAGTGACGTCCCGGTCGCCATAGCGACGGCCAGGACGCAGGTAGAAGAGGCGCGGCGGTGCCCGTAACAGCACATTGGTATTATTTGTCCTTGGTGTTAGGCTGCTGGCCCTGATCACCAACCCACAGAACTAGATGACGGAGATCTTCACCTTTAGCAGCCGCCTTTCCTTTAGAGCTTGATGCGCTCACCGGTACTTAGATGCCCCCAGGACTTAGCTCCAGATGTAGTGTGGGTTGGTAATGCAGGACCACAGCAGCAGGCCAAGAGACTCGTAGAAAGCAGTGGGTAGTCAGAATGATAGCCAAGGTCAAGGGTCACAGGCAAGCAGGATAAACTGTTGACATCACAGGCAAGGTTGCAGGGTCCGAGGTACAGGCCAAATGGGTCCGGGTCACGAGAAAACAGGCAGAGTCAAAATCCAAGCAAGAGGTCATACACGGGAGATCCAATAAAGTATCCACAGGACAGGAACAAAGGGGCAGCAGTAGGTCAGCAAGAATGGACAGAAAAGCTATAACCGGCAGTGAGGCTCAGTCCTCACTGCCCTAAATACTTGTCACGGGCACTAGGAGTCTTTGCCCAGGAAATCACCAGATGGTAACTTACCAGAGTAATATAGGTGGTAATAGATACTCTGGTAGCAGGGTGACAACGGAACCGGAGGAACAGCAGATGGTGAGAGAATGCTCAGGAAAAGTCTATGACTAGCAGCATCGGTAATGAGTATAACTGTACACTAGGAACTAGATGGACAAGGAAACGTGAGGGTAGTCAGTGGTCTGCGAGTAGCAAGTTGTACCACTGCTATAGTGAGGAGGAATGTCCAGAGGTAACGAGGAGGCAGTGAAAGTCAGCGGTCTGCGTATAGCAAGTTGTACCGCTGTCTAGGTGAAGGAATGGAATCCAGGTGGAGGTAGATAACGGGGTAGTCAGTGGTCTGCGGATAGCAAGTTGTACCACTGCTATGTGAGAGGATACTGGAAACTGGTGACACAGGGAACAGGAATCAGTGGTTTGCATATAGCAAGTTGTACCACTGAAATATATATGTGAGGAGAGCACGAGGAGATGAATGCTATGCAGAGTATACACGGGCACACAGGACTTGATCCCACGATGATATCACAATACAATGATAACAGAGCAGCACTGCTAAAGTATACAAAGTCACAATAACAATCCAGGCAAATAGGAAACACAGTCAATGGTAGCGACAGTCTCAGCAGATAAAGGACTCCGGAGGAGAACACAACTCAGTCCAGCAAGATATGCAATACAGGAACAAAGTCAATGAGAAGTATGCATACCGCGGTTCAGGAGAGCAGGCTGTCAGCGAGATGTGCAGGGATACCTGAACGGCTGAAGGCCGGCAGGAGGAGAGACCACTGGAAGGTGGAAGCGGTAATCAAGTTGGTGCAGCGCACGGCAGGTAAATCAGCATGAACGAGGCAATACTCTGGAAGCAGTAGTAAAGGAGCTGGAACATGAAGAACACGGGAGAGTTGAGGCGGTCTGAACTCCAGTAGCAGAGATGGTAGCAGCGGAGCGCTGACACGATGAACACAGGAGAGTTGAGATGAGCTGGAACTCTGTAGAAGCAATGGAGGTAGCGGATAGGTATCAGCTGGCTGCAGACACGATGAACACCGGGGAGTAGAGGTGAGCAGGAACTCTGTAGACACCACGGAGGCAGGGGATAGGAATCAGCTGTTGCAGACACGATGAACACAGGGGAGTTGAAGTGAGTAGGAACTCTGTAGAAACAACGGAGGCAGCGGATAGGAATCAGCTGTAGCAGACACGATGAACACGGGAGAGTTGAAGTGAGTAGGAACCCTGTAGAAACAACGGAGGCAGCGGATAGGAATCAGCTGTTGTAGACACGAGGAACACAGGAGAGTTGAAGTGGTCTGGAAACCACAATGAAATAACAGGAATCAGCAGGAGCTGAATACACAAGGAAACACAGGAACACCTTCAGAGGCTCATGGGAATGAGACTCCAAGAACAGGCAACGAGGTATTGACCTCAGGTGCTTTAAATAGGGAGTGTTGCCTGATCAGCCAATTAATGAAAAGCAACAGATACTGAAGGCTTGAAAGGGCTGCACATGCGCAGACCCTCAGGATGTCGGACGGCCACGGTTCCTAAACACACGAGGCGTAGCACTCACAGTCCGGTGAGTGACAATACTACAGTCAGCCAATCAGAGCCTAGCTCTGGAATCACTCACAGGCCCTGCCTAATATACAAAGTGGATTAATTAGCCTACAGGCCTGTACATAGGCTTGCTTAATCATACCACAGGTTCTACAATACTGCGCGTGCGCGCCCGGCTTCCTACATTGCCGGGACGCAGCGCAGAACAAGAAGCTTCCGACCGTTGGCAGGATCCGGAAATGACGTCCCGGTCGCCAAGGTCACGGCCGGGACGCCAGGGGGTGCAGGAAGCGAGCCGCGGCGGCTGTGAGTACCGCAGCGGCTCGTGACACTTGGCTGCCGTCTCAAATGATTTTATACACTTGTACACATTTTGATTAATTTAAAGAAGCGCCTTTTTCTCTTTCACTATTTCCTAGTTTGTTTTTGGGAGTTGACCGCTCCCTACAGGTGCTGCAGGCTTTATAAGATGGAGGTTCAGGGGAAGGTTTTAAATGGAACACCCTGAAAGTAAATTTGTATCACTAGCTTAGGGACTCACCTACAGGAAATGCTTTGACGCCGGCAGGTGAGCTTAATCCCAATATAGGTATATTGTGCTCAAAATTCTCATTTATGTATATGCTGACAAAGTGATTTATATATTTTGTTTGTTTCTGAGCGCCGGACAACATTTTTCTTTTATGATTGTGTAAGGGCACAGGACAGTGTAATCAATTACCTACTCCCGAGTTATCCTGGACTCCCGGGAGAGAGAGTAACCTGCTGTAATTGGACATAATTGGTATGTTTAGCACAGGGGTGGGGCCTAAAGACGTGATTCGCGTGGCCACGCCCCCGGGGTGCTGCATGGAGATGTCCCCTCCCATAATCGTATTGTGGAGGTGGCTGGAGTAATGCTGGCAAAGGCTAGTGTAGTGTTGTATAATTTGTTGGGCACAAGCAGTGTATAATTGTCACTCACCGGACTGTGAGTGCTACTTCTCGTGTGTTTAGGAACCGTGGCCGTCCGCCATCCTGAGGGTGTGCGCATGTGCAGCCCTTTCAAGCCTTCAGTATCTGTTGCTTTTCATTAATTGGCTGATCAGGCAACACTCCCTATTTAAAGCACCTGTGGTCAATACCTCGTTGCCTGATCTTGGAGTCTCATTCCCATGAGCCTCTGAAGGTGTTCCTGTGTTTCCTCGTGTATTCAGCTCCTGCTGATTCCTGTTATTTCTATTGTGGTTTCCAGATCACTTAAACTCTCCTGTGTTCATCGTGTCTACACCAGCTGATTCCTATCCGCTGCCTCCGTTGTTTCTACAGAGTTCCTACTCACTTCAACTCTCCTGTGTTCATCGTGTCTACACCAGCTGATTCCTATCCGCTGCCTCCGTTGTTTCTACAGAGTTCCTACTCACTTCAACTCCCCTGTGTTCATCGTGTCTGCACCAGCTGATTCCTATCCGCTGCCTCCGTTGCTTCTACAGAGTTCCTGCTCACCTCAACTCCCCGGTGTTCATCATGTCTGCAGCCAGCTTATTCCTATTCGCTGCCTCCGTTGCTTCTACAGAGTTCCAGCTCATCTCAACTCTCCTGTGTTCATCGGGTCAGCGCTCCGCTGCTTCCATCTCTGCTACTGGAGTTCAGACCGCCTCAACTCTCCAGTGTTCTTCAAGTTCCAGTTCCATTTACTACTGCTTCCAGAGTATTGCCTCGTTCATGATGGTTTACCTGCCGTGCGCTGCACCAACTTGATTACCGCTTCCACCTTCCAGTGGTCTCTCCTCCTGCCGGCCTTCAGCCGTTCAGGTATCCCTGCACGTCTCTCTGACAGCCTGCTCTCCTGAACCGCGGTATGCATACTTCTCATTGACTTTGCTTGTGTATTGCATATCTATCTGGACTGAGTTGTGTTCTCCTCTGGAGTCCTCTATCCACTGAGGCTATTGCTACCATTGACTTTGTCTCCTATTTGCCTGGATTGTTATTGTGACTTTGTATACTTTAGCAGTGCTGCTCTGTTATCATTGTATTGTGATATCATCGTGGGATCAAGTTCTGTGTGCCCGTGTATACTCTGCATATCATTCATCTCCTCGTGCCTTCCTCACATATATATTGCAGTGGTACAACTTGCTATATGCAGACCACTGATTCCAGTTCCCTGTGACACCAGTTTCAAGTATCCTCTCACATAGCAGTGGTACAACTTGCTATACGCAGACCACTGACTTCCCTGTTATCTACCTTCACCTGGATTCCATTCCTTTACCTAGACAGCGGTTCAACTTGCTATACGCAGACCACTGACTACCCTCACGTTTCCTTGTCCATCCAGTTCCTCGCGTTCAATTATATACTCACTACCAGTGCTGCTAGTCATAGACTTTCCTCGAGCATTCTCTCACCATCTGCTGTTCCTCCAGTTCCGTTGTCACCCTGCTACCAGAGTACCTATTACCATCTATATTACTCTGGTAAGCCAACATCTGGTGATTTCCTGGGCAAAGACTCCTAGTGCCCGTGACAATAATACACCACCCAATTGACCTGGTTTAGCATGACTGGTGGCAGAGTAGCAGGAAGTAGAGGGGCAGGAAGCAGAGGGGCAGGATGCAGTGGGGCGGGATGTAGAGGGCAGGAAGCAGTAGGGCAAGGGACAGGATGTAGAGGGGCATAAAGCAGAGGAGCAGGATGCAGAGGGGCAGGATGTAGAGGGCAGGAAGCAGTTGGGCAAGGGACAGGATGTAGAGGGGAAAGAAGCAGAGGGCATGAAGCAGAGGGGCAGGAAGCAGAGGGCTGGAAGCAGTGGGGCAAGAAGCAGAGGGGCAGGATGCAGAGGGGCAGGAAGCAGACAAGCAGGAAGTAGAGGGGCGGGAAGCAGAGGGGCAGGATGCAGACGGGTGGGAAGCAGAGGGGCAGGATGCAGAGGTCAGGATGCAGAGGGGCAGGATGCAGAGGGGCAGGAAGCAGAGGGGCAGGAAGTAGAGGGCAGGAAGTAGAGGTCAGGATGCAGAGGGGCAGGATGCAGAGTGGCAGGAAGCAGAGGGGCAGGAAGTAGAGGTCAGGATGCAGAGGGGCAGGATGCAGAGGGGCAGGAAGTAGAGGTCAGGATGCAGAGGGGCAGGAAGCAGAGGGGCAGGATGCAGAGGGGCATTAAGTAGAGGTGCGGGAAGCAGAGGGGCAGGATGCAGACGGGCGGGAAGCAGAGGGGCAGGATGCAGAGGTCAGGATGCAGAGGGGCAGGATGCAGAGGGGCAGGAAACAGAGGGGCAGGAAGTAGAGGTCAGGATGCAGAGGGGCAGGAAGTAGAGGTCAGGATGCAGAGGGGCAGGAAGCAGACAAGCAGGAAGTAGAGGGGCAGGATGCAGAGGGGTAGGATGCAGAGGGGCAGGAAGCAGACGAGCAGGAAGTAGAGGGGCAGGATGCAGAGGGGCAGGAAGCAGATGAGCAGGAAGTAGAGGGGCAGGATGCAGAGGGGCAGGATGCAGACGGGCGGGAAGCAGAGGGGCAGGATGCAGAGGGGCAGGATGCAGACAGGCGGGAAGCAGAGGGGCAGGATGCAGAGGGGCAGGATGCAGACGGGCGGGAAGCAGAGGGGCAGGATGCAGAGGGGCAGGATGCAGACGGGCGGGAAGCAGAGGGGTGGGAAGCAGAGGGGCAGGATGCAGAGGGGCAGCATGCAGAGAGGCGAGAAGTAGAGGTCAGGATGCAGAGGGGCAGGAAGCAGACGAGCAGGAAGTAGAGGGGCAGGATGCAGAGGGGCAGGAAGCAGATGAGCAGGAAGTAGAGGGGCAGGATGCAGAGGGGCAGGATGCAGACGGCGGGAAGCAGAGGGGCAGGATGCAGAGGGGCAGGATGCAGACGGGCGGGAAGCAGAGGGGCAGGATGCAGACGGGCGGGAAGCAGAGGGGCAGGATGCAGAGGGGCAGGATGCAGAGGGGCGGGAAGCAGCATGTCTGTATATTCCAGATTCTGCAGACCAGCCCACATGGAAAGTCAGAAAAGATCATTATTAGCAATGCTGACTCACAGCACTGGGGTCATGGGATCGATTCTGACCAGGGCCCTATCTGTGTGGAGTTTGTACTTTCTCCCATTCTGTGTGCGTGGGTTTCCTCTGGGTGCTCCTGTTTCCTCCCACAATACAAACACATACTAGCAGGATAATTGGCTGCTGATTAACTGGATCATAATGTTTCTGTGTCTGAGTGCGGTAGGAAATTTACACCGTAAGCTCCGATGGGGCAGACACTGATATGAAGATACATATTACAGCACTGCGTGATATGTAGGTACTATATAAATAAATAATAATAATTACTCTAGTGAAAGACTAATCCAGAAAGTGTCTGACGCGCTGCAGGTGAATTCCTGTAAAGTTAATGCTGTAGAAAGGAAACTCCTGAGACCTGTCCTTAATCTGCCCGGGAGACTGGTGTCATTATACTTCTTCTCAGCAATGGGTCAAAGTCACCATCATTGGACCTGTGATACCACGGCCCCCTGACCCCCATAATCAGTCCTCACCTCATACACTATACCTTCCCAACTGTCCATATTTAGGCAGCATAGTCCCCATTTGAGGGGTTCTGTTCCACTCTCCTGATTTTTGTCCTGGTGATCGGAATGTTGGGAGGGGTATGGTGGGCTCCGGCTACTGGTGAGGGCAGGAATGCAATTTTGAGGGGAAGGGGTAGGCTGGCGATTCAGAAGCGCTAGACATGTACCTGGGGGCTGGTCCTACCCTCACAGTGATGTGACCACATCTCCATTGAGATGTGGCCACGCCCTGATTGGTGTATTATGTCCTGATATAAGGACACAAGTTGGGAGTAATGCAGATAACACAGATGCATCAATAGATGCATAGTTAGATTGTAGATTTGTTTTTAATGTACTTTTTCTCTACCGCTCTGTCCAGTTGTAACAATCTCTGAAAGTAACACTGCCACAATGTACACTATGGAGTATATGAATACTGTGCATATAACATCTACATACCAACAACACATGGTGCAGAACGTTACTGTCTGTATCCATCTTGCATGGAAACATTTTACAGTTCAGTACAAGATTCAGTAAGAGTCTGATAAGCGGTGGGAGAATGTTACGACTTCAGCTACCAACAACTGCGCGATGACACTTCTTATTATCTACGCTGGACGCAATTCACTCTCAGCGGCACATAGGGTGCAGATAAATACAGTATCACACAATCACACAATTTGTTTAATATTCCCATACTACACGTATAAACAACTGCAAGTATCACTTCTCTGGGTCTCTGTGCTGGATATAATTCTAATAATTATGTAGTGTTGGATGCAGTTTACACTTATTTACTCTGACAGACTGGACTGTCTACATGCAGTATAATAGTATTTATTCTGTCAGACTGGACTGTGTGCATGCAGTATAATAGTATGTATTCTGTCAGACTGGACTGTATGCATGCAGTATAATATTATTTATTCTGTCAGACTGGACTGTCTACATGCAGTATAATAGTATTTATTCTGTCAGACTGGACTGTCTACATGCAGTATAATAGTATTTATTCTGTCAGACTGGACTGTGTGCATGCAGTATAATATTGTATGTCAGAATGTTTTGTGCATATACTCTCTAGTTACTATTCATGTGTTTTCATTATGCAATATTTCTACAGTTCCTTTTTATTATAGAGATATCTTCTGCGGTCTCAGCATCTATGATCACAGATGCAGTCCGCACACATGTCTATGGGAACTGTGAGAACTCATGAAGCTTGACATCGTTAGCCGTTCTCCCCCCCTCCCGGCAGGATTTCTGCTCTCCCCTCCTTTCTATTGCAAATTGTACAAAGGCCGTCAGAACCTGAAGGTTAAGTGTTAAATGATCTCCATTAATGTTACTATAGACTATTCCCCGGGACAGGCTCCTGTCGGACAACTTTAATAAATAGACATTAAATAATTTATGATTATTGCGATAAGGAAAACACGATGGGTCATACACAGGCTTCTTAGTCTGCAACCAATGGCAGAACTTGCTGTGAGAGACCCTTGTGACAGCAGGGGTGATAACTCTGGGCATGGGGCCCTGGGGCACATGTGCAGTGGTATTTCTAGGTAAGGGCAGCCAATCCTATCGTCATATCTAATCTTCAGTGTCATACTGTGAGCGATACTGATTTTCCTGATGCAGAGCAGCCCAGCTACACCTCCAGCGCTCTATCCTATATCATGATTATAATGGTTTTATGGGAGCGAGGCCAGTGACAGACACCTCCGAGAGATCATTACCAGCCAGGGGCTACTGTGATCGAGTTCTGTTACTGCAAAGTTCTCACAACAGTTTCCCATCTATTCTGCAAGAAATCCGCCCTTAAACGCTGGGATCCATGGAGGCATCTGGTTATTATCACACGAGTTTTCATTTCCTCTTCTGTTTTGGTTGGAGGGTCTCTGACTTCCCGTGGTGGTCTGTGGTCACGGAGATAAATGTCTGTAATACAGGTTTTTATATTGAAGTATTGGGGGGCTTGGCGTCCCCCAAACACACGCCCTGTGGGAGATTTTATACATGGACATTAAATTTCCTCTTTGAACTTAAAACAGAGACTTTAACTCTCCCGTTCCCCTATTTAATAAAGTGAAAAGCTGTTAATGAGGTGGTAACTTCTACCTACATTAATAAATGGCCAAGTATGAGCAGCAATAGGTTCACAGACGCCCCCCACGTGGAAATGGGCGTAGATTGTGTTATTGCTGATAGATGATGCAGTTACTCTCACGCTACCCAGCTCTATGTATACGTCAGATGGTCACTCAGAGGTGTCAGCCCCAGTCATACCCTAGACATAAATACTCAGTAGAAATCCCAGCTGCCCTCATAGTAAGAAAACACTGATGCTATGGGGACCTGACCCTCAATATCGGGGCAAACGCAGGATTTCTAGTGGGAGGTTCCAAATGTTTGATTTTGGACCAAAGCAAAAACAAAACAAACTTGCTGCAATAATCCAGCAGCAGACCCTTATATGAAGGTAACTGCTGGACTGTAAATAAGGAGTTTGGTTGAGTCACAGAGTGTGAGACGTAATCTAATAACTGGGGCACAAGCAGCGGCTGAGAGGGGTTTGCTCCACTCGTCCCACTCTGCCGCTTGTATGAAAATTTTACCCTGATCAGGAAATTTTCGTGAAACCCGATAATTCTCACTGATTGTAATATTTTCATTTAACTTTAATTTTCTTTGACTTCTGAGACTCTGGGCGGTGTAAGGACAGGGTAGATTTTTCCAAATATACAGTATGAGAATGACATGAAGAGAAGTGAAGAGAAGTGGTACTGTGCATTGTCCATATGTACAGCATGAACATGACATAAAGAGAAGTGGTACTGTGCAGTGTCCATACATAGCACGGAAATGACATAAACAGAAGTGGTACTGTGCAGTGTCCATATGTACAGCATGAACATGATATAAACAGAAGTGGTACTGTGCAGTGTACATATGTACAGCATGAACATGACATAAAGAGAAGTGGTACTGTGCAGTGCCCATATGTACAGCATGGAAATGACATAAAGAGAAGTGGTACTGTGCAGTGCCCATATGTACAGCATGAACATGACATAAAGAGAAGTGGTACTGTGCAGTGTCCATATGTACAGCATGGAAATGACATAAAGAGAAGTGGTACTGTGCAGTGTACATATGTACAGCATGAACATGACATAAAGAGAAGTGGTACTGTGCAGTGTCCATATGTACAGCATGAACATGACATAAAGAGAAGTGGTACTGTGCAGTGTCCATATGTACAGCATGGAAATGACATAAACAGAAGTGGTACTGTGCAGTGTATATATGTACATCATGAACATGATATAAACAGAAGTGGTACTGTGCAGTGTCCATACATTCAGCATAACAAAACAATTCAGAATTGCCTACAAAACAGAAATTACCCAGTAGTGCTGTATTCAGATATGAAAACTAGAATTAGAGCAGTAAAATGTACATAAATGTAATAAAATGTTACATAATAAAGAATAAGGTATAAAGTAATCTCCACATTAATGTGATCACTGCTTTACATACATCTGACCATCTAACCACAGTAATATTACTGTACAGAACTAATATTAATCTCCTCTCATACACAATTATAATAAAACTATTAATCTCAGTGTTACAGGGACTCACCCAGCGCTGACATCAGGCTGCAGTGATAACACCACAGTTACTGGCTGTATTTTCTATGTCAGACAAACACTAGAGCTCTAAATACAAAACTGTAAAAATAATACACTAGAGAGAAAAGTGGCAGTGGCCATTTTGTTGAGGCCAGTGTTCATGAAAACCTATGCAGATGCTCATGTAAATGTGTCCTAGGCTGCAGGCAATGAGTTATAGTACATGTAATACACCTACTAAAGGGGAAGAGCTAGTTCCATAATTAGAAAAAAGAGAGTTTCTGAGTAACCCTAAGATTGCCCCTGAATATGGGGCTTATTCTGTGAAAAGAGGAAGGAACACTTTGCCATATGTAAAATTGTGCTCTCTACTCCACCTTTATACTACTTATTATGCTAATAAGTTAAATGTGGGTGTGTGTCAATAACACCACAATAAAAAGTTATTTTATTGAATGCTCGTTAATTAGCCGTGTTTTAATGCAAACAGCATTTATAAAATAAATAATGAAATAATTCTGTCTGGAGAGAATAAAGAAAGGTATAATCACATGAGATAAACACAATGACCCTTGTCTGCCTGGACAGGAAGCGGTAAAGTGTTATACTAACTCCTACCTAGTACATCCTGGCTCGGTCTCTCTCACCGCAGCGTCCTGAGACAGTAACTAGGTGCAGGCCTGATGACGGAAGAACAGGTGCGATGCAGACACAGCAGATGTAGAGATGTACAATGTTCTCTGATGAAATGAACCAGGTCATCACAGAATTAGATTGCAATCTTATTTACAGTCTGTTGTATTACACTCAACTGCACAAAATAATTATTACATCAAATCATTTTGCAATTGAAATCATATTGTTCCATCACAATACATGGCAAAGTCAGTCACATTATCGATACCCAAGGTGCGAAAGTGTAAATGTCACCTCAAACTCTGACCTCCAATTACGGAAATGGTCCTGCAAAAGCAAAACTGTTTCATCTACACCCCTGTTTCTTATTTAAATAATACTGTCACATAAAAAAAGACACTTTGTTTTTGCATGTTCTGCATGTTATATCTCTGCATTTTAGATATCAAGCCTGGGACTGACGTGCTGCGAGGATCTGGAAGTGAGACAATACATCATTCTCACGTGACATCAGAATCAAGCTTTTGCCTGTTTACTCAGGATAAACAAACAGCAAATTGTAGTTTAATCAGAAAAACATTATTCATGCAATTAGTTTAATGGAGTTTAACAGAAGATATAAGAAAAAGGACAGAGGTGCAAAAGAGTCCAAAAAAACAGAGCAATAACACAAAACACAAAACAGCTCAAAGTCAAAATGTCATTGTATGACAGGTTTTTAATAATTTTTCATCAAAATGAAATGTTTGGGCAAAATACCAAAACTGAAACCAAAACACAGCAGTCCACACACCCAAGCGCTTTCTAGTAAGACAAGTTGCATTTTACAAATCATAAACATCAGCCCTGTTAGTTTCTACATTTGCATGTTCATGAAGCATTATTCTTTGTTTCCCATACAGGTTACTAGGCTCTGTCTAGAAAGCAATTATCTTCGGTAAAGGTTTTCATACTTAATTATTTTTGCTATGTCCTTTTTATTGTTTTCTTTTTCGAGCTTCTCAGTGTTTACCCCAATATAAATTATTTATGCATCAATGCCTGGAGGGAGAAAGGTAGTTTGGGTTGGGTAGTTTGGTGTGGGTAGTTTGGTTTGGGTAGTTTGGTGTGGGTAATTTGATGTGGATAGTTTGGTGTGGATAGTTTGGTTTGGGTAGTTTGGTTTGGATAGTTTGGTTTGGGTAGTTTGGTGTGGATAGTTTGGTTTGGGTAGTTTGGTGTGGATAGTTTGGTGTAGGTAGTTTGGTTTGGGTAGTTTGCCCTGAGTAGTTTGGTGTGGATAGTTTGGTTTGGGTAGTTTGGTGTGGATAGTTTGGTTTGGGTAGTTTGGTTTGGATAGTTTGGTTTGGGTAGTTTGGTGTGGATAGTTTGGTGTAGGTAGTTTGGTGTGGATACTTTGGTGTGGAAAGCAGGCCCGGCGCTCCCATTAGGCAACCTTAGGCAGTTGCCTAAGGCAACGAGCTCTGGTGGGCGCCACAGAAGTAAAATGTAGATGGTATTATACTTTAATACTGTGCGGCGAACGCTGAGCATACCTTGCACGGCCGCCGCACAACTTCAGATAGATCCACGGAGGGGGAGGGGCTATGGATCACCACTGCCGCCCTCCCTTCCAACAGCTGATGGGGCGCACCGTCCCTCCGTCTCCACTCCCCCTCCCCTCACTGACTGTCGGGCGTGACATCATCATCACGGCCCGACAGTGTCAGTGAGGGACGGGACCTGGCAGACAGGAGCAGCTTTATGGAGCCAAGTTTAAGGTAAGGAAAGACCGGGAGGGGGGGTGGATTTTGAAATTGTGCCTCGGGGGGGCGGGCAGACTTTTAAATTGTGCCAGGGGGGGAAGAATGGCCGGATTTTGAAATTGTGCCTCTGGGGGGCGGGCAGACTTTTAAATTGTGCCGGGGGGAGGGAAGAATGGCCGGATTTTGAAATTGTGCCTAGGGCGTCAAGGACTCTAGCACTGGCCCTGGTGGATAGTTTGGTGTGGGTAGTTTGGTGTGGATAGTTTGGTGTAGGTAATTTGATATGGGTAGTTTGGTTTGGGTAGTTTGGTTTGGGTAGTTTGGTGTGGGTAGTTTGGTTTGGGTAGTTTGGTTTGGGTAGTTTGGTGTGGATAGTTTGGTTTGGGTAGTTTGGTGTGGGTAGTTTGGTTTGGGTAGTTTGGTTTGGATAGTTTGGTTTGGGCAGTTTGGTGTGAGTAGTTTGGTTTGGGTAGTTTGGTGTGAGTAGTTTGGTTTGGGTAGTTTGGTGTGGGTAATTTGGTGTGGATAGTTTGGTGTGGGTAGTTTGGTGTGGATAGTTTGGTGTAGGTAATTTGATATGGGAAGTTTGGTGTGGGTAGTTTGGTTTGGGTAGTTTGGTTTGGATAGTTTGGTTTGGGTAGTTTGGTGTGGGTAGTTTGGTTTGGGTAGTTTGGTGTAGGTAATTTGATATGGGTAGTTTGGTGTGGGTAGTTTGGTTTGGATAGTTTGGTTTGGGTAGTTTGGTGTGGGTAGTTTGGTTTGGGTAGTTTGGTGTAGGTAATTTGATATGGGTAGTTTGGTGTGGGTAGTTTGGTTTGGGTAGTTTGGTTTGGGTAGTTTGGTGTGAGTAGTTTGGTGTGGATAGTTTGGTTTGGGTAGTTTGGTTTGGATAGTTTACTTGGGTTGCAGGTTGTGTTGATGAAGTTGGAAGTTAACGAGGGTGAGGAGGCTGCTGGTAGTTTTAGGTCTTTGCCTGTGAATCAGGTCTGATTTCTCAGGAGTATATTTGGGATTATCAAACCATATTATCCATGTAGATGAGTTGATAAATGATTAATGAAACTGTGAATTTCAGAACCTTTCTTCTAACATTTTATATATGTGCAACATTTGCACTAAACCATAGCAACCAATAAAGCTCAGCTTTTATCAGTCTACTGCAAGTTTTACCATGAAAGCAAGTGTCTGATTGTCTACTATGGTCCTACCTTCCACCTCTCCTGAGTAAAGCAGGACCGTCCCTATTTGTGGAGGATGTTTCACTGTCCCACAGATCAGGGGGTAAATGACTATAGCAACCAACCAGATTCTAGTTTTCATTTATTTAGTAAATTCTATAAAATGACAGCTAGCATCTGATTGGTTGCTATAGGCAACATCTCCACTTTTTCAAACCCGCAGTTTGATAAATTTACATTCAGGACTTTTTCCTGATTTTCCAAGGAAAGTTGAGAGGTGTGCCCTGCCGTCAGGTGTTCTTCAACGCCTTGGGTACCAGCGGCAGGTGTGGGCAGCATGAGGGGCGTTTTTAATGGAGTGAATGGGGTATTGTGCTGCCACTGTGCCGCGTAATTTCACACCCTTCTCACATACAGTGTTCCGAATGTCCCGATTAGTAGAATGATGGGAAGCATGTCTACAATGTCAGTAAATAAGTCCTTGAGTCCCAGGATGTAAATGACACTGAACCTGTCCACAACGGCCCTTTTCCTCAGGAATAATAAATGGTGACTAATAGACCAGCAGCTGGGCTGAGAATCTCCTGTGTAGAACTTTCCACTCTCCCAGTGTAGTTTCTGTGCCCACAGATGTTCCTGCTGCTTTCTCTTCTCCAAACCACAGAGGAGGGAAAACCATTATCACCACAAACGGTGGGATCCGGAGCAGGGGAGAAGGTCAGGGACACACAGCCTGGATCAGTTCTGCTGCTTGTCAGAGCTGATATAATCACACAGATACGGCCACAAACTAGAGATGCTAAAATATACTGAACGTTAACCACAATGTTCTGGAGAAATACATTCTGGTGTCTGGTGAGGCTGCAGGATGAAGTCACATAAGGAGAAGGGAACGTAGGCCAGTAGCTGGAGATCCATCCATTATATGTCCAGATCCTCTCATATCAGGAGATCCATAATGGACTTTACTCATCCAAGATGTCTTTAGAAACATTCACCATTTTCATTATATGTGGATGAAAAACACCTCAGTGGGGAATTAAGATTTTTTTTTTAACTACATTTTGGTTTTGGCTGAGTTTAGTAATGTGAGTGCTCAGGAAGAAAACAATCTTAGCTCTCCACCATGAGAAAAATCCCCCAACATGATCAGATCAATGTTTTGCAATGCTCCAGTTTCATCTCAAATATTTTTTTAAATCTGTCACAGCTTTTTAGTGGTAAGGATGGCGTTTACAGGCGGTCTTTCTTTTTGGTACCATATTGCTGGAGCCCCACTCAAGAGTGTGAGGAGTGTGTCAATCTGGTAACACTACCAGTCCCCAGACCAGTACATAATGTAAGTATATGTGTGGCCCCATCCTAGACAATCCAAACACACTTAGGGCTAGATTTACTAAGAATCATGTTTGGTGGCGGTTTGAAACCGCCACTCATCGCCGGCGGTTTAGTGGTTCAAACCGCCGCATTTACTATAGGGCGACTTGAGGCTTCAATTTAAAATGACTGGTGATGTGTGGCGGATTGAAAAAGCTAAACCGCCACAAAACCGCCACAAAACCGCCAGCCAAAAGACAGGACAGGACAGTTTTAATACCTGCTTCAGAATGGCTTGATAGCTTAAATATGCTGTTTGAACTATTTTGCCATTCAGAACATTAGAGAAAGTACCATTGACATTTAAATTATGTTGGCAATCATTATTTATTGATTAAGGGGCAAAATGAATAAAATATTATCTTATGAGGGAATAAAAATTTTTCATTATATAAAGGGGATAAAATTATTTAATTATTACATTATTTTGACAATATGTCATGACAAATTGTGCAACATAAATAATTATATCCACCATTAACAATCAGTTAATAATATTATATATTCACATTTTCTACAAAATAAAATGCTATAACAGTGTCCCTTTAAAAAAAAAATATAAAAAAAAATTCTTTCATAAATTATTATTACATTTATTTTGTCCCTTTAGCAATAAATAATGATTTTCCAAATGATTAAAATATCAAAGGTGCTTTCTCTTATGTTCTGATTGACCAAATATCGGAAACAGCACACTGTTTGAACAATCTCGCTGCTCACAAGCAGCGCTTTCATTTTGGTCTATTGAATGGCGGTTTTCCGGCGGCTTTATAAACCCCCTAATAGTAAATCCGACTGTTTGTATGTTGAACATTGTTGAAACCGTCATGGCGCTTTATACAGAGGCGGGTTTGAAAACATCATTTCTGGCCGTTTGGACGGCGGGTTTAGCCTTAGTAAATCCGGCGATGGCTAAACCACCGCCAAACCCGCCGTAAGTCGGCGGGTTTACAAACACGCCTGTTAGTAAATCTAGCCCTTAGAATGAATTTGTTCTTGCAGGGTGAAAATCTGGTTGGTTTGTCCCTTCAACACATGTGTGGTCATTGGCCGAGCATTAAATATTAGAGAGTCACTTTCAGCCAATTTCCATTGTGATCCGAACATACAAAAACAGTGCAATCCTTTTGGATCTGTGCAATCTAGCCCTGCACCTGTTACCAGCACAGATGTATTACATTAATATCACCCGAGCAGGTTCAGGATGTTTCCTCTGCTAATTACAAACTACAGAGAAATCATTTACAAACCTAACAAATTGAATGGGTGTAGCACTTTATACTTTGCAGACATGTTCTTACCTGAGTGGAGAAGATGACTGGGAAACAGTGCAGGAACCACTAATGTCCTGTAACATAGAGATGGTACCTATAAACACATTCATTATTATTACTATTTATACTATTTTGTGCGTATGTGTTTATTTGTATGCAAATTTGACTGCAGCTTACACCAACACGTAGAGGGGCAGAACGGGAAGAAACGAGGTGGGGGGGGGGGGGGGGGAAACGAGTGTAGGCAGAGTCCAGTTAGGCCGACATTGCAGCTAATTGAGAGGTGGACACAACCACAAATGCGCCTGTCAGTTCGCTGAATTCATTGAGTCCCCACGAGGGGTGTAGCCGCAACTAACCAATCACTGCGGCTATCTTCCACTACAACGAATCAGAGTCAAGCCACATGTATTGGTTAGTTGCCAACATGCCTCCTGGCCTGTGATTCATGTTGGGACTGACATACATGCCATCCATCGGTTCACCAACCGAAACCATTTTTTTGCCTTGCATGGGTTTTGTCACTCACAAGGCTCTTGGGTCCTGTTACTTACCCCTGCGCTGTCTTTCTAAGCTGTCCCTGCCGACCGCAGGCTCTGCTGGTCTCAGATCCCTCTGCAGGATGCTGCCCAGTCTGTCTCCACTCCAGAGATAGATCCCTCCAAAACCAGGGGCTGGGTGCCGCCATCTTGGATCCAATCACCTGATCCCTCTTAGCCAGTCAAAGTGCTGCTTCAACTCAGCCGACCGTAGCCTCCAATCAGATGATAACAGTTTGTATAAAAGTACTTCCTGGAGCCTTGTCAGTGCAACCTTGATCCGTCCGGTCCAGAATTCTGGTTCCAGACTGGTCTCCTTTGCTAAATCTGATCCCCGTCAATTCTTCACTTCTTGCCAGTCTCCAGTGCCATTCATATTCTCTAGTCTCCTGAACTCTCAGCAACCACCATCTCTACCAGTTCTTCATGCAAAGAAATCTAATCAGGCCACCCACCATTTTGCACATAGTCACCAGTTCCGCCCCAGAGATATAATCCAGTCTGGGTACAGACAGATCCTCAGGCGTGACAGGTTTCAACCAAGAGCATCTCTGTCCTTCCTGAGAGGATATCCATTAACAGCCATCAAACATCTCTACAATGGGCTTAACATATATAAGTGCCAGGCTAATTTGAGTCACCACACCCCTATCAGGCTGGCCAACATGTATAGCGATCTACCAAGAATCTCCATTTGGACCAACCTTCATGGAAACTGGTGGAACAGTATCTGGGTCCATTTCAGATCACAGTTTGTCTCTGCCCTCTGATCTACCTTTATTGGTCACTTCATTTTATTTATCCCTTCAGAAACTGGCTGACCGGCCCATGACCCGCATTCCTGCCGCTCCACCTATCAAAGTCTAGGAGGACATTCTGGATTGTTATCTGTCTAGAGACATTATTTAGCATCTAATTAAATGGAATGCCTATGGACCTGACGAACACTCCTGGGAACTTGCTTTGGTGGTCGATGACCCTTAGATCTTCTCTCACTTCCATTTCTAGCACCCAGTCAAGCCTAACGCAATCATCCCATGTAGAGTACGGTAAGATGATGTTTTGAAAATCAGTCAATCATATTGAGCATGCTCAGGACAAACTTTGGAACATAAGTCAGTCAATCATGCTGAGCATGCTACATACCAGTACTTCACACCACTCTGAGCTGTCGATGATTCCTTTTAATCATGAAGGTATTTAACATGACTTCTGGGCGTTAATCATTACCAGATTATTGTGCATCCTGACCTCGATCCAGAACCACATTGATTCCTGGTTCCTGTCTCTGGTCCTTCTGTGCCAGCATGCTTACCGCGGATTCTGATCCCAACTATTTTTATCTCTTAGTCTGAAGCTCTGTGTCATTGGAATCCAATAGTGTACTGGTATCTCCTGCTTCCTGCAAGTCCAGCATGAGGTACCTATACCCACAGAGAGTATATCTAGATATTTATATAGATGACATTGTTACATCATTGCTGATTATCCTTCGTATATTGATGCCTGAACTGTAAAAAATGGGATTTTTGCAAATACTGAACTGCCCTCTTTAATGTAAAATATTCTGATGTTGAAGATACTTCCTCAGCTAACCAATGATTTTCTTTCCACGTCATAGAAAGTGACTGTGATATTACATTATTCTAAAGTGATTCCTTTGCCTGAAAGTGAGATATATTTAGCTTATGTTTGTGGTCCTAAGCGGCGATAATTGAACTGGGAATCTGTCCAAAATGGCTCTGTCGTGCCTGTCATGTTTGTGTACCCGTGCACATGCTCAGATGTGACACTGAGGCTTATTGTATATATGAATACGTTTGTATGCTCTGCTCCACCAGTCACCCAGACCATGTTTGGTAGAGGCCGGAACCGTATACAGACATCCGTATCGGACAGCTGTCAGTGTGAGAGAGCGGCAGGGGAAGGATAATGCGTTTTGAAACATTCTTGAGCGCCACTGCTTCCATTTTTAACATCTATTAGCAATTTAACGCTGCAGAAATCATCATTTCAGGATCTAAAGGTTTATAACAATGTGTTTTTAATTAATCCAGTCTAGGACAAATAAGTCAAGTTTGAGGGCTGGAAAATTCTTCAAAACCCAGGAATGTAACGTGGCAAAAACACTTCAGAGTTTAACTCTTTATAGATCTGCTCCAGCAGCCGCAAGTCCCAGACAGGGCCAATTATAAGAGGCTTTTGCAAATGTATGAATGATATACCTATAAAACTGGCTGCACAGAAAGTTTATTTTTATATATTTCATTTTAATTTCCTACACCAGAGATAAATATGGGGTGGAGCTTATGAATGAGTCCATGGCACAACATTTCTAAAAAAAAGTAACAGATGTAACAAAAACATGGTCAGACTTATAGTAGCTTTGGACAATGGCCTGGCACCATTCAGGGGACATGTGCCTATTGATTCTCGTTAACTCTGAATTTGCACAGTTTTGTCTGTGCACACATTGTAATAAATGCATCCCACTGAGGCTATGTTAGCAGAAGATAATGGTCGGCCATGTGCTTTGATATTTACCTTTAGTTGAAGGCAATGCTGGGGCAAATCCTATATGGTGCCCCTCCTTCTCACGTTGCACCCCAACCCCAGCTTCTAATCACCTGCTATAAGTGACTATAACTATGAATTTGCTAATACTAGTCTATCCCTTATATCGCTGTGAAGCTCTGAGTCTCTGACAAGCTGAACCCATTCAGTGGCTGGCTGGGGGGCATCATCGCCCCCCCTAGCTGGTCCCATAGTGGGCTACCGTGGGCTGGGTTATTGGACTACTTGCTTTCTTTTTTCCTTTATAATGTTCCCAATAGGCTGCTGATCCGAGCCTGGTCCTCCCCCCGAGGCAGCCCCTGAACCCATTATGCTAAATGCAGAGAAATGATGGACAGGGAAAACATGACTGAAATCTGCTGTTTCCACCAGAACATGACACTGTTGCAAAACTCAATGCAGCAAAATGCGTCGGATGGGTGAGGGCATCCCATCCACAATAAGAGGGGACGTACCAGACCGGTATTAGCCTAACAGGGCATTTCCTAAACAGCTGCTGCAAAATGAGCTCGTTCCCTGCAAGACTGCAAAACAATGTGCTTAACATATGAATGTGTATTATATTGAATAAAGTAGGTTATTGGTCTGTTAATCTGTGATGGATAGGACTTCATTCAGATTTCTTTCTGCAGACGTCATGTGTATTTCACATGTGTTTGGTTATAAATGGCTGACTTGGCAACTCTACGTCTAGTCCTGCAGCACAGCAGTGGGGGCAATGAACACATTAATGGCAATGGGTGGTCTCCAGAGGAGCGTACAGACTACATCAGAATCCTGGTTCACAACACATTAATATGTAAGGAAAGAATTATGAAGAATGTGCCGGTAATCCACTATGGGCCCATCAGAAAGATGGCTGCTGAGATGCCTATAGTCAGGAGACAAGCGAGGCTGCGAATGATGAGTAAATCTGCTGGTCTCCACGCTGTGGACCTTCTCTTTAAATTTCCCCATTGTTTACATTTGGATTCAAGGACAGACAAAAGCAAAACGTTTACTTCTTATTAACAGTGTGAAGTGTTGATATTTGGAGAAATAATAGACAGCTGGCTCATCTCTAGACTGCATCACTGCGCTCTTATCATTATTGTAGAAAGAAGATGAAAAGTGTCCGAAACCGGTTAATTACTGTGGAACAGATAGGCGAGGGCGTAGTCTTGGAAGCTACGGTGCCCTGTAAGTGGACAACCTCATCATCCACTCACATAGTGTGCTTCAGAAGCTGTAAATGTAGTGATACTTTCCACCAGTCCTCTTATGCCTCTAAATCAGGCCAGCGCGAGGCGATCTGGAGGCCTTCATCCCATCAGACTACATGTGACCAGTGTGTGACAGTCAGCAGCAAGTATAGCTGGTCTCATAGAGGGCAGGCGGACAGGACAGCGTCCTATCATCCAACATGTTGTCCTAACTCCTTGTGGAGCAACAATGTATCAACCACTATCATTACATTATTGCCTGGGGTCAGAGAAGATGGTAACATGACCACACACTCACTCTATCTGTACCTTCATTAGGAAACATTATATATGAGTGTGAGTTTGTGTGTGTGTATCTGTTTGTATGTGTGTGAGGTTGTGGGTCTGTGTGAGTTTATGTGACTTTGTGTGTGTCGGCCAGCGTTTGTAAGTGTGTGCTTGTGGTGTGTTTAACCAGTAGCATCCCTCTGCTACTTAGTACAAAGCAATTGGTTTTTCCCAAGGTTCTTGTGCTTATTGGCTTAAATCACTTTTAAGGCCTTCTTATGGTTCCAGGCTCCTCTGGGAGCAATGGGGTTAAAATAAAGTGAAATTAACACAATAAGCAGCCCACAAGCCCCACACGGAGAATCAATCAGGGGCGAGCGCCAGACACCGCACGACAGACCTGCTGACCCTGTGAATGTGACTGAGGTTTGGACCCTTGTAAAAGCCAGAAGCACACACCTGCGTGGGATCCATAACATTTATTAACAAGGATGGGAAACAGATGCCCGGTAGACGTCCTGCTTCTTATTCCTGCAAGAAAGACGTAGACCAGGAACCACCGACAAGAGCGGCCGTAAAAATAGAAAAATCTCCTTGTAGCCGGAGCTGAAACTTGAGAAAGTGCTTGTAAACAAAGCGAGAGCTTCTCAGCCCAGACAGAAGGGCACCCGGGCCGCCCTGGTTCCCAAGGCTCGGCTCGTTGGTGACTTGTTGAGGTTGACCACAGAGAGGGAGGTCAGCGTCACCGCGTCTGCAAGAGGATTCTGTAGCCTCACTCACGTCACCGCTCAGTACGCTTAACCCTCACCAAACCGGCGATAACCCCTAAATTGTTAAAGGAATGAAAGAAAGTAACGGTCCATGTTCTGAAGCAACTTGTTTTATACTGAAGACATGATAGGACGGCACTGATAACACACGGTGAAAACTAGGGGGGCTGTATATTACTGAGAACCCAATCGCAGGGATAAGACTGATTCACCGGCATTTATGAAAAGAAATCTTGCCAAGGCAGCTGAGTTCGCCCTGACAGTACTGGCCTAGATTAGAAAGGGTTAATTTACCAATTCATGGGCCCAGTTTTGCAGATGTGCCAACTTCACAGATTTTTGGCTTCAGATCCACTATGAAAAAAATATAATATAAAATGTAAAAATAAATAAAATTTTTATTTAAACTTATTTTTTATTAAGGCACTGTGTAAAATGACAGCGTATGACAAGCAGCATTGTACAGAAATGTTAAATAATAACATGAAAGTATGCTAACAATTGTTCGCACATTTTCAGTTACCCGTTAAATATTATCTCTTGTAACATCGCTGATATCATAAATCCAAATCCTGCATTAGGCTTTTCTTAAAATGTAATTTTACTTAAAGATGCCTAAATTGTGGGGAAAATGCTGTTTCCACATGGTTTAGGGCATGGTTGTCCAACCTGCGGCCCGCATGCGGCCCAGCATGCCTGTAAATGTGGCCCAGCAGGAGTTTTGGTTGTGGCAAGTGGTCAGCGCTGAAAAAAAAAAAAGAAAATACTTACCTTGCAGTCACGTCAGCTGGCGCTCCGGCTCCCTCCCTGGTCTCCTCCTCTGTGTGGTGCTCGCAGTGAATGTCGGGGGTGACGTCATCACACCCGACATCTATTGCGTAGTGCAGCACAGAGGAGTCACCCGCGCGAACTATCAGCAGCAGTGAAAGATTATCCAGTATCTTATTGTTGTTACTCTGAATTTGGACTTTCTGCACCATGCAATTATGAACTAGCTGTGTTCTCTAATATAAATATTAAGAGATGATTGTATTTTTAATATTTTAAACCATTTTAAATGTGCAGTGCTGAGTAGGGTGAAAATATCACCCACTGTTACCCTCATCGGAAGCTGTTCCATGAGCCATTTTTCCCGCCACCCTATCTTTAAATCTCTGTAGATTTCTATTAGTCCTCCTGATGCTACCTATATCGGTGACCATTTCAAACTGGTCAATAAAAAAAATTATTCATGGGTGCAGAAAGAGAGGGAAAAAAAGTTTTTGGCACTTAATTCCCCGAACCCCACTAAGGGACAGATGCAGGTAAGTTAAATTGTAGCTGGTAATGGGACTACTGCTTTAATCATGATTCTGCAACAGGTTTCCTAACTCTTACTAACTTCATTTCCAAGTAAGTTTAATATGTTAACTATGTTTTCTATGGTTTTTTCGATGATCAGCTATCGTTAGTGTTAGTGTATTTTATGTGCGGCCCAAACCAACTCGTCGTCTTCCAATGTGGCCCAGGGAAGCTAAAAGGTTGGACACCCCTAGTTTAGGGCTTCATAATTAGGACCCATAGGCTTATTGTCACTTGCATATATTGGACAATACTCACATGTTGAGAGGGTGGGTGTTACTCAGAGGAGAGGGCTGATCAGTGACTTCAGGGTGGGTATTACTACTTCAGAGGTGGATTGAGGGATCATTTCAAACATTACACAGCTACACAAACCTTATAGAGACAAGTGAAATGTATTCCACAGGAAATCATGTATGGGTAAAACAGTTATCTGTACTGCTGAAAATGTTACAATATACTGTATATTCCACCAATATCTCTGGCACCATATAAGTGTGGTCAATATACTAGCACAGGTTGTTGCCAGTTGACAGTATTTAAGATATCTATCTATCGATAACAAAACTTATTTTAGCAAATTGTTTATTGACCAAACTTATATTGCACTATTGATATTGGTGGAATAAATGTCTGACCGTGTATGTCCCCCCACCTTCACAAAACCTTTATAGCTTAACAACTTAACTAAAATAAAAATACAGAGTCATGCATAAGGTTGGCAAAATGGAGGACAGAGTTTATTAATTTAAGTAAGCTTTTTAAATAACCTTTGGTGGCGGATAAAGGGCACTGCGGGAGAGCTCCCAAGCTCATACAACCAGATAAACGTGGGAACTGCCGAAACCACCGTACATCCACTAACAGGGGATCTCATCCCAAACTGCCATGTGCTAAATTGACGTCAGACTGCCTGTACCCCCTCTAAACTCATGATGCCCCCCCCTCAGAAAGCCGGACAAGGGACCCTCCTCACCGAAGGACCAAAGAGTTACTGGTGCCTCTAAGGGGACAGTGACCTGCGGACAAACAAACACTAGCGCCTAACTAATCAGCCGCTGAACGCAGTGCCTTCCTACCGCGGAAAATTGATTAAAACATCAACAACTACCACAGTAAACCAGGAGTGGGTGGGTGGGATCTCGTGATGAAGAGTGAAGATAACCAGGAAGTGCAGCCACCTATATGAAACTAGGACCCTCCCACAACAGCTATCATTGGTCGGGCCAGCACTGATGTTAACCCCTGAAGGTAAGTGTAAGTTCAGTTGCAAATACTGTCGCCCTTTAAGTGTTTTCGACTAAGTGGCCTCACTTGTCATTAATTTGATTTTTATTTTGAAAGTGGAAATCAATGTAACTCTCCCAAGTTTTGAAGAATTATTCTACTTTCGTTTCTTTATCTAATGTAGTTTCCACCCAATCCATTCTAACAATATACACAGTTTTCCTTAAATAGGGATATGAAAGGGATTTCTCTTTGAAGCCAAAGCTAAAATACTGTCTTTTTGGCTTCAGCACTGACCGTTAGTAACAGACGTCTGCCATCGTCGGATATCCTTTGTCCCCAAGGAAATATCCCTAGAATTGGCCATTCTAGTTTAAAAAATTACAGAATTCACCAAGTTATTTGGATTTTGTTTAACCAAAAAAAAAACATAATTATCCAAAACCCATAAACAGTGGAAAATATCCCCACCACACACATCTAAGTGGAGATAGCAGTTACAAAAAATATTTAAGAACATCTTAAACACCTCTTCTAATTAGTGTGTTTGCCCATTTCAGCCGCACCCATCACCATCAGGTACATTAAATTCAACATGCAGCTATGTAATGACCATAGTCAAATATAATCAGATGAGTCATACTGAAGAGCTGAGTGACTTCAATGTGGCACTATTATGGGATGTCAGCCTTCCAACAAGTCAATCAAATGTTTGCTCCGGTAGAGCTGCCCCGGTCACCTGTAAGTGTTGTTATTGTGAAGTGGAAACATCTAGGAGTAACATCAGCTCAGACGCGAAGCAGTAAGACAAATAAGCTCAGAAAATGGGACAGCCAAGTGCTGAAGTGGGCAGCGTGTAAAAATTACCTGTCCAAAAAACCTGCTTCAGGATGTAGTGAAAAGTCTCCCCAGGAGAGCAGAGGATGTTCTAGCAGCAAACAGGGGGGCTAGTTCCAGCAGTGTTTATGGTTTTGGAATGAGATGTTCAACAAGCACATACGGGTCTGATGTTCAGGTGTCCAAATTCTTTTGGCTGTGCAGGGTATAATACATGCAGTCCCACATCCCGGGCTCTGGAGCTGTCACAAATCAGCCTTGTTTTACAGGATTGAATGTCTGACTTGAAAAGTGTAGGGTGGAAAGAGTTATAATCCCACTTCAAAGTCCATTCTACTTGTTCTTAGCGACCACTTTTTTATAATTATTTTCAACATGTAATTGTATGGAAATCAGAATAAACACTTTACAACCACGTATGAGAGAGGAAGCACCAGCTGCGTGAACTGTTTACTGCATACAAAGTAAATAACAAGATATTTATACACCCTATCAATATGTGTATCCCCAATTTCTATGTAATACATTTTACAGTTCTACCACCAGACCTAGAGGTTATTATTTCAAGCTGCCATTTATTGACTCTATAATTATGTGCCAACATTTATTAGCCAACTTTAAAACTGCTGGTTTGTTTCTAGTACATATGTTTGAATTCTAAGTTCCAATGTGATGTTAGGTTCCTATTGAGAAACATCACTACAGGTGAATGACACCTGTCTCCTGCTTTACGGTACACAAATAGGAAGTTGTCTCCTTTATGTTGTAGAAGGAGATGGTCATGATCCTAGCTTTGATAGATATTTTGAATGTTTGGAGCAACGTCTCTGTCAATCCATTAGTAAATGGATGATGCAAAATTTTTCTGAGGCAGAATGCTGTATATTGTCACTACATATCCATTTCTGGAGAATAATCAAGACAAGACAAGACAGCAATGATCTTCTCAAAGTAGTTGCCTTCACTTTGTGGACCTCAGGCCACTTTGGAATGCACAGCCATTTGAATTAGAAAGATGGTCATTAATGGACCAACAAAGTCAGTATGTACCCACTGCCATGGGGAAGAAGGCCATTCCCAAGGGTGTACTTGGGCAGGTGGACGTCCAATCTGGGTTTTCTGATACACTTCATAATCTTTAGTCTTTAGTCAGAGTTCCAATTTCCTGGCAAATATTTTAATTTTAATATGTTTCGATGATCCTCGTGTAATATCTCCAACACCCCGTTACTCAGTTTGGATGGCACTTTGACCCTTGATTCACACATTAGTGTCTCTTGACATACAGAGAGCTGATATCTCTTGGCTTACAAGTCCTGGTACAATGGATCACAATGTTTCGGCCAAGTTTTTACTGTCAAGTCATACATTTTGTCATGCGCCAGACCCACTGGCTCATTTACCGGGGTCCGGTGCGCAAGGTGGACCATCTCCATCATGTCTCCTCCTGGCACTGATGGGTTGCCTATCTTCTGATGGCAGCCGCCATCTTGGATTTGGGTCTGCGCATGCGCATGTTTTTTTTTTGCTTTTTCCTGTTCATCCTAAACCTCCTTGCATGGGGTACATACAAGTGCCAAGCCTGTAGTCAGCAAGGATCACCCACAATCTACCCGGCTAACTTGCACCCTCACAAATGCCGCCATCTTGCCCACAAATCCATGCTCTTTCCTGTAAACACAACAGCTTTTGAGCAAAAATAGGTAGATGACATTTACCTTTTTTTTGGTCAATTTTGCACACTTAACTCCTAAAAAAAAATATCACAATGGTGGGTTCATGCTCCTAATATCTATCTTACAGAAACGACAGCTGGACGAAGAATAATACTTGAAAGAATAGCTTTATATCTAACAGTTGTAGTTACATAGGAGAAAGTGTCCAGATATGTTTAGAGATTGGGATTCTTGTCACTTCTGGCTGAAGTTATCAGTCTACTGAAGTAAAGAGGTGATAAAGGGAAAAGTATAAAGTAGTCAGTGTTATGTACCATACATCTGATAAAAGAAATCTGTTTGCTTTTCAAATTTAGATTTAAAACAATGTTTACACTCAGTTGACTTTTAATACTTTAAAAACAGGAAACTAGATTAGTGTGTTTAGAAGCTACTTAATGTCTAACTCACATGGTCCAACTATGAGACAGGTGGTCTGGGGTTGGCTCACGGACACCTGAAGATAAACACGGATTGCTCACTACCCAGCTATACATCTGTGTGTAGCTGGAATTTAGGCTAGTACACCAGTGATGGGCAAGAGGCTGACCTTGCAACCTCTCACCTGCGGCCCAAGAGCTCTTGCAGATTTCTATATCCGTGGGTGACGCTGTGTGCAATGAAGAGATAATTGGAGAAAGCCTCAGCTCAGTGTATCATTTGACTGCAGAAAGAATTGGGCGTACCCACTTTGAAGATCAGGGCAAAGCACAAATTCGCAGACCATGTGATCGGGAAAGACCTAAATCTTCCTGACTGATAAGATAAGGGTGTAGTGGTAATTAATGGTTGATTAGTGGCCATTAGATAATTAGTAGTTATTAGTTGTTGGGTGGGGTGGGGGCATATTTCTTTTTAGGACTGGGACTGCTCCACAGCACAAGAACTGGTCCACTGAGCAGGACAAGAGATGCATTGACATATACATATTTTCTGAACGCTACATTAAACATTTCTGCATTCCAATAAAAATGTATCACGTCTTTATTAAAGGGGAGAGTGGGGCGTATATATTAAATTTAATTTATTATGAATAAAGGAAAGGTGCAGCCATTTTGAAGGTTAGGAGGCCACATGTGGCCCTTAATGTGTATCAGGCTGCCCATTGCTGGATTATATGCAGTCATCCAATGGCGGGCAGCAGCTATCAGCAGCGGGCTCTGCTTGTAGGTGGCCTGTTCTGTGCTCGCTGTCCCTTTCTGGGCTAGCCTCCAGCAACATGATGTGACAATGCTTGTGATGTTTATGCAAAGTGTCCCTAGAAAGCATGTCATCAGCATCTCCATGTTCTATGTTGCAGAAGGTCTAGGGTGAGCTGTCACTCTGACCCTGTTTATGCTGTGTCTAAAATAAATATCCTCATTTTATTCCGATAAAGGTAATCCTGCGGCTGTAGTTTTGTATTTCGTCTACTTCTGTATAGCGGGGAGCACTGATCCTTTACAGTGGTCTTGTACCATTGGTGCCTCTCCATAATCACATATCTGGCTTGTTTCAAATGCTCAATCATCTTCATTTTAATGTTTTATTGCATTAAATCTCTACCAGGACCTTGCAGAGAGAGGGGTATTTATATTCATAAGAGAATTGACACCAGGTGATCCACTAAAAATTTTTACACAGGTGAAGTCGATAAACAAATTCCGTGACGTTTCAGGTAATGTATTGCACCAGTGCAAATTTGAGCTTGCAATCGCAAAGGGAAATAATACTTTTCATAATTTATGTTTTTGACTTTTTGCTGACTTGACTTTCTGAAGAAGACCTCAGCTTTCTAACTTCACTTATCTGTGCCTATCAACATTAGATAGTCATCCCGTAGCTTCCAGAGGATCAGACCAGCAGTCACCAGGAAAACGGATGGTAAATATATATTGTTATACCAAACGCCACAGCCTGTGCTTTAAGATGGGGGTTAGTTTAGTTGTATCTGTCTAATATTAATCTATTTGTGCCAAAGAAAGCTCCTCTCTGGGGGCTCTGTGTCCCCCTGATATTGATGTGTATACATGGCCCCCATGGGACAAGCCGTCAGGGAGAGCTGCCAGCTCCTAGATCCTCCACATGTTCTCTAATCTCCCGGTTGTCTTGCTGTATCCAGAACAAGCTCTAAAACAAGCCATTAAAGCCTCGCTACAGCACCAACGTCACACCTCGGGCTGGGATTTCATCCTGACTGACTGCAGGGCTAGGAAAACATGTGATGTGGCCATTTGTTAGCAGAGAGGAGGGGAAGAGGGAAATCATAAAAAACACTCTTTATGAGCTGTTGCTTGATCTGTTCTTGTAGCCGTGGTAGCAAGCGTCTAAATCAATGCGTACAGCTGTTCCTGCTTCTCTGGGGCCCAGCAGGTGTATCGCCCATCGAGGCCGCCTGGCCCCCACCCTCCACTCACATCACAAATAATAAGGCCTTACACACACCAGCGATCCATCATAGTTATGGCTGGTCCCGCCGAGGCCTGCTTTCTCAGACTAAAGTTTTCCTTTACATTAGCCGTCTTCTTTCCGCGGATTATTAGTTACACTTTCTGCGCTCTTTTTAATTGAATAACCTCTGCCCCCTGGTGAGGTGGGGAATTTGGGGAGAGAGGGGCGCACACTGTTTATTTGGAGGGAAAAAACAATAGATGCATTGTGCCTGATGAAATCAATTACCTGGAGGACCACATCTGGTGCGACTTAAGCTAATGGAAGGGGAGGCTGATTCTAGGCCCTAAGGCCAATTCAACAGGTGAGAAGAGAGGCGAGCTGACCACACACTACAAGTGTAGGAGAAGAACTTCTTGTGTACACTTGTTTACTTTTAAAAATGCCCCGGGCTGCCCCCCCTTGGTGTAATATCTTGATTGCAACATGAGGTGTTAACAATTATATTAGTTCTAGGTCAGCAAGTGACGTAGATGGAATATTGTAGCTCGATTTTTGTCTTTATGTCTTGGAACTGGACAGATCCAGGACATGTTAGAATCACTCAAGTGTCCGGGTCTTCCGGATCCAGGAGAGAAGGGTGACTGTTGTCCTAGACTAGAGGGGAAAGGCACAAGTTGTGTGTTAAACCTGCCTGGTATCTGTGTTAAGTTTTTTTTCTGGTGTATGTTACACTAATAAAAAAAGTGTTGTACTTGATAACAGCTTTGCCTGAGTACTCGGTGAACCCCTAAAAGGTATTGGGTATATTTCCCTGGTATAGAAAGGCACCCCTGCATGGTCAGCCAGCGCAAACTTGGTATAATTGGGCCCAATAAACTTTGAATTTGCAGGTTCACAGATATTATATCTTTAAATTACTATAAAGGAGGATTCTCAAAAAGTTCTAGGCATCTAGAATAATGCTGTATCAATCTCATGTTAAATGTTACACTCTTTGCTAAGATCACATATCAAAGGCCTGGATGGTTCTCCAGTGACTTCTCTTCTCTGAATGGCAATATAGCTGTAGGGTTAGCGATAGCAGTAACCTGGAAAGTGGATAGGAACCGGGACAAGCAGCAGACAACAAATCTGGACTCTCTCCATTCCCCTGGGCAGGGCCTGTACTCCCTCTGTTGGTCTGGGATGGACCCGCAATGACTCCATGCTGCCTGCTACCAAGCTCATCTAGGGCACAATCAGATTGGTGGAGCTCTATTTTCGGGGTAGCTGAGAGAGGGCGCTGTCTGACCCTACCAATGGTGGTGCTGGACATCGATGGTACTGAATTGTTAGAGTATAGATAAATTCCTCAATCTCGGGCTGCCTCAGAATTCCTCACTGTGTGATTTTGGTCGTCCTGTCATCATACTCCATATTTTATATCTCACTAGAAAGTGTTACAGATCCTTTGGCACTGAATGGATACATAAAAGAGTCATTTCCTGTCCAGGGTCGCGTATATTTCATCCATTTTTAATTTTTCCGTTTCCTTCTGACATTATCCGAGCTGTGCTCACTTGGGAGAGAGCTCAGACAGCAGTCATGTTTATTTTACACTCGCTACAGTAGGAATTATTGTTATATTTTACAATGTGATAAAACAGCACCTGCACCCCTATAATCTCACACATGTGACTTCGACATTAGAAAGTTATATGGTGGCGATTTACAATCATTTTACAACAGTAAATTACTATTCCATGCCACAGTTACCCAAATAAAAATGTTTCAATTGATACATTGTTCAAAAACTAATTAACCCATGAAACATTGTGAGACATAGTCTCATCTCCCATATAATAACAATAATTATATTAATAATATCCTATGTTTGGTAAAACTGGGGCCACAGGGGCCAAGTGCCATTCATTTAGTATTGCAGAGTTTTTTTAAGCTGTGAATTATTTAACTGTTTATTTGTCTTTGTGAAGTATTGTATTTGCATATGATCCACAGGAAGATCTCAATAACATTTTTCAATGTTTCAGTAAGGTTGGTCCTTTAGCTCTTCACATGGTAACCAGAGAATCTTGCACTGAGGAGCCCTAACAAGTAGGAGAGAGGACTCAGTCCTCCCTAAAAGACTTTCTATTTTTTTGCCCTGACCTCATGACTGGGCAAGAAATAGTTTTATACTCTCCGGCTGTTTCGGGCGGGTCCTATGGGCACTTTTTTCATGTATTGACATAAAGCACTTATTACGACACTTTTTTATGTTGTTTCTTGTGCGTTTGTCACTTTGTTTTTTGAGGGTTTTAGGAGTAACCCATACGGGTAATCCTCTCCCCAAAACTTTGGAGGCTCCCTCCTTCTGGGTGGAGATGATGGAAGCTTCAGCCAACATTGGGAAGAAAGGATCCCAGTCCAGACTTGTGGCAGAGGTGGTCCTGAAGACCCATGCTCCATATGGGGCCATACGACTCTCAGGGATATCCTTATTCCCCTAAGGGGCGGAATGGGGCTATTTTCCTTTAAGGAATGGTCTAAAGACCAAAACTCCTAGTGCAATCACTGCACTGGGTGATTGGAGCATGACTTCATACCCCAGAGTCTGCCGACATGTGAATACTCTGTTTCATGTTCTAAAATCAACAGGTAAAGCAATAACCGATTAACCATTTTCAACTAAACAAACCACAAGTTAAGTGCTTATGATAAACAGCTTAGCAAAGTATAATGAAACTTGTATTTATTTAAAATCCAGACAAGCAGCGTTAGAGGCCGCAAGACAACTAACGCATTTCATGCTGAAAGCATCCCAAATGATGAAGAATATGATGATAAAATATATCATAAGAGAAACTTACGTTTTAATTATTGCGATTAAGGTAAGAAGGGAATCAAAGTCAACAAAATTGTGTGAAAAGATAAATCATATAATAAAACAATATGTGTGGACTAAAGGGGTCGCTATCTCCAAGTGCGTAGGATTCCTACCAACGCGTGTGGAAATGAGGAGGGACTTTCACCCCATTTAATTTCTGTGTCTGTGCATAACCCATCAAAGGGAAAATGCCTTAGAAATTGTTCTAGAGAAACTAATAAAAATGTTTAAACATTTTTAGATTAATTATGTAATAAGAGCCCATCTGGATCAGAAAGTTATGAGTTATAGACAATTAAAGAGATGAAACATCACACGTTATCCATGTGTTTTTCTGGTTGAACCATTTCTATAAGAACTGTAATGTAATGGGGGATGGAGGCAGAGAGAGGTGCCCACTGAGGATGATGAGTGGCAGGATAGAAGGTAGTGGTGGCTTCATCAAGTCAGAATCACAGCAAATGCTCCAACTGAGGCCTGTGGTGCTGAAACTAATGGGACATTTCCCACGCAAACAGATCCTCAGAGGCCTCTATGAAAGATGTCCTTACTGCTGTTAATGAATGCAATACTACTCTGGGAGAGATCTGCTCGCATGTGGGGGGGGGGGGGGGGGGCAGATAAAAGTATTGTAAAACATGACTTGCAGAAGCTAATGACTATTCTGTTGCGTTAGAGGACAGAATGAGGGAGGTGAAAGATAGAAATTAATCTAGATAGATAAATAGAAATTAAATTAGATATAATTTAAATCCTTTACTGAAGGAGGGTAAAATTGCAAATGATCTAGATGCATATACATTTAATGACACTGAGTAGAAATAATGTCCCCAGGGGAATTACCCCACCACAATCATATAAGTGCTAATCTGAGGACTTTTTGCTAAATCTACTGTGGCAAGAGCCCATTACTGCTGAAGCACACACGAACAACTTCTTCCTTTTTATGTAGTTTTTATGTAGTTTTATTGTCAGGATGGTAAATGTTTTGACACCATACAGATTTCACAGCAATTCTTGGAGACCCTAAACGCTAGCTAGACATAGCTCAGCTCTCTCAAGACCAGCCAGCTTCCCCAGCGTTGGTCTCTGTGCACAAATGACACAAACAAGCTTTTATGCATGATACTCCTCCCCCAGCCCTAGCTTGATGGACAGGTGACACACCCACCTTCTCTTTAAGAGGAAACACCCATCCCTGGCTCTGTTTGCACTAACAGACACACCCTGTCTGTTTGCTGAGAGGAAGGATTTCAAATCATGTAAGTTTAACCAAACTTAAACTATTGCTTTTCATACATAAGTCTTTACATTCAATCTAGGTGCATTACTGCACAAAAGTTTTACTCTACTTCCCTGCTTTCTCTGCATATTGCCAGCTAAATCCCTCCTTTTGTTACATATCCCTCCCCCTAGCGTCTCCAAGTAGGGGGAGGGATATGTAACCATATGTAGCTAAATCCCTCCTTTTGTTACACTACATAGGCGCCAATCCTGGAGTCCGGCTGTCACCTACCGGACCTAGTTTCCTGCTGATCCTCTAGACTGGTCTCCCTGCACCGAGAATATGCTGATGGGTTCCAAGTGCTGCCCCACTAACTATGGCAGCGGGCGCTCGGCACCATATGAAATTTAAAGTTGCGCATGTTAAAGCCTACCCAATTCAATAGTACTCTGCTATATAAACCTTCTCTGTACACAGATCTGTGCCAGTGTTATTCTGCTACCTGTACTCCAGCATTCCAGTGCTTATATTGGCTATTCCTGTGAATACTGACTCAGACCATTCCTGACCTCTCTTTTGCCTGTCATTTGTTGATCTGACTTGTCCTAATGCTGCTTCTTGCTATCTGGTTTGGCACTCCTGCAGTCCATCCGCGTATCGGGCTAAATTGACCAGTCCATTCTGTCTGATACCAGCTCATCACACCTGGAGAGAGGGCGGAGGGCTGCGACCTGCGATTCCATTGGCAGCGATTCACAAACTCCCTTATAGGGGTTCCTTGAGAAAAGTGGTGACGCTTTGTTAGTGCCAGCTCTTATCCAGGTGGGTGAAAGGGAATCCAGTAATCTGCTAGAATTGTGACATTTGTGTTTTCGGTGGAGAGATCACACAGTCCCTGCATGGTCTCTGCTGCCGCCACCTCTGTCAAAATCCTTCACTACAGAAACAAGGGCATTACACAAAGGGAGAAAAATGACTGAATGAAAATCAAGTGTCCATCAGGATTTCTCACTAGAAAATTCAAGCGAAGGATTAAGGGGCTGATTTATCATTGGGTGAGAAGCCATATTGCTGGCAGAAATGTTTTAATTTATCCCAATACATAAAAGTATTACGGCCGGTGATAATATGGCTCAGGAAATAACCACTGGTGATTCTGGCTTCCTCATGATTTTGCACGGTAAAGCCAATTTAACAGACATCATGGTGATACTTATGCTGTCGCAATACCTGTTGTTGTTGCATCTGAGATAGTTAAAATGTATCAGCTTAAGCTCTAACATGTTTGAGCGACTTCCATAGTGCCCGTGCCTGTCCAACCATGTCAAGTCCCTAATTCACTTAGATACGGCCACAGTTTTCTTGTCTCATGTTGGTTCCCTATGTTCACAGGTGTTGGTAGTGTAGGGTTTTGCCCCATCTGTTACCATACATTTAACCTCTGCCCAGGGTACTTTTAGGCTAGATCAAACTCTTTACATTCCTGGCTATGTAGTTGAAAAATGTCCAGTTCCTGCACAAGTTTGTCATTTGCAATAAAATATGACAGTGCATCATTGCTTTTACCCAAGACCTGATGTCTTATGGATATTTGCTCTTACTCCTAAAATCAGGTCACTGACACATGGTTTGGCTCTCCAGGCTCTGTCATGTGATTGTGTCCCTGTTGCCATGACTACTGATTGTCCATCAGTCTGAGCATGAGTAGGACACGGGCCCTTGTAGAGCTGGAACCATTTATGTCCTGAACGTATGTAGGAAAAGACGAGTGCAAGAAAAATGATACTTACGTGTCTATGTTCAGTTAGACGTATCTCAAGGTGTGTCCAGATGTATAATTGCAGCATTAGCACCAGGTGTATGTAAGGCAAACAAATGTGTATAATTATGCCGCATGATGGCGTAAAAATAGTAAGAGTAGCAAAGTCACATTACCCTTAATGCACACAGTACAATAATGTAATAAGTGTCATATACACACAATAGTGTCTTGACAGTGTAATACATGTGAAAATCTCATTTTTAATATAAAATGTAATTATGTACAAACACAAAGTATATTAAGTTAAATATAAACATCTGTTGTTTTCCACTTTAAAAATCAAAGGGGTATCTAATTTCCTGTTGGAGTCCAAATGGAAATATCAATGCAAATAGGGTTCGGCACTTTATATTCTATAGCACCAATGTTAATTATTTAAATACTATCAGCTGGAGGTGTCTGTCTATAAACAACCAATCAGAAGCATTATGACATCTCGCTGAACAGCCCACCAATCAGAAGCAGTCATTATGATATTTTGCTGACCAACCCACCAATCAGAAACAGTCATTATGACAACTCGTTGACCAGCCCTCCACCACCCATAAGAGATACGCCTCCTGACAGGTGTACGTGAGTCTGCAACAATTTGGCTGTCACTCACCGGACTTCTAGACCTAGAGTTGGGCCAGTTTTCCCTCTGCCGGCGCCTGTGCTGCGCCGCGGCCGTCCACCATCTTGACTGGGCTTCTGCACATGTGCAGATCAGGAGGGCTCTTTATAATCTTTTCTTTATTGATATTGGCTATCCATTAGCCTTTTCCCTATTTAAGGCACCCCTGACCCTCCTTAATTGTCTGATCTTGATTCTCACCTCCTCGTGTCAGCTGTGTACTCCGTTCCTATGGCTGCTGGTAAACCTGCCTCCCGCTGTATACTGTAGTGACCGCTGCTTCTCACCTGTTGACTGGATACTTCTTAGCCACATCCGTGGTAAACATGCCTTCCGCTGTATGCTGTAGTGACCACTGCTTCTCACCTGTTGACTGGATACTTCTTAGCCACATCCGTGGTAAACCTGCCTCCCGCCGTATGCAGTAGGGACCGCTGCTTCTCACCTGTTGGCTGGATACTTCTTAGCCACATCCGTGGATACGTCTCAGCCACATCGGTGGTAAACTTGTCTACTGCTGTGGGCTGAAGTGACTGTTACCTATTACCTGTTGGCCACCTTTCATTCAATCAGTATTTATCACCTTTGGCCGATTGTCTCTATAGTGTTATATCTCTCTCAAAGGAGATGTCAGGAACAAGCCGGGGTCAGAATCCCAATAACTGCAACACAGGAACAAACGCTGGAGCAAGGCTGAAGACTAAATACTCTGGCACTAGAAATGTGTCAGAAGCTGCCTTATATACCCTTATATACCCTTATATATGCCTCCTGATAGGGTTAGGGAGACTTTTGGCGGTAACACATGCTGGCTGCAGACAGGTGAGCAGAGATAGCGTCCCGCTGCTAGGCAACAGGACGTGGTTGCTTGGAAGGTGCAGGCGTCCGTCTCCTGCACCAAGTGTCAGTGCTGAGACGACACCTGACAATACCGTTGCTCTGCTGCACTCTCTTGAGGACCGTGACCTGCGCAGTGACGCCGCAAAACCCAAAACCTCTTGCGGGGGTCCCTGGAGAACACCAGTCACTGCGTTAGACTCCGCGCCTCAAGAGTAGTGATGAAAACTAGCAGAGCATTGGGTCATGAACTCTAGTGACTGTGACATTGGCACACATGTGCAGTACGATAATGCGTGTTTTTTCACAGATAAAACAGACATACGTGCCACTCTACATGAGCCCCATTGTCTCTGAAGCTCTCACTTGCCTCCCCCTCGGACCTCTGCCTAATATATCTCTGGGCTGCACTTCGGTTGTCTGTTCTCCATACCTCATAACTCCAGCAGGCTAGCTGGCAAGATTAAGGCTGTCTCCAAGGGCTTGAACTTGGACTCAACTCAGACACTAGTCACTCTTCCGTCGTCCACTCAGACTTCATTTATGGTTTTATAGTTAGACTGCTTGACGGCAGACCTTCATCTATCAGCAAGGGTCTCCATTCCCTTGGCATACATGCTTCTCACAAGAGTGTATCATATTCCTTTCTCTATACTTGAGCTCTTTACTCATTGGCTGGGCTCAATTTCAAACCTCCGATCCCGCCACTGATCTCCTTCCGGGGCAATACAAACAATTGTTAGCGTAAAGGGCATTACAGACAGGGCTGGCTGGGGGGCATCTGTCCCCTTGGGCTGGTCCCATAGTGGGCTACCTTGGGCCGGGTCACCTACATTTATTTTCCTTTAAAATGTTCCTTACAGGCTGCTGAGCCAACTATCACCCCTGGACTAAAATTTGACAACCGGACCCTGATTACAGATGCATTAACTGTGGATAAAGTGCCAGTTATCGGAGTAAGGGGTGTAATCCACTGATCTATGTACTGTAGGCTTGGCTAACTTGTGGCTCTCAATCTGTTTTAAAACTATAAGTTCCAAAGGCTGTCCGGGCATTCTGGAATTTATAGAGCATGTCAGAGCCCAGTGTACAGTATTAAATCTGCTCTGGGTGTTTAGCACAAACTCAGTAACATAACTTGGGCCACACCAATGTAAATGGCATTACCCAGAAGTCTATGCTCCTTTTAGCATGGTTTATTTGTTATAGCATGAAAACAGTTGTAATGTAGTAAATTACCCACAATCATCTGTAATCTCGGTCACAGAGACACTGTACGGCAGCACAGAGCATGTCAGCGATGTACACATTAATAAGGAATTTCTGCGCTCGGACAGCATGCCAACAGCTGGATAACAGTTACCCGTTGACATGGACACATGAAAAGAAAGTCCTTTCATTCTACACAGCAGGGAACAGAGAGAAACTGAGCGTGCATAAATCAGACAAAACCCCAAACATGTAATCTACACAGAGTGTCCTACATGTGTGCAGAAAACGAAACAGCCCAGGAATCCATCTCACACGTCAAACCCCATCTGCTTCCATTGCCCCAAAACGTGTTATATCTCCAGCATCCTAATGCTTTACATTCAGGGGAAGAGCAAGTATTAGGGGTGAGGTGGGGCTCCCCAACTGAGTCATATAACAGCTTCCCCGGTCTAACGTGTCCTTACCGAACATGACAACAGCACACTGAAGATGTATGGCTGGCAGAAATATGGCCCCTGCCCCATAGAGAACAGCATATTTTATTCCTATCCCCCGATATACAAAACATTATTACTAGCTTTCTGATAGAAACTGGACACATATTATAGTTGTTTCTAACCTATCTAGCTCTGAGCTGAAGATTTCAGCTTGCAATCTATGACATTCACTACAATGGCCTGGCAACCCGGACTACTGTTAGTTTCAGACAATTATGCTTCCCGTGAGTGGCAGATGCTACAATGTTGTGTAAATGGGCGCGACTCTCAGCTGTATTTATCATCACAGTGGTTACAGCGGTGAATATCACCATTATTATATCACTGTTCTAGCTGAGCAATACTCTACTGACATGGAGCAAAATACCCAGAGCGCTAAGGGCAGAGAAGGTGTAGTTAGGGATGTTCCCCCCAATCCATGAAAGAACACGTCCTCACAGGTGGGAAAATACAGGTATCGACCGATACTCTCAGTGGGGGGATTTTTGCCATCTTGGTGCACTTCAACAGATGTAATAAAAACACACAGATGTCCCCTCACTGTTATAATTAATAATGAGGCTACATCATCATCATCATCACCATTTATTTATTTAGCGCCACTAATTCCGCAGCGCTGTACAGAGAACTCACTTAGATCAGTCCCTGCCCCATTGGGGCTTACAGTCTAAATTCCCTAACATACACCCAAACACACACACACACAAAGTAGGGTCAATTTGTTAGCAGCCAATTAACCTACTAGTATGTTTTTGGAGTGTGGGAGGAAACCGGAGCACCCGGAGGAAACCCACACAAACACGGGGAGAACATACAAACTCCTCACAGATAAGGTCATGCATCCAGCAGAATTTAAGGAGATAAACTGAAATGTGTAAATACTAGTGAAGGTGGGATGGTAAAGTGTATGTAGAATAGATGTTTCACTGTTTATAACATGCACATTTCTGACTGGACCCCAAATTTTGCAACAGTAGACACATAACAGCATTCTAGGCACGTACATGCACAGGGCCGGACTGGGACTAAAAATCAGCCCACACTGTTCCAGATAATAATAATATTACAGTATTTTTTGCAAAGGTCATTGTTATACAGTTCCTCCGGGTGCTCCGGTTTCCTCCCACACGCCAAAAACATACCGGTAGGTTAATTGGCTGCTATCAAAATTGACCGTAGTCTCTCTTTGTCTGTCTGCATGTATGTGTGTGTCTATGTTAGGGAATTTAGACTGTATGCTCCAATGGGGCAGGGACTGATGTGAGTTCTCTGTACAGCGCTGCGGAATTAGTGGCGCTAAATAAATAACTGATGATGATAAGGTGTCCTGTGAGATACAAATGTATTACGCAAATACACAAATACACAGGCACTACTGTTAGAAGCACACAGCTCTGCCTTCACAAGCAGTACACGGATAAGCAGGACATACCTCCCAACTGTCCTTGCAGTTGGACCAAATCCTGACTAAGTGAGACAGTCACCCAAATTCAGGACTGCCCCACCAGATTCAGGACAGTTGGCAGACTGTCCTGCTCTCTCCTACCTGTCTTGCTTCTTTCACCACTTGTAGCAACTGGTTTCTTTAGCTCCTTCTTGTCTTGATCTTGAAATGTTGGATGCCCAATGAGTACATGAGATTTAGAAAACTCCAACCAGCCCCAGTATAAATCAATAGCACTCACGTTTTATAATTAGGTCTCCTTTATTCCCAACAATTATAATATTCACATTTAATAAGTAGACCTATTTCCCTCCAACCAGCCCCAACATTAAATTAACAGTATACCCGTTTACTTAATTACCCATTAATCTCAAAACCTATTTCCCTCTCTCCAAACAGTTCCACCAATAAATTAAATAGCATTAATGTTTAATAAATATCGCTATTTTCTACAGCCATCCTAGGCATTAAATAATTAATATTCAGATTTAATAAATAGCCCTCCTCCCTATAATCAGCCCAAAGTTACATTAATAGCTACAAACCACCCCAACATTAAATTAAAGGTCCCGTCACCTCTCCTTAAATAAATAGCCCGCACCTACACTCCACCATTTAATAGCCTACTTTGGACACTATATTAAGGGAGGATCTTAACATCCCTTACCTCACATATTATATTAAAATACTGCGCCCACACACACACGCTATATTAACATTGCCGCACACACGCTATATTAACATGGCCGCACACACGCTATATTAACATGGCTGCACACACGCTATATTAACATGGCCGCACACACGCTATATTAACATGGCCGCACACACGCTATATTAACATGGCCGCACACACGCTATATTAACATTGTCGCACACACGCTATATTAACATTGCCGCACACACGCTATATTAACATTGCCGCACACACGCTATATTAACATGGCCGCACACACGCTATATTAACATGGCCGCACACACGCTATATTAACATTGCCGCACACACGCTATATTAACATGGCCGCACACACGTTATATTAACATGGCCGCACACACGCTATATTAACATGGCCGCACACACGTTATATTAACATGGCCGCACACACGCTATATTAACATGGCCGCACACACGCTATATTAACATGGCCGCACACACGCTATATTAACATGGCCGCACACACGCTATATTAACATAGCGGCACACACGCTATATTAACATGGCCGCACACACGCTATATTAACATGGCCGCACACACGCTATATTAACATGGCCGCACACACGCTATATTAACATGGCCGCACACACGCTATATTAACATGGCCACACACACGTTATATTAACATGGCCGCACACACGCTATATTAACATGGCCGCACACACGTTATATTAACATAGCCGCACACCTGCTATATTAACACGGCCGCACACACGCTATATTAAAATGGCCGCAAACACACGCTATATTAACATGGCCGCACTCATGCTATATTAACATGGCTGCAAACAAACGCTATATTAACATGGCCGCACACACGCTATATTAACATGGTCGTAAACACAAGCTATATTAACATCGCCGCACACGCGCTATATTAACATGGCCGCACACACGCTATATTAACATAGCCGCACACACGCTATATTAACATGGCCGCAAACACACGCTATATTAACATGGCCGCACACACGTTATATTAACATAGCCGCACACCTGCTATATTAACATGGCCGCAAACACACGCTATATTAACATGGCCGCACACACGTTATATTAACATAGCCGCACACCTGCTATATTAACATAGCCGCACACACGCTATATTAAAATGGCCGCAAACACAAGCTATATTAACATGGCCGCACACATGCTATATTAACATGGCTGCAAACACACGCTATATTAACATGGCCGCACACATGCTATATTAACATGGCCGCAAACACACGCTATATAAACATGGCCACACACACGCTATATTAACATGCCCGCACACACGCTATATTAACATGGCCGCACACACGCTATATTAACATGGCCGCACACACGCTATATTAACATGGCCGCACACGCTATATTAACATGGCCGCACACACGCTATATTAACATGGTCGCACACACGTTATATTAACATTGCCGCACACACGCTATATTAACACGGCCGCACATACGCTATATTAACATGGCCGCACACACGCTATATTAACATGGCCGTAAACACACGCTATATTAACATGGCCGCACACACGCTATATTAACATGGCCGCACACACGCTATATTAACATTGCCGCACACACGCTATATTAACATGGCCGCACACACGCTATATTAACACGGCCGCACACACGCTATATTAACATGGCCGTAAACACACGCTATATTAACATTGCCGCAAACACACGCTATATTAACATGGCCGCACACATGCTATATTAACATTGCCGCAAACACACGCTATATTGACATGGCCGCACACACGCTATATTAACATGGCCGCACACACGCTATATTCACATGGCTGCACACACGCTATATTAACATGGCTGCAAACACGCTATATTAACATGGCCGTAAACATGAAGCTGCCTTCTTGCTATGGGGTCACCCACAGACCCTAAGGACCGGTTCTTTAAGCCCGGCTGAGGCTCAGTATAACAACACACTAACCCGCGGGCCGACTGCCGCACGGAACAGCCGATCAAACTGAACCGCCTGACTGCCTGTACTCGGGTATCTCACACGTGTCCCTACGTCCGGAACCACAGGTCCACCTGCACGGAACCGGCCTTGAGGACCCTTGATCAGAACCACGGCCGCCCCTGGAACTGCCTCAAGGTGTGCTGCACTGCCACCAACTCACTCAGCCACCCCCTCTGGGTACCAGTGTGACCCCGGGGACCTAAGGGACAGGAAAACTACGTGTGTTCTCCCCTGACTATGTGTATGCTGGTAACTACACTTGTACCCACAGCACGGGTTAGCACAGGAAACCACAGGAACAAGAGCCTACCTTTAATGGGGGCCTGACGTCTTGCCCCTGGACACAATTACATAGCACACCCAAAATACTGTAATTCAGCAATACCCGCCTCACAGACAGAATACAATATACAGTACTTTGTAAGCTACTTACCAGAGCACACCGCTGTTAGCCAACCAGCAGGTTGCTACAGCACCACAGGAGCCTCCGCTCTACTGTACCTCCTAACTACGTGTGCTCACCTCACACAGGACTGCGCCTACACTCACGAGGCTCCCACGCCTCTACCTCACCACCACCAGGCCTCTGCCCAGCTACAAACAGAGCCTTGTGCTCTGATTAATGGGCCTCAGCCCCCTCTCTACCTCAGGGCTCTGAGCCCACTAACTAGGGCCTTGTGCCCTGCTACTTAGGGGTCCTAGCCCCTGCCTGACTGAGGGCCTTGTGCCCTTTATAGACTACGGGCTACCAGCCCCTAACCAGGCCCTGTGGCCTTCCTATGGCCTCTAGGCCACTAACTACCTAAGGGCCTTGTGCCCTTGTACCTGGGGCTCTCACGCCCCCTGTCTAACTAACAGGGGCTTGTCCCCTTTATCAAAAATGGCCTACTGGCCCACTAACTTTATCGGGGCCTAGTGCTCAGGTCCCTGGGCCTTGTGCCCCTAATTCACTGTGCCAACGGGCCTTGTGCCCGACCGTGGCCCCGGGCCTAGTGCCCGAATTTAACGCTGAGTCAACTTACCTGCTCTGCGCAGGAATCTCAGCTTGCCACGCCGTCTTCCGCTTCTTTCTCCGGGTCTTCCAGACCCTCCAGCCGGCGGCGCCTCTTCTCCGGTTCGGCGCTGGATCTCCTGTTGCTGCTGGGGTGGTGGCGCTCTCAGCCCTGACAAGGGCTCCCCGCCGGCGATCACTGCTTGATTGTAGTCTTCGGGCACCAGGGTAGCTCACGGCCCATACAAGGGCCCCCTGCCGCCGCTGCCGCTGATCCTGTTGCTGGACGTCTTGAAGAGACGTCCTCCCTCTTTTCCGCCGACGGACTTCTCCCAAAATGGCGCCACCCGGCGACTTATATAGTCGCCGGTGTGATGTCATCAGCCGGGGCGAGCGCTTATTGGCTCGCGTCGGCGCCAATCCTTTGAATGGCCGGGCGCGAGCCGCGATTGGCTCGCGCATCCGGCCGCTGATTGGCCAGCGGGGAAAGATGAGCCCTGATTGGCTCATCCTTCCCCCGCGCACAAGACCTGCAGGAAAGAACTCATACTTACCGCCGCTGGATCGATGGACGGGTGAGTAACCTTCTTTCTTCACCCGCTTGCAGGGCTCAGCTACCAGGGGACTCTTCACCCCCTTCACGGGCACCAGGCACACCTTCAGCCCCTCCAGGGGCATAGCGATGGCGGGCATCTTCGCCCGCTTCTCGGGCACCATCTCCACATTTCCGCCGCCTTTTTCCATTGTGGTCCCCACAATCGACGTCTTCTCCTCTACGTCCACCTCCAAGGGTCGCTTACCGGCATCCCTGACTTGCGTCCACCGGATCCTTCGCGGTAAGGCCCTCTCGCGCAGGATCCACACCATCCTGGCAACTTCCTCGCCCGAAGTCGGTATCCAGGGAGTCTCTTCCTCGGCGCCTGCCGGAACCTCCCATTCGTCCGATACCTCCTCGGTTGTGCGGGAAGCTTCTTCAGAAGGTGACAACATCCACCACTCTCCAGCTGCGCTCTCTAAAGTACAGTCTTCTTCAGGCAGTACTTCTTCAGCAGCTCTCTCTTCCGGGGTACTGATGGCTTCCATCCTCTCAGGTACCACCGGGCAGACATCTTCACATGTCTCCGGATACAACGCTTCCCCGTGGAGGGTCTGCTCAGTTCTCCCTTCGTCTTCAGGGACCAACTCTTCCACAGCCACGGACAAGTCGTCTGACGTATCCGACGTCTCCAATACCCCGGCTCCAGCATCCGGCTGACGCGGGTATTCCTGTCGCGAATCTTGCTTGGACGAGACGATCACCTGCGATCCAACAGTCAGCAGGCTCTGCCGATCCTTCCCTCCAGACTCCGACTTCTTTTGAGACCATTGGTGGAAGGCTTCCTCGTCCTTCCACTCGAAGACTTCTTCGTCTTCCCATTCATCGGAGACTTTGTCGTCCTCCCATTCACCAAAGATCTCCTCGGCAACTGGACAGTGGTATGCGAAGTGTCCAGGCAACCCACACTTCCAGCACAGCATTTCTTCCACCTGTTGCCGTTTAGTACCTCTGTTCTTCTTCTTCCTTGTCTCACAACGTTCCAGGATTTGCTTCGTGAACGCTGCCACTTCGTCACGAGAGATGACACAGCTGTATACCTCGTACAGCGGAATGATCCCCCGGTGAGCCATCGTTGATCCTGCCGACTACGCCAAAATGTAACGCCCCCTGCGGGGAAAACAGGGACAGACGCAACACAAAAGAACTTACCTTGAAAACGATGGTCACCTCCAGTCCACTTCCGATATCCCAGCTGCGATCCTATCCCAGCAGATCAGCAGCCGCAACCCTTGTCACCTCCAATCACGTCCCTCTAAGATAGAGACAGAGATTACGGCTGTGCCTACCAGGTAAGGGCTGTCCGAGAATACGGCAAAGAACGAGGACACGGTCAGTCCAAGCTTACTTGCCGCCCCCTCACTTTGTTCTTGCCAAGACGCGAGGGACTACAGGCACTTAAGACCAAGACTAGTCCGAGGACTAATCCCGCCTCAAGTACCTCACACACCTGCCGGTGAGGGCCTAACCGAAAGGGGGAATCGAGCGTAATACTCACTGGGACACTCCCACTTCCGATCCGGTTCTCCTGCACCTCCCCAATACCTGCGGATGACAAGAACACACAGCCTCCCTCTACGCTCTCAGTGAGACTAAAGATGGCACCCACAAAACTGGACTGACTACAACAGCGACCCGACCCTAACAACGTTCTAATGGTCGGCAACGCAACTAAGTCAAACCACTATGACTAACTGGGTGTGGTGCACTAACGGAACTGCTCACTCACACACTACGGGGAACACCAGCCGGTGTTCACGGACTAAACCGGAGGGCGGTTCCTAACCCCCTCACCCAGGTCGTACCAAGAAGCTGCCTTCTTGCTATGGGGTCACCCACAGACCCTAAGGACCGGTTCTTTAAGCCCGGCTGAGGCTCAGTAGAACAGCACACTAACCCGCGGGCCGACTGCCGCACGGAACAGCCGATCAAACTGAACCGCCCGACTGCCTGTACTCGGGTATCTCACACGTGTCCTTACGTCCGGAACCACAGGTCCACCTGCACGGAACCGGCCTTGAGGACCCTTGATCAGAACCACGGCCGCCCCTGGAACTGCCTCAAGGTGTGCTGCACTGCCACCAACTCACTCAGCCACCCCCTCTGGGTACCAGTGTGACCCCGGGGACCTAAGGGACAGGAAAACTACGTGTGTTCTCCCCTGACTATGTGTATGCTGGTAACTACACTTGTCCCCACAGCACGGGTTAGCACAGGAAACCACAGGAACAAGAGCCTACCTTTAATGGGGGCCTGACGTCTTGCCCCTGGACACAATTACATAGCACACCCTAAATACTGTAATTCAGCAATACCCGCCTCACAGACAGAATACAATATACAGTACTTTGTAAGCTACTTACCAGAGCACACCGCTGTTAGCCAACCAGCAGGTTGCTACAGCACCACAGGAGCCTCCGCTCTACTGTACCTCCTAACTACGTGTGCTCACCTCACACAGGACCGCGCCTACACTCACGAGGCTCCCACGCCTCTACCTCACCACCACCAGGCCTCTGCCCAGCTACAAACAGAGCCTTGTGCTCTGATTAATGGGCCTCAGCCCCCTCTCTACCTCAGGGCTCTGAGCTCACTAACTAGGGCCTTGTGCCCTGCTACTTAGGGGTCCTAGCCCCTGCCTGACTGAGGGCCTTGTGCCCTTTATAGACTACGGGCTACCAGCCCCTAACCAGGCCCTGTGGCCTTCCTATGGCCTCTAGGCCACTAACTACCTAAGGGCCTTGTGCCCTTGTACCTGGGGCTCTCACGCCCCCTGTCTAACTAACAGGGGCTTGTCCCCTTTATCAAAAATGGCCTACTGGCCCACTAACTTTATCGGGGCCTAGTGCTCAGGTCCCTGGGCCTTGTGCCCCTAATTCACTGTGCCAATGGGCCTTGTGCCCGACCGTGGCCCCGGGCCTAGTGCCCGAATTTAACGCTGAGTCAACTTACCTGCTCTGCGCGGGAATCTCAGCTTGCCACGCCGTCTTCCGCTTCTTTCTACGGGTCTCCCAGACCCTCCAGCCGGCAGCGCCTCTTCTCCGGTTCGGCGCTGGATCTCCTGTTGCTGCTGGGGCGGGGGCGCTCTCAGCCCTGACAAGGGCTCCCCGCCGGCGATCACTGCTTGATTGTAGTCTTCGGGCGGCAGGGTAGCTCACGGCCCATACAAGGGCCCCCTGCCGCCGCTGCCGCTGATCCTGTTGCTGGACGTCTTGAAGAGACGTCCTCCCTCTTTTCCACCGACGGACTTCTCCCAAAAGGGCGCCACCCGGCGACTTATATAGTCGCCGGCGTGATGTCATCAGCCGGGGCGAGCGCTTATTGGCTCGCGTTGGCGCCAATCTTTTGAATGGCCATCCGGCCGCTGATTGGCCAGCGGGGAAAGATGAGCCCTGATTGGCTCATCCTTCCCCCGCACACAAGACCTGCAGGAAAGAACTCATACTTACCGCCGCTGGATCGATGGACGGGTGAGTAACCGTCTTTCTTCACCCGCTTGCAGGGCTCAGCTACCAGGGGACTCTTCACCCCCTTCACGGGCACCAGGCACATCTTCAGCCCCTCCAGGGGCATAGCGATGGCGGGCATCTTCGCCCGCTTCTCGGGCACCATCTCCACAAACACACGCTATATTAACATTGCCGCACACAGGCTATATTAACATTGCCGCACATACGCTATATTAACATGGCCGCACACACGCTATATTAACATGGCCGCACACACGCTATATTAACATGGCCGCACAAACGCTATATTAAAACACTGCGTCCACACATGGCCGCCCGAGCAGCAGCATGTGACAGGTGCCGTCCCATGTGTTTCCTTGCATCGTCCGCCTGTATCTGAGTCTCCCTCCTCCCAGCAGCGTGCAGGAATGTGCTGCTGCTCGGACGGGCATGCAGACCAGCCCATCTAGCTATCGGCCCTGTACATGCAAGATATACAGATAGCCTCATGCATTGCTATGAAATTAGATATAATCAAACACATCAACTTCCAGCCTTATCTGATATTCAATGCAGAGACTATTTTAGACAGATCTGTACAATATAGAGAGCGTTTTTAAGATCGATAAACAATACAGTGACCGATATAGAATATAGAGAATATGTGAAAGATCGACATATAATGCAGTGACTGATATACAATACAATGACCAATATTTACAGTATAAAGGACATCCAAGTGACAGGACAGTGGGGTCGTCTTTATTTCAGGTGTCCCATTTTTTATTGTGTCTATAATGGTTCTGTATATACGTATTAACCTGCGAACTCCCAAAATGTGCGCTCTTCACCCCTTTAAGGTGATTAGAATTTCTCTTCCCACAATAAGATATCCCGTTTTAGTACATGGACACTGAATGCAGCACATTAAAGTGGTTAGAGAATAATATTGCTGCTATCCCTATGTGTTACCCCCTGCGCGTACCCATAAGAATAAAGTACATGTGCAGAAATAGGCTCGTTGTCACATTAGGACAAGTGGCATTTGTGCTGCTGTTACCCATCTAACCGTGTTCTTAAATGACCCATAGTGTCTCCTCAACAACATCTAGAATTTGAGTCCTGAAGCTCCTGGTGTCACGATGCCCGGCTGCCGTTAGACTGTGAGCAGTGTGAGCCTCTGGCCAGCCGGGGTCTGTGGGAAGACATCAGCTGTTTCCTTAGAACCTGGAGGGAGTGAAGTACAGTCTATAAAAAGCTTGTGAGAGGTTGTCCCTTATCTGGGATGTAAGAGGCTTCTGCAGAGCGTGTAATTACAACACTATGTCTCACTTAAGAGCTAACCTAGGCACTAAATTGTCCCTTGTCATCACCTGTGTCTGCCACTGAAATATAGTCTGTTGTGTATCCACAACACTCGAGAAGGAATCGGCCATCGGAGACTTGCTGAGGAGGGAGCGGACTCTCAGCTAGGGCTGTGTATTCTGACCGTTAGATATGGCTGTACAGTGCAGCGCTCAGAATACGCAGACTCAGTTGTGTCCACTGTCTGTCTGACAAAGTGCATACATCAGTGCAGCCATATTTGGCCTTATTCACCTTGGAACGCAATGTGAACGCAATTTGCATTTTTTTTAAATTGGATGGAAATTGCACACATGTATGACCATTTTTAGGCATAAGCGGATCTCAAGAAACATTTCTACATGACTACGGGTATAAGTACACTCTGGGTGTACGGTACTTGCCGTATGCAGACTGACAGAACACACTGCAGGATATGCACAATGTATATGTACAATATAAGTCCCATCAGAACGCATATAAAAAATATTTTTATAGCAAAAATTTAAAACTATTAATACTAATATTAACTATCATTAATGGAAATACATTTCTCTTCTTACAGGAAATACTTATATTAGGATATTCTTACTGCCTACTGAACATAATATCCATTTTTACATTGCTCTTGATTGCAAACACACGTTCTAGTATACACATGTCACTATCAGTCCGAACTTACACCTGTCCTGTCGCTAATATCGCGCACTTTAGAGAAGCCCAGAGCTTGAATCGGACGGATGTGAGTGTGCTCTATCTAAGTACACCCTCACTGTACATGGCCTGCGTCTATCAGCCCTTTCCCTCCCTCGTGCCACCCTTCAACTCGTAGGCTGTCGGAAGTGTCATTTGCATTTGGACTTGATTTGCATACACATGCGTTCACTGGCGCAAAGTCCGTTTCTGTGCATGCGCAGAAAATGCAAGAAACGGCATGTAACGGTACTTATGACAACTTAGGATGAATCAGACCCATTATGTTCTAAACCAACATTAATCATGTTGGGAACCAACATTAATCATCTACTGGGAACTCATATGCTGCATTCTCATAAATATTTTTTCAGCCCACATAACAGTTTCAGAGACCTCTAAAGACATTATACCATGTCGTCACACACAGAGTATAGGCTGAAACATATTCACATATTAGCAGATTAGTTCCTCATTAGTCCTGCACAGTGACAGTGACTGGACACTAACCTGGGACTCACTTTCAATGTAGCAGAAATTACGAAATTGTTGCAGCTGGAGACATATCCATTATACTATCAGTAGTTTTGCAGTTAACAGCAGAAATTGGGGTGTCTGCGGGTTATAATGTCTACTGACTTCGATTGAATTTCACCACTTTGAAGGCCCTGAATGTTTGTTGTACAATCATCAATGGACCCCCATTCGAACTGTGGGTTCAAAAATTGTGGCATGCGTTCAGACACCAATTAGTGGTTTTAACTTTTTTTTTAAATTGAACTGTGAACACTATTGTTTAAAGTTTACCATTAGCCATAACAAAAAAAAAGTTAAAATATTTCAAATTTAACTCCATCGGTAAGTTGTTTCCATGAAAACAGACACTTAGGGATATAAGGCACAGGATTAGAATGGTAAATACTAATTTAAGGTGGGATTTCCATAGTAATCTTTTGCTGTATTTTGGTAAGGGAAATCTATATTTACATAAGCACCCTGCTGACCATGTTAGTATTCAAATATAAATCAGCTGGGCCACAGGAACACACAGCTCTCCATGCATGCAAAATGTTGCATCGATTGTGCTCATTTCTAGTTACATATAAATGATGGATAATAAAAGTCATATAAAAGGATTATTATTACCTACCCTGGAATATAACAAAGTTTCATCATGATAACTTGATGAGGCAAAGATACAGTTCTAACTTTGCTTTCTAGATACAAGGCCAAGTATCTAGTCATGGTGCCAGGTCATGGCAGCAGATTAAAGGTCATTCAGCATAAATCTACGCTGGCTGCGGTGTCTACCGAATCACTTGTGTATTTATGTCATCGGTCTGAGTCAGGCTTCGGTGAGACCTGCCAGCTTGATCCTCCCAATATCCTGAGCACTCGTATATTTGGATAGTGGCATTTTGAAGCTTTGGGTCTCACTTATGAACTGCACAAATAATCTGGAGCGAGGAGCCTTTTCATACTTAATATAACTAGAGATGAGCGGGCTCGGATATCTGAAATCCGAGCCCACCCGAACGTTGCTGATGCGAGCCGGATCCGAGACAGATCCGGGTATTCCCGCCAATTGCATAACTGAAACCGAGGCTCTGAGTCATAATCCCGCTGTCGGATCTCGCGATACTCTGATCCTATAAATTCCCCGCTAGTCGTCGCCATCTTCACTCGATCAGGGTAGAGGGAGGTTGTGTTAGGTGGTCCTCTGTCCTGCTATATCTCGTGCTGTGCTGTTCAGTTCTGTGCTGTGTTCTGCTCAGTCCAGTGGTGCTGTGTCCTGTGCTCTGTCCTTCTGAGTTCAGTGGTGCTGCTGGGTCCTGTGCTGTGTCCTGTTCAGTCCAGTGGTGCTGTGTCCTGTGCTCTGTCCTTCTAAGGGCATTGTTATTTTCCCATTATTCCCAAATTATAAAAAATGTCAAAAAAAGTTATAAAAAAAAATACAAAAAAAGTAATTATAAAAAAAAAAAAAAAAATCCCAAAACAATCCTGCAGTATAAGTCCATTGGTATACTGCTATATTACAAAGTTCACTGATTCTGCAGTATAAGTCCAGTGGTACTGCTATATTACAAAGTTCACTGATTCAGCAGTATAAGTCCAGTGGTACTGATATATTACAAAGTTCACTGATTCAACAGTATAAGTTCAGTGGTACTGATATATTACAAAGTTCACTGATTCAGCAGTATAAGTCCAGTGGTACTGATATATTACAAAGTTCACTGATTCAGCAGTATAAGTCCAGTGGTACTGCTATTACAAAGTTCACTGATTCAGCAGTATAAGTCCAGTGGTACTGATATATTACAAAGTTCACTGATTCAGCAGTATAAGTCCAGTGGTACTGATATATTACAAAGTTCACTGATTCAGCAGTATAAGTCTAGTGGTACTGATATATTACAAAGTTCACTGATTCAGCAGTATAAGTCCAGTGGTACTGATATATTACAAAGTTCACTGATTCAGCAGTATAAGTCTAGTGGTACTGATATATTACAAAGTTCACTGATTCAGCAGTATAAGTCCAGTGGTACTGCTATTACAAAGTTTACTGATTCAGCAGTATAAGTCCAGTGGTACTGATATATTACAAAGTTCACTGATTCAGCAGTATAAGTCCAGTGGTACTGATATACAAAGTTCACTGATTCAGCAGTATAAGTCCAGTGGTACTCTCCTGTGCCGCATATAATTTTTAAAGGCTTTGCCGAGTGTGTGTGGCTTAGGGGTACGCTCTCTTGTGCTACATATAATGGAAAACCAAAATTTGGAGGATAAAGTAGGGAAAGATCAAGACCCACTTCCTCCTAATGCTGAAGCTGCTGCCACTAGTCATGACATAGACGATGAAATGCCATCAACGTCGTGTGGCAAGCCCGATGCCCAATCTCCTAGTACAGGGCATGTAAAATCCAGAAAGCCCAAGTTCTCAAAAAGTAGCAAAAAGAGAAACTTCAAATCATCTGAGAAACGTAAAGTTGGCAATATGCCATTTACGACACGTAGTGACAAGGAACGGCTTAGGCCCTGGCCCGTGTTCATGACTAGTGGTCCAGCTTCACCCAAGGATCTAAGCCCTCCTCCTCCCCCCCTACAAAAAATTTAAGAGAGCTATGCTGTCAGCAACAACAACAAAACAACAGCAAAGAACTCTGCCTTCTAAACAGATGACATCACAAATCCCCAAGGCGAGTCCAAGGGTGTTGGTGGTTGTGAAGCCTGACCTGCCCATCACTGTACGGGAAGAGGTGACTCCATCCAGCATTTGCAGCACGCCCTCTGCATATGCTGGAAGGATCACCCACAGTCCAGTTACAGATTTGGCTAATGAAGGTGTGAATGTTGTACACCGGGAGGAGGATATTGATGTAGCTGGCGCTGAGGAGGATGTTGATGATTATGATGCAGACAGATACCAAATTGCCTTTCCCAATTTCTATTTATATTCTAGATTATATAACGGCTGAATAGTTTTCTATTTTACTCCTAGTGGAGAGGGGATCTGATGCAGACAGATACCAAACTGCCTTTGACCATTTCTTTGTATATTTGAATTTCTAGTTCTACAGTCTATGCAGGCTGCTTTTTTTTATTTTCAACTACAAGTGTAGGGCGGGGGGGCATAGATAGCCACCAAAGTAACGTGGTACATTTAATTTCACTTTCTAGCTCCACAGTCTGTGCAGCCTGCTTTTTTTATCTTCAATGTATTTACAAGCCTTGCAATCTAAATTAACTAGAGGTAGTGACGTGCTAGAACTCCACCCTCTATATGCTGCAGAGAATGGAGGAGCATCAAAAGGCCATTCAAGCCTACACAGCCACCTACGACATAGGAAAAGGAGTGGGGATGCGCCTGAGTCAAGTGCACTGGAGAATGATTTCCGTGTTGTGCAAGGTTCTGCAGCCATTTGAACTTGCCACACGAGAAGTCAGTTCCGAAACTGCCAGCTTGAGTCAGGTGATTTCCCTGATCAGGCTTTTGCAGAAGCAGCTGGAGAAAGTGAGGGAGGAGCTGGTACACCATTGCAATTCCACCAAACATGTAGCTCTTGTGGATGAAGCCCTTCGTACGCTTTGCCAGGATCCGAGGGTGGCCAGTCTTTTAAAGTCAGAGGAATACATTCTGCCCACCGTTCTCGATCCTCGGTTTAAAGCGTATGTTGTGTCTCTGTTTCCGGCGGACACAAGTCTACAGCGTTGCAAAGACCTGCTGGTCAGGAGATTGTCCTCTGAAGAGGACCGTGACATGCCACCAGCTCCACCTTCATCACTGTTTGTGCAGTTCCAAAAAAGAGGAACTGCCATTTCTAGTACTACCTTCTTTCTTTCTCTATTTAAAAGAAACTAAATAACTGCCATTTCTAGTACTACCTTCTTTCTTTCTATATTTAAAACAAAAAAAAACCCTGTAATTTCTATTACTACGTTAATTGTTTGTGCAGTCACAAAAAAGAGGAACTGCGCCCTTAACTGCTATGTTGGTTTTAGACGTCCATCCGGTGTCCGCCATCTGTTCCCTGGAATTCAGACCAGTTGAGGTTTTTTTTATTATATTGTGGCCCCGGTATCAAATTGGGTATCGGGGCCACTCCACTACGCAATCCAGATACTTGTTTGGTGGAATTCAGACCAGTTGAGGTTTTTCTTTATTATATTGTGGGGACCACTCCGTCCACTACGCAGTGCAGATACTTGTTTGGTGGAATTCAGACCAGTTGAGGGTTTTTTTTATTATATTGTGGGGACCACTCCACTACGCAGTCCAGATACTTTTTTGGTAAAATTCAGACCAGTTGAGGTTTTTTTTATTATATTGTGGGGACCACTCCACTACGCAGTCGATACTTTTTTGGTGGAATTGAGACCAGTTGAGGGTGATATATTGTGGTACACATGAACAGACTGTATGAGCACAGTAGATCTATTATAATAGTACTGCCAGTGTATTATCACAACTTTTCATTTCTCTTCATAGAGTAGCATTTAATCTGCAACTTTTCTTCCTAGAACTATAGATCATCGACTTGTTCCCTAAACCAAATGTTGTGAGGGGGCCCTGGTCACAACACACTGGACGTGACTGATCTTCTCTTGCCTGGAATGAGGCTTTCATCTGAGAGAGCATAAAAGGAAGGAGACATTCATCAGAATATTATGAGAGACGCAGAAAGACGTCCAGCGTGTTCCTCATTTTCTGCTGGCACTGGGGTCCTGTGGAAGATTCCATGAGCCGTGTCTGTTGATGAGTGAGGGGCAGGCAGCTTCCATACAGGAAACCTGATCCCCCCCACACAATGGCTGAGAGTGTGAGATCGAGATGTACGCTATTTTATTCCGTATCATTTCTCCGGCTGTGGCCCGTATTCCAGGCTCTGGTTTCAGCTCCAGATGCCGCAGTAGTCAGCAGATGAAGTGTCCCAGAGTGACACAGAACTCCCTCCAATCCCAGAAGAGACTTGTTTGTTACATACCAGAGGCTCAGATCTCCTTATCTTCTGCATCTATTTATTGCAAACCAATCATCAGAAGGACGTATTCACCAAATGCTCTAATCTACAGCAAGGTTTTATTTCAGTACGATCAGCGTTTCATTACCAAACTGGGCGACAATTTAAAAAATTGGTGCAGACAAGAAAACAGTGTTTTAACCCATAATAATCAGAATGAGGCGGGGGTAAAAAAACACACAATGACGGTGTAGATTGGAGTATCTGATTTTATCATAAGCTTATTATCAAATGGTGCAGGTAATACATAACCAGTGATTATTATGGTTGGTCTTAGTTCTTAGTATCGCTCACGTAATCTGGGCTATACCTATAATGGGCCATGTTTTGCATTTCTAGGTTAACGTCTAACACACAAATGTGCCACAAAGAAAGTCCCGATGTTTCTGCACTGTTATGGTTCATTTACCACATAAATTAAGCTAAACAGAGCAATATTTTAGGAGAGAAATCAGAGAGGGTGAAATAAAATAAGGGGGTTCTCCTAAAGTGTTTGTTGGGTTTTGAAGAGACGATTTCCCTCCTTCCACCATTCATATTTCAAGTTGTCAGGTGGTGTGCACCGTGAAAAGAGATTGGCGCATAAATAGCCGCACTTGTGCAAATAAAGCCATACAGGTGCATTGTTAGTGAATTGTAAATGAGTTGTGTTATATGTAATATAATCCCCTGTATGTGCAGAGCTTCTTTATATATGTAATATGAGAATGATTAGTAATAATAATAAAGAATAATGATTTGCCGGCCACTTCTTACAATCCCAGAGAGGAGTTTGTATTACACATATAAACGTATTCCTGTCACATACTATAAGCCATGTTTCAGGTGAAGGACTGATCGTTCCACACATTTCTTCAGTCTCCATGTGCTAACGTCTACCTAGCCCAGCCTATCCGCTGCTTCTCAGCTGGCTGCTGTCTGCACATCCTCTGCTACTGCTGCCAAAGCACACACTGGACATTAACAGGCCGAGGTGCGGAGGATTCAATGCAATATGTCCTACTTCTCCCCTTCTGGTCCTGGGCCAGGAGGTTCCTCTGCAAGTGACATAAACACTTCACTTCTAGCGCTTTTCTTACAGCTCCATCGCTGTCAATCTCTGGCACCCACAGCAAATTCCACATACAGATATATATCTTCTAAATGGATGGGTGTACATAATGTTTTTGATGTTGCTATGAAATATTAGATAAATGTTATGATGTATATTTAAAAATAGTTAAAGAAATCTGCTGTAAAAGATCCAAAATTGTGAACATTTCCAGTAAATATTTGGTGAAATCAGAAACAGAGACAACAAGGGGAGTGGGGCTTACTATGATCTGAAACTAATTATAATGGGCCAAATATACCTATGTGTTGTATAATGTCCTACTGTACAACTCTACACATTCTTCTACTCTGCAACTATTTGCACTGATTTCTTGTTTTTGATTCATGCATTAATTAAAAGTTTAGTTGTTGTATATCTGGACGGAGACAACTAATGGTAGAAAAAGGTCACTTTCCTGAAAGAGTAGTGATCGCCAGGAACAAGCCCCCAGCAGCACTAGCAGCGAGGTAGCATAAGGTGACAGGGGAGTAATAAGCCACAGATTAGTAACAGATTTAGGGGGCAGTATTTGCTGTTATGCTTCTACATCTTCCTCATACTGAACTGAAACTCCATCTATACAAACAGCAATATTATTTGTGTCCAGTGTATGGCAGTATAGACTCAAATCGTTCTCCCAAGACTTGTAGTGTGATAAACTATTTTATGGCAGGGTGCATATACACAGCTTAATGTATTTTTGATGTGTGTGTAATATTGCTAATTCCACATCTCCCTACAGGGAATTGAGATCTAAAATTGCTTGAAATACATTGTAAGACACGGTACTGATGACCGCTGGTCCTTATCTTCTCCAGTCTCTCCTTTATTGGTCCCACTGAACTCTTTGGGAAGGACATCATAGTGGGGATTGGCCAGCCACTGGCCGACTGAGAATAACCAGCACCCAGACACAGTAAAATCTGCCGACTACGCCAAACTTTATGTAAGGGCCGGACATAAACTCTCATGACAGCAGCTCAAGTCAGGAGGGGGAGAGACAGTAAATGATAATTGCAGCTTCACTTTAGTAGAAATCTCCAACAGTAAGTAGCACGATAGGTCCAGCCCTAAAGTTGCTGAAATTTAATTCTGCATCACCCAGTAACTGTAAGATTTAGTCCGAAGTCTTTACTAACAATACCTACATCAGCCACACAGTGTGGGTAGGCCAGTGTCCTTGGTGGTGATCTTAAAATTATTTTATTTATTCTGTATGTGCCTCATTTAGAGTTTGGCCTATGTAAATATCTGTGGGGTTATATATAAGCATTTCCATACTGTGCAAAATATATTCATGTTTAGATTTGTGAATTTTTTAAACTTGCGGGCTTTAAGCCTTGCAAGGAGGAATGGGGAATGCATCTGTAAGTTGGGTACATGAAGTCCGTGTTCACTTAAGTGCAGCATACCCTGGAGTCCTAATGAGTTGTGGATGCATCCATAGATATGCTTCATTGAGGGCATATCTTTAACCATTACTAGAGGCCTGGTGTAATGATACGTGGTGGTGATGATGATGACATAGGCAGCTCTATCTAGCTGCTTCTGATTGGTTGTTCGGATATTAGCCCATCCAGAGGACAGTACTTTATTCATTAGCATCATGGCTATATCATACTTGCCAACTTTTATACACTCCAGGAGATCACGTGGAAATTGCGGGAGGAGACATAGTGACGTTGTTGTATCATTGTGGTCCTGTCCCCTGTTATGTCTTGCCGGGATTCACAGTATCTCATTGCAGGGGGCAGAGCTTGCCGGGATCCAGGAGGGTGCCAGGATCGAGGAGGGAGCCGGGATCCATGAGCGTGCCAGGATCCAGGAGGGTGCTGGGATCCAGGAGGGAGCCGGGATCCATAGGCGTGCCGGGATCCAGGAGGGAGCCATGATCCATAAGCGTGCCGGGATCCAGGAGAGAGCCGGGATCCATGAGCGTGCTGGGATCCAGGAGGGTGCCGGGATCCAGGATGAGTGCCGGGATCCATGAGCGTGCCGGGATCCAGGGCGGTGCCAGGATCCAGGAGGGTGCCGGGATCCAAGGGGGTGCCTAATCTTCTGGGCGAACTCCCGGAAATTCCAGGAGAGTAGGCAAGTATGGGCTATATGATATCAAGTTGCAGCTGTTTATTCACATTACTTGTTTGTCATTTCCATTTGGCCTACTGCAGGAATGAAGATTCCCCACTGGATCTTCAAAGGGGAAACCTACGGTTGTGTTTGTTTTTCATTACATTTTATATGCAAAAATGAGACTGTCCTATTTATTAATGACACTGTTATCTCTTGTGTATAGGATACTTCATTACATTGTGCACACAGAGTGTTGTGACATTTACCAATAACACTGCCGCTGCATCTCTACCCTATCACAGGACATATGCACGTTTGTACTTTGAATGCAGATACTGCTATTTTGCATGGGACATATCTTGGTGAGCCGCTCAGCATACTTAGGGATGTCCGCTCCTTAGTGCTTTCTACATCTATTTACATGCTCCAATTACTTTCCAACTTCTCCCAGCTTAGGCCCCATTCAATTAAGAAAGAAAAGAGCAGCGGAATGCACGGACACAGACGTAACATACGCGCCCTGTGCATTCTCTAGTGCCCATTCAGAACTCTGCTCAATGGAACACCTTCCCCTCTTCATTCAGACTGACTGCACTGTGCTGTGCCTAGAACCATCGGTATCCATCACCTTACAGACCACCCACGAACGCTCCAACCCTACCTACAGAAAAACCAAAGCACAACAGGGTTTACGTGTTGACATTGAGAATTACAAAAGTACATGTTTCTGTTCCCTTCACGTAAGAAGCATCACAAGGAAGCTCCAATTATACATCATCCCTGATATTACCCCAGATTATATGGGGGTGGGGGTAGCACAAAGGCTGTAATATTTGTAGTGCATTTATCATATGTATTTGTGTTTGCTTTGTGCTCATTTCAGAAGCCCTGGTTTTTGTGTTTTTATTATGTCCCTATTCATTTAAATGTCTGAACAAAAAGCAAATCGACAAACAGTGAAAAAAAGACAAAACGCAGGGGGGAAAAAAGCAGAAATGACAAAAAAGCAACAAAGATGAAATATCCAACCCCTAAAAGGTCATTTGAAAATATGGCGCTAACAGAATAAATATAATGTAACAAGAGATGCTTAAACTATTACAGCCAGAAATTTGTTTGAATCAAAAAAAATTTTGTTTGACCACTGTTGTGTGTATTTTATAACCATTAAGATGAGAACTGAACTTGAAAGTTTGGGTTGAGTTCGAAGTTTGCAAATAAAAGATGTTAAAAATAAACTATAAAATCCCTTTTCTGTCACTTCGTACTTATATGGCAGTTTGTATGGTATTTGTGACTTTTATAATTTGAACCATGAACTTTCGGTTCTAATTCACCATTTACATGACATTTGGGGCCTGATTCATTAGCGAACGCAAAACGAACGTAATGTTCAATTTTTTCTTTTAAAAAACCCTCAAATACATTAAGGGGCCGATTCAATCCTACCGCGAATAACGCAGCGTTAACAGTATTACCGTTAGTACGGTAAAAGTGCACAGTATTACCATTTATACGGTAATTTTAAGCTGGATATTTACTCGCAGCCCCAAGAGGTGCGAGCAAAAATCAGCGTTAAAATTACCATACTAACCGTAATACTGTGCACTTTTACCGTACTAACGGTAATATTGGGCCGGCCGCGTTATTCATGGAATAACGCGGACAAATTGAATTGACCCCTAAGCATACGCATGACCATATTCAACTAGGAGCGGATGTGAAGATACGTCTGTTGATGAAAGCGGGTCTAGGTCCGCTCAGCTCTAACAGACAATACACTGCAGTATACCTCCAATACATATGTGGAATATAAAGTAAAAAAAAATGCACAGAAAAAAACAACGATTCAATTAATGTAACCTGTTAATAATATACTAATTAATGATAACACATTTTTTTCTCTCCATAAAATACATTTATCAGGATGTTCTAAATGTCTACTGTACATAAAATGCATTGTTACAGTTGCTCCTGATTACAAACATGTTCTAGCTGTATACACTAGTAATCAGCACTTACACCTGACCTGTAGCTGGTACAAGTGATACAACTGGATATCACGTACCTGAGAGATGCCCAAAGCTTGAATCAGACGCTGTGTGCGCTGGAGCTTGGCACATCCTTACTGTAGATTGACTACATGCATACGCTTTGTTCACTGACATATGGTCAGGTTCTGGGCATGTGCAGAGCAGTTTTATGCAAAATACGGCACGTATCAGCATTTACGTTCCTTAATGAACAGTCCCTTAAGCTCAAACATGTTCGGATTGACACGGTATTAACTCAATATGAGAATGTATCGCACATTGTTGAATTTTATCAACCATTCAAGAAAAACTTTGAAAGAAGTTTAACTGTAACCCATAGCGATCATATTGAACATTAGATGTGATTGGTGTGTGTTGCACTAATGTAAGCTGATACTTTGGTTAGTATGAGTTACAGCACATTGTTTCTTATCATACAATATTTTATAAAAGTAAAAAGCTTCAATAATACTGGAAATGGAAAAACATTTAAAAATGTAATTAATTGCTTTATTTATCTTTTCCCGCTAGCTGTATCCAGGAGTGTGGAAGATTAGCAGTCCTCCTATGCATGCCGTGTTCATGTGTTAATGAGCGTTTTTTTAAAAAAAATTCTATTCAAGGGAATAGAGACGCATTTTAGGAGTCCAAAGAAATCACTTTGAACATACCATAATTATATATTTTATTATAGGGTGCAAAGAAAATCTAGTTTTACTTTTATTATATATATATATATATATATATATATATATATATATATATATATATATATATATGGAAAACGTATCTGTCACTTATTTTTCTTGCAGTATCCTAAGCTGGCATGTGTTATTTTTGCAGGATTTTTACACTTTTTCATGTTTTCTGTGTGTTTTTAAAGCAAATGTCATTTTACGCTAAATCCTATTTAAATAATCCATCATAAGGGACCAATCCACCATATTTATTCATATTCATTATAACATTTTTTCGAAATTAATATTTCAAATAACTAACATTTACCAGCATTATTGACCGTAAAACATTACCTCATTGTTACTTTTAAGAGTTATTTTAAGGTTGTTTTCTTTCTTTCTTTCCATCCTTCAGTAAATACCGTGATGAAATATACTCCCTGTTTTGCAGACGCAGTAGGTTAAAGGAACGAGTTCAGCAAAATCCAGAAAAAAAAACATCAGTAAAAAAAACCCAAAACCTTTCCAATGTCTAAAACAACCTTCGAGGATACGTTAAAGATGAATTTTTAATAAATCGATATAATCGTCAGTTCATTGCATTTAACTATGACACTATATTTGCCCTTAATATATAGGATAAAAAAACAAGTTTCCTATATTGAATAAACTACCTTTCATTCAGTCCGTCTCTATGTTAAAACTAGTTACTTTGAGTGTTAATAATGGGTCTCATTTATAACTTGTGAAACTAATCTATGTTGAAACCAGATTTGCACATAAGGTTACTATAAACACACGTAAGGTACAAACAGAGTACTGAAAAGATTTCCATATTCAGCTAACACCCACAAGTAAGCAGTAAAATTCACTGCATTCAATAACTTAATAAGATTAGTATAAAGTAAAAGGTTTAGAGTCTAGGACAATCTCACTATCATATCTGATATGAAATACTTAATAAATTAAAACTAAATATGACTTCACTAATTGTAATATTCCTACTTAAGATTTACCTAAAATTAATTGACCAAAGACCCAGATGTCAACATTGCCTGAAGGACCAAAAGCAAAGATACCATCATTCTATCTGCCCAGAGACAGAACTTATTGTTTGTTATAAATAACTTCTTATTGGAACATTGTATAACACTGTAATAATTTAGGTATATTTGTGAACTGTTTTCATTGTTCAAATGGTATAAAAAAATGCCCTCTTGCTGACAATGGTCAGAGGGTACAGTAATGAAACTCAAGCTAACATGTTGGCTGCGCTGCGTAATTCAATCTTAAACGAATGTTTTATTAAAATAAATGTATTTCTTTTCCCTTTAAGCAACTAGAATGGACAATCAATTATTTCCCACTTTTATAGACGCAATGAAGTATTTCCCTGTTTTTGTGCCATGGCACCTGTTTTAATATGGCTTACAATTTATATGGTGATGGCCAGCACACAGCAGGGCACCCCACAAATAACTGCCCCGAGTCTCCTCCCTGAACAGTCCTCTAACAAGGCTGGACAGCCTTAACTACGGGCAGTCAGTGCAGTGTTTGTCTGATGCTGTAGGGGAATACAAGTGCTGCAGGTCGGACAAGCGCTGACATTTTAGTGGCAGACATGCCCCTAGAAGTTACTTGTTCTGGAGCACTGACAAATCTGAATCTGGCCCTGCATCAGGAGGTGACATAATATCACAGTCAGCCCCTGACATATTACACCTTTACCTGAGCATGTTTGAAAATATAAAACAGTCAGACGTGAAGTTCTATTACTCAACAATTTTACATTGATACTTTGCTCCTGTTTTATAGTCTCTGTTCGTGCCCCTTTGTGTGGGTCCTGTCAGAACGCTGCGATAATTTGCTATCACCATTTCTCTCTATCTCACAGGTGGAAAAACGTGTGCGTAATATGAAGATATCCTGAGACCTGGCATGTTGTGCCGGGCACAGACCCCCCTCCCCCATGCACTCGCCTCCATACATGATGGATTCTTCATCTGTTGCCCCCACGATAATCCACATGAGCTCTGAGACCTGGATAACGCTGCATTAAATTATTTCTCTGAAACTGAATCCAGGATTGTTGCGTTGGCTCACAGAGAAGGTCACATTAGTAACGCTGGAGTGGTAATTGATCCATTAATCTTTTTATGGGACTCCCGCATGAGTACAATCCACGTCTAAAAAAGAGAGATCCAGTATTGTGTCGTCCCAGTGGGGGCCAGTAATCGGGCACCCAATGCTTGAGGGGGTGCTGTATAGTTTTAGGAGACATAGGGCACTTTTGAAGTAATTTGTCAGATCAGTACATTTTATCTAATTGCACACATTTATATGACAACAAATCAATTTATATAACATTTCTGTAGCAGCTTGTGGGGGTTGTGCCCACTGCTGCCCCCTTTCTCTGCTGCCACAGTGAACCAACTGATGTACATTCCTGCGCTATTACCGACCAACCTACTGGGGCTGATAACGTGAACAGCTGCCATTCATAGTTAGATTGTAAAATATTCTGCATCACTAATATCTAAGATAACTGAAGGCAGTAATTGGCCAGAAGGCATGTAAGTGACAAGGTTGTAGTACATTATACAATTTGGTGCACTGCAAGAGTTAATATAATATAGATTTGCAAGTTATAGTTAGTCAGCCAATCAGAAAGGGTTTAGGGGGATGGGCTGAGCTGGGCTGGTGTCCTCCCTCCCACCCAGTCCCTAATTCTTAATCGTCATGTTGAATTGTAGATTAATATTTATATTTATTTCAGAAGGGTCTTGGTGCGGTGGTAGAGAAGGCTAATTAGCAGCCATACATAATGCAATGAACTATGTTGCTTTATTACAGAAACAACTAACTGAAATACATGGTCACGTGATTTCTTCCATTCCAGGCCCTAATTTTGATACAGGTACCCATGAACTGCAACCAAGGGACTGGGTGGTCGTAAGAAGCACCTCAGGAGAAGTCTTGAACCCAGATACGAGAGTCCTTATCAAGTCCTATTGAGGATTAACCACTAGGCGACTACTCAACCACGGTCTACAAACTCATTGTAAAACGCGTGGTTTATAGCTGCACTACCACCTACATAACAGATTTTACTAAGGTGCTCCCAAACCTGTCCAGAGCCCTAGAGTCCACAACATGAACGCGTTACTCCCGAAGGTCTGCCGACTATGTCGCCAGCAAATCAATAACCACCATTAAATGGAGTCTCTTGGTTGCAGCTTGTGAATGTTTTATGTTTTTTATCAGGGGCAGTAAGAGGAACAGAGGGGACCCTGGATAATGGCTTCAGAGAGTAGACTCCACTGCTTTGGCCGGGGACGGGGGGATGTTTTGGGGGTCTCCTTAGTAGTACTTGTGCAGTAAATTATATCTTGTCACTAATTATAGTGACACGATATTAACCCTAAAAAAGAAAACACTAATTTAGAAAAAATGTAAGAAGCCAAGACTTGGTGGCACTGTGTATTCTGAGGGTAACAAATATCGTGCTCCCTGATCTATGGGGTACCGGGTGAGATAGGTACAGTGAAATGTGCCCATTTACACCCACGCTCTGGAATTATAACCTGTTGATGTTGGTTCTGACCATAAAAACATGTAAAAAGACAACTGTAATTTGGTAAAACAGCAGGAGTTATAGAGATACTCATTATTTGGTGCCTCATCAAGAACAAATTCTCTATCAGTACACCAATGCATGGGCATTAACTAGTGACACCTGCATAGTGACATTTACCAGGAACACCTGCACAGTGATATCTATCAGGTTCACATGTACAGTGACATTTACCATTTGCATTTGTATAGTGATATTTACCAGGTACATCTGTACAGTCACATTTATTAGGTATACCTGCACAGTGATATTTGCAAGGTACAACTTCACAGTGACATATACCAGGTACACCTGTACAGTGATATTTACCAATTACTCGTCAACAGTGACACTTACCAGGTACACCTGCAGTGACAGTTGCTAGGTACACTGCACCGTGAAAGTTTATCAGGCACACCTGCAGAGTGACAGTTACTAAGTACACCTGCGCAGTGAGTTACCAGGAACACCTGTGCACTGGTATAAACCAGGTACACCTCCACAGTTATTTTTATGAGGTGCACCTGCACAGTGATATACAGCAGATACACCTGCGCAGTGATATATACCAGGTACACCTGCGCTGTGATATATACCAGATACACCTGCGCAGTGATATATACCAGATACACCTGCGCTGTAAAATATATATAGATACACCTGCACAGTGATATATACCAGATACACCTGCGCTGTGATATTCATGAGGTAAACCTGCAAAGTGATATATAGCAGGTACACCTCCACAATTATATATACAAGATACACCTGCACAGTGACAGTTACCAGGTACACCTGCACATTGATATATACCAGGTACACCTGCACAGTGATATATACCAGGTACACCTGCACAGTGATATATACCAGGTACACCTGGGCAGTGCAATTTATCAGCCAGACCTACTCAGTGACATTTACCAGGTACACCTGCACAGTGATATATATACCAGGTACACCTGCACAGTGATATTTACAAGGTACAACTGCACTGTGACATTTACTAGGTACACCTGCACAGTGATATATACCAGGTACACCTGCACAGTGATATATACCAGGTACACCTGCACAGTGATATATACCAGGTACACCTGCACTGTGACATTTACTAGGTACACCTGCACAGTGATATATACCAGGTACACCTGCACAGGAATATTTACAAGCTACACCGGCTGGAGACATTTACCAGGTACACCTGCACCATAGTATTAACCAGAAACACCTACACAGTGTAATTTACCATTTGCACCTGTATAGGGACATTTACCAGTAGATCTGTACAGTGATATTTACGAAATACACATCAACAGTGACATTTACCAAGTACACCTTCAGAGTGACATTTACCAGGTATACTTGCGCAATGACATATACATGGAACATGTTCAGAGTGACATTTACCAGGCATAACTGCACAATGATATCTAGCAGGTATACCTGCACACTGACAGTTACCAGGTACACTTGCGCAGTGAACGTTACCCGGTAGTCCTGCGCAGTGACATATACATGGAACACCTGCAAACTGACATTTATCAGGTATAGCAGCACAGTGATATTTACCAGGTACACCTGCGCAGTAATTTTTACAAGGTACACCTGCATAGCAATATTCACCAGGTACACCTGCATATATTTACCAAGTACACCTACACAGTGATATTTACCATGTAAACCTTCACCGTGATATTTACTAGATACACCTACATTGTGTCATTTACCATTTGCACCTGTACAGGGTCATTTACCGGTACACCGTACAGTGATATTTGCCAAGATGCATCAATAGTGCCATTTACCAGGTACACCTGCAGTTACAGTTGCTAGGTACAACTGCACAGTGACAGTTAATAGGTACACTGCACAGTGATATTTATCAGGTACACCTGCAGAGTGACAGTTACAAGGTATAGCTGCACAGTGAGTTACCAGGAACACCTGCAAAGTGATATTTATGAGGTACACCTGCTCAGTGATATATAACAGGTACACCTGCACATTGATATATACCAGATAGAATTGCACAGTGATATTTACCATGTACACCTGCGCAGTGAGATATACCAGGTACAGCTGCGTAGTGATATTTATTAGGTACACCTGCACAGTGAGTTACCAGGTACACCTGCACTGTGACATTAACTAGGTACACCTGCATAGCAATATTCCACCAAGTACACCTGCAGATGATATTTACCAAGTACACCTACACAGTGTCATTTATCATTTGCACCTGTATATGGACATTTAACGGTTCACCTGTACAGTGATATTTACCAAGTAAGCGTCAACAGTGACATTTACCAGGTACACCTTCAGAGTGACATTTACCAGGTATACCAGTAGTGACAGTTACTAGGTACACCTGCAGAGTGACATTTACTAGGTACACCTGCGCTGTGACATATACATGGAACACATGCACAGTGAGTTACCAGGTTAACCTGCAGTGATTGTTACTAGGCACACCTGCGAAGTGAGTTACTAGGTACACCTGTGCAGTGACAGTTACTACGTACACCTGCGCAGTGACAGTAACTAGGTACACTTCAACAGTGACATTTACCAGGTACACCTGCACAGTAACAGCTACCAGGTACACCTGCACAGTGACATTTACCAGGTACACCTGCACAGTGATATTTATCAGGCTCACCTACTCAGTGACATTTACCAGGTACACCTGCACAGTGACATTTACCAGGTACACCTGCACAGTGATATTTATGAGGTACACCTGCACATTGATATATACCAGATACACCTACTCAGTGACATTTACCAGGTACACCTGCACAGTGATATTTACCAGGTACACCTGCACAGTGATATTTACCAGGTACACCTACTCAGTGACATTTACCAGGTACACCTGCACAGTGATATTTACCAGGTACACCTACTCAGTGACATTTACCAGGTACACCTGCACAGTGATATTTACCAGGTACACCTACTCAGTGACATTTACCAGGTACACCTGCACAGTGACATTTACCGGGTACACCTGCACAGTGACAGCTATCAGGTACAGCTTCAGAGTCAGGTCCGACGCTCCCATTAGGCAACCATAGGCAATTGCCTAGGGCGCCGGGTCCTGCAGGGCGCCGCTGCCACTGACTAGATTGAAAATCTAGTCAGCGGAGTGATGTGGGATAGAGGTGCAGCGGCGGCACGTTTTTTAAATGTCCGCCGCCGCCGCCGCTGTCAGATGCGCCCGGGCTGCACACCTGATCACTGACGTCAGTGATCAGGTGACATATGTTTACCCGGCGCCGCCTGCTGTGCCCCTGTCTGTCAGGAGTAAAGTTTACCCAGCGCCCCCCTCTCTTCCCAGCATGCACAGGCTGCTCCACCCCTCTCCTTTTTCTGGAAAGAAGCTGAGGAGCGGTGGGCAGCCATTAAGGAAGAGCCTCCCTGCATCTGATCATCAAAAACGGTAAGTATATTTAATTTATTTATTTTTTGGGTATTATAAATTGTATTTTTTTTTTTTAGGTGAGAACCCAGGGGGGAGAGGGGGGGGGGGGGAGGCGCTAGGCTGAAAGTTTGCCTAGGGCGCCTACAGACCTTGCACCGGCCCTGTTCAGAGTGACATTTATCAGGTACACCTGCACAGTGATATTTACCAGGTACACCTGCACATTGACTGTTACCAGGTACACTGATCATGGGCACCTTCTAACGTCATTTCTCATTGACTAGTGCCAGGACAATCTGTCCTAACACCCTATACCCCATTCTGGCAGATGTGATAAACTATGGGCGTTCAGACAGCTGCTCTTACAACTGCTCTGGAAAATGATGAAATTTGCAGTGTGTGTTTCCTAATCTGTTGCTGGCAGCCACACCCTGGGATGTTCTTCGGAATCAGATTAATTGTGGCAATGAACGGTGAGTTCATAGCTTTGATACTGGAGAGAAATCACTTCCATGGCACAGGTTATGGAGCATCACGTAGTGAAGAGCCAATAGATGGAGATTAACTGCTGCACACATAGTGTTATCGATGGGACGCTCCTCCAAGAACTTCCAGCAGCTGGAATCTCTTTATAAAGAGTAGATAGGACAACACTTTACAATGACATAAAATGTCTCAGAGACGAGGTAATAACAGCTTATTATACATGTTCTTATATATGTGAGAGCAAATCTAGCAGTGCACCTTGCAATGCAATTGTTTATTATCAAGTTATGAAAGACAACACAAGGGGGTAATAAAATATGCTGTAGAATCAAATGGAGATGATCAAATCAACCAATAAGTGATTGGGTTACAGTATGTATGTTGCCTGCAAAATATTTGAATAATAAAGCGATAACAATGGCTTCTGATTCAACTGAATATTAAATATAAACAAAACTGGACCAATTTTCAAGGTTGAGTTTCAATGTATTTGCTAATTTGTAATTCCCAGAAAAAATGATCTATTATTAGAGTGGATCAATATATAATTCATTCATTTTACTGTGTTTTTTGGGGGTTGGACTACACTGGAATGATAGTGACACTCAGGTAATAATATATTACACTGGAATAATAGTGATGCTCAGGTAATACTATACTACACTGCAATGATTGTGACACTCAAGTAATAATATACTTCACAGTAATGATAGTGTATAAAATCAAGCACCAGCCATGCAGTCTCCATTTGCAAATATTTTTGATACAAACTGGGTCATTCTGCAGAGCTCAGTGACAAGCGTGGTACTGTGATAGGATGCCACCTTTGCAATAAGACGTTTGTGAAATTTTATCCCTGCTGGATATAACACGGTCTGCTGTAAGTGATATTATTAGAAAGTGGAAGTGTTTAGGAACAACAGCAGCTCAGACACAGAGCGGAAGACCACCTAAAATCACAGAGCGACTGCTAAGGTGCATGGTGCACAAAAGTTACCAACACTCTGCTGATTCCATAGCTGAAGAGTTCCAAACTTCCACTGACATTAATGTAAGAACAAAAACTGTCCGGCAGGAGCTTAATGGAATGGGGTTTCCATGGCCGAGCAGCTGCATGCAAACCTCACATCACTAAGACCAATGCCAAGCGTCGGATGGAGTGGTGTAAAGCACACCGAAACTGGACTGTGGATCAGTGGAAACGAGTTCTGTGGAGTGACAAATGACGCTTCTCTGTTTGGCAGTCAGATGGGTGAGTCTGGGTTTGGCGGATGCCGGGAGAACTTTACCTTCCTGACTGCATTATGCCAACTGTGAAGTTTGGTGGAGTAGGGATAATGGTATGGGGCTGTTTTTCAGGGTTTAGGCTAGGCCCCTTATCTCCAGTGAAGGGCAACCTTAATGCTTCAAGTCATTTTGGACAATGCTATGCTTCCAACTTTGTGGCAAGAGTTTGAGGTAAGGCCCTTTTCTATTCCAACATGAACTGTGCCCCAGTGCTCACAGCAAGAACTGCAAGAAGTGTATCTTGTTAGACAGAAGGAGGCTAAGAAGGTGATCAGATGTGCAAAGGCACAAGCGGAAGAGAAAACGGCCCAGTCAGTAGATAAAGGGGGCAAAACATTTTTTAGGTATATAAGTGAAAGGAGAAGAACAAAACTGGAAATAAAAAGACTAAAGACAGAGAGTGAGGGTCTTGTTGAGGGTGACAAGGTAATAACACATCATATTAATTATTATTTTTGCTCAGTGTTCACTACAGAAAGAGAAGGGAAGGGACCAGTATACTGATAAACATGAGGTAGATACACATACATTTACTGAGGAGAAGGTCCTAACAGAGCTCTCAAAACTGAAAGTGGATAAATCAATGGGGCCAGATGGGATATATCCAAGGATACTAAAACAGCTTAAAGGGGAGCTGGTAACACCATTAACAGAATTATTCAACCAGTCACTAGTAGGGATGAGCGCACTCGGATTTATGAAATCCGAGCCCACCCGAACGTTGCGGATCCGAGTCGGATCCGAGACAGATCCGGGTATTGGCGCCAAATTCAAAAGTGAAACTGAGGCTCTGACTCATAATCCCGTTGTCGGATCTCGCGATACTCGGATCCTATAAATTCCCCGCTAGTCGCCGCCATCTTCACTCGGGCATTGATCAGGGTAGAGGGAGGGTGTGTTAGGTGGTCCTCTGTACTGTTTAGTTCTGTGCTGTTTAGTGCTGTGCTGTTTAGTGCTGTGCTGTTTAGTGCTGTGCTGTTTAGTGCTGTGCTGTTTAGTGCTGTGCTGTGTTCTGCAGTATCAGTCCAGTGGTGCTGTGTGCTGTGCTCTGTCCTTCTGAGGTCAGTGGTGCTGCTGGGTCCTGTGCTGTGTCCTGTTCAGTCCAGTGGTGCTGTGTCCTGTGCTCTGTGCTTCTAAGGGCATAGTTATTTCCCCAATATTCCCCTGTGTTTAAAAAAATAAAAAAAAGTTTTTTTAAAAAATACCAAAAACTACTTTAATTTTTTTTAATTACCACACAATTTGCACAACCAATCCTGCAGTATAAGCCCATTGGTACTGCAATATTACCAAGTTCACACATTCAGCAGTAAAAGTCCAGTGGTACTGCAATATTACAAAGTTTACACATTCTGCAGTATCAGTCCAGTGGTGCTGTGTCCTGTGCTCTGTCCTGCTGAGTTCCGTAGTGCTGCTGGGTCCTGTGCCGTGTCCTGTTCAGTCCAGTGGTGCTGTGTCCTGTGCTCTGTGCTTCTAAGGGCATAGTTATTTCCCCAATATTCCCTTGTGTTTAAAAAAATAAAAAAAAGTTTTTTTTAAAAATACCAAAAACTACTTTAATTTTTTTTAATTACCACAAAATTTGCACAACCAATCCTGCAGTATAAGCCCATTGGTACTGCAATATTACCAAGTTCACACATTCAGCAGTAAAAGTCCAGTGGTACTGCAATATTACAAAGTTTACACATTCTGCAGTATCAGTCCAGTGGTGCTGTGTCCTGTGCTCTGTCCTGCTGAGTTCCGTAGTGCTGCTGGGTCCTGTGCCGTGTCCTGTTCAGTCCAGTGGTGCTGTGTCCTGTGCTCTGTGCTTCTAAGGGCATAGTTATTTCCCCATTATTCCCAAGTTTTTTAAAAATAAAAAAAAAGTAAAAAAAAATAAAAAATTTAAAAAAAATAAAATAAAATATAATAATTATAACCAAATTTGCAAAACCAATCCAGCAGTATAAGTCCATTGGTACTGCAATATTACCAAGTTCACACATTCTGCAGTATCAGTCCAGTGGTGCTGTGTCCTGTGCTCTGTCCTGCTGAGTTCCGTAGTGCTGCTGGGTCCTGTGCCGTGTCCTGTTCAGTCCAGTGGTGCTGTGTCCTGTGCTCTGTGCTTCTAAGGGCATAGTTATTTCCCCACTATTCCCAAGTTTTTTAAAAATAAAAAAAAAGTAAAAAAAAATAAAAAATTTAAAAAAAAAATAATATATAATAATTATAACCAAATTTGCAAAACCAATCCAGCAGTATAAGTCCATTGGTACTGAAATATTACCAAGTTCACACATTCTGCAGTATCTTGTGCTACATATAATGGAGACCAAAAATTTGGAGGATAAAGTAGGGAAAGATCAAGACCCACTTCCTCCTAATGCTGAAGCTGCTGCCACTAGTCATGACATAGACGATGAAATGCCATCAACGTCGTCTTCCAAGCCCGATGCCCAATCTCGTAGTACCGGGCATGTAAAATCCAAAAAGCCCAAGTTAAGAAAAAGTAGCAAAAAGAGAAACTTAAAATCATCTGAGGAGAAACGTAAAGTTGCCAATATGCCATTTACGACACGGAGTGGCAAGGAACGGCTTAGGCCCTGGCCCGTGTTCATGACTAGTGGTTCAGCTTCACCCACGGATCTTAGCCCTCCTCCTCCTCCCCCCCCCTACAAAAAATTGAAGAGAGTTATGCTGTCAGCAACAAAACAGCAAACAACTCTGCCTTCTAAAGAGAAATTATCACAAATCCCCAAGGCGAGTCCAAGGGTGTTGGTGGTTGTCAAGCCTGACCTTCCCATCACTGTACGGGAAGAGGTGGCTCGGGAGGAGGCTATTGATGATGTAGCTGGCGCTGTGGAGGAACTTGATGATGAGGATGGTGATGTGGTTATTGTAAATGAGGCACCAGGGGGGGAAACAGCTGATGTCCATGGGATGAAAAAGCCCATCGTCATGCCTGGTCAGAAGACCAAAAAATGCACCTCTTCGGTCTGGAGTTATTTTTATCCAAATCCAGACAACCAATGTATGGCCATATGTAGCTTATGTAAAGCTCAAATAAGCAGGGGTAAGGATCTTGCCCACCTAGGAACATCCTCCCTTATACGTCACCTGAATAACCTTCATAGTTCAGTGGTTAGTTCAGGAACTGGGGCTAGGACCCTCATCGGTACAGGGACACCTAAATCCCGTGGTCCAGTTGGATACACACCAGCAACACCCTCCTCGTCAACTTCCTCCACAATCTCCATCAGATTCAGTCCTGCAGCCCAAGTCAGCAGCCAGACTGAGTCCTCCTCAATACGGGATTCATCCGAGGAATCCTGCAGCGGTACGCCTACTACTGCCACTGCTGCTGTTGCTGCTGTTAGTCGGTCATCTTCCCAGAGGGGAAGTCGTAAGACCGCTAAGTCTTTCACAAAACAATTGACCGTCCAACAGTCGTTTGCCATGACCACCAAATACGATAGTAGTCACCCTATTGCAAAGCGTATAACTGCGGCTGTAACTGCAATGTTGGTGTTAGACGTGCGCCCGGTGTCCGCCATCAGTGGAGTGGGATTTAGAGGGTTGATGGAGGTATTGTGTCCCCGGTACCAAATCCCCTCGAGATTCCACTTCACTAGGCAGGCGATACCAAAAATGTACAGAGAAGTACGATCAAGTGTCCTCAGTGCTCTTAAAAATGCGGTTGTACCCACTGTACACTTAACCACGGACATGTGGACAAGTGGTTCTGGGCAAACGAAGGACTATATGACTGTGACAGCCCACTGGGTAGATGCATCCCCTTCCGCAGCAACAGCAACAGCTGCATCAGTAGCAGCATCTACAAAATGGCTGCTCATGCAAAGGCAGGCAACATTGTGCATTACAGGCTTTAATAAGAGGCACAACGCTGACAACATATTAGAGAAAATGAGGGAAATTATCTCCCAGTGGCTTACCCCACTTAGACTCTCATGGGGATTTGTGGTGTCAGACAATGCCAGTAACATTGTGCGGGCATTAAATATGGGCAATTTCCAGCACGTCCCATGTTTTGCCCACACCATTAATTTGGTGGTGCAGCATTACCTCAAGAGTGACAGGGGTGTGCAGGAGATGCTTGCGGTGGCGCGCAAAATTGCTGGACACTTTCGGCATTCAGCCAGTGCCTACCGCAGACTAGAGGCACATCAAAAAAGCATGAACCTGCCCTGCCATCACCTCAAACAAGAGGTTGTGACGCGCTGGAACTCCACCCTCTATATGCTGCAGAGGATGGAGGAGCAGCAAAAGGCCATTCAGGCCTACACAGCCACCTACGACATAGGCAAAGGAGTGGGGATGCGCCTCAGTCAAGCGCAGTGGAGACTGATTTCCGTGTTGTGCAAGGTTCTGCAGCCATTTGAACTTGCCACACGAGAAGTCAGTTCCGACACTGCCAGCTTGAGTCAGGTCATTCCCCTGATCAGGCTGTTGCAGAAGCAGCTGGAGAAAGTGAGGGAGGAGCTGGTAAGCCATTGCGATTACACCAAGCATGTAGCTCTTGTGGATGTAGCCCTTCGTACGCTTTGCCAGGATCCGAGGGTGGTCACTCTTTTAAAGTCAGAGGAATACATTCTGGCCACCGTGCTCGATCCTCGGTTTAAAGCGTATGTTGTGTCTCTGTTTCCGGCGGACACAAGTCTACAGCGGTGCAAAGACCTGCTGGTCAGGAGATTGTCCTCTGAAGAGGACCGTGACATGCCAACAGCTCCACCCTCATTTTCTTCCACATCTATGGCTGCGAGGAAAAAGCTCAGTTTTCCCAAAAGAGGCACTGGCGGGGATGCTGATAACATCTGGTCCGGACTGAAGGACCTGCCAACCATTGCAGACATGTCTACTCTCGCTGCATTGGATGCTGTCACAATAGAAAAAATTGTGGATGATTACTTTGCTGACACCATCCAAGTAGACATGTCAGACAGTCCATATTGTTACTGGCAGGAAAAAAAGGCAGTTTGGAAGCCCCTGTACAAACTGGCTCTATTTTACCTGAGTTGTCCCCCCTCCAGTGTGTACTCGGAAAGAGTTTTTAGTGCAGCGGGGAACCTGGTCAGTGAGCGGCGAAGGAGGTTGCTTCCTCACAACGTTGAAAAAATGATGTTTATAAAAATGAATAATCAATTCCTCAATGAAGTACAGCACTGCCCTCCAGACAGTACAGAGGGACCTGTGGTTGTGGAGTCCAGCGGGGACGAATTGATAATGTGTGATGAGGAGGAAGTACACACTGTAGGGGGAGAGGAATCAGAGGTTGAGGATGAGGACGACATCTTGCCTCAGTAGAGCCTGTTTAGTCTGTACAGGGAGAGATGAATAGCTTTTTTGGTGTGGGGGCCCAAACAAACCAATCATTTCAGCCAAAGTTGTTTGGTAGGCCCTGTCGCTGAAATGATTGGTTTGTTAAAGTGTGCATGTCCTATTTCAACAACATAAGGGTGGGTGTGAGGGCCCAAGGACAATTCCATCTTGGAACTTTTTTTTTTGCATTATATGACCAAGCAACAGTCGTTTGCCATGTTCAAAAAGTAAAACCAAATGTAAAAAAATTCAAGAAATTAAACCAAAAGTAAAATGCCGTGTCATAATTTAAAACAAGAGGTATTGACGTGCTCTAAAACTACTGTATTGTTGTTTATATTTTATAAACACTACACTTGAAAGCTTGAGTCTTTCAATAGAAAAGTAACTGTCCATTGCACGAATATTTGCAACAGGGACAATTTTAGGGTTAAGAAAGTCAACTAATAACACTTCGACGCTGTCTGTCTTTATAAACACTACACTTGGAAGTTGGAGGAGGTATTGTGGCCCCGGCACCAAATTTACTACCGGGGCCACTCCACTGTGCAGTCCATATTTAGGTGTATCAGATATTAAACAACGGTGACAGTTGATGCCCAATTTTTTAATTATATTGTGGCCTTGGTACCAAATTGTGTACCGGGGCCACCACACTACGCAGTCCAGATACTTGTTTGGTGGAATTCAGACCAGTTGAGGGTTTTATTATTATATTGTGTGGACCACTCTATCTATACCACACTACAACTCTATACCACTCTATTTCATACTTTAATTCTATTTCATACTTTAATTCTATTTCATACTTTAATTCTATTTCCTACTTTAATTCTATTACTAATTAATTACCATAAAGAGGAACAAAATAAACCAATTTTACCAAAAGTATAATATGACTTAGACTTACAAACACTACACTTGAAAGATCGTGCCTTTAAATGAAAAAGTCAGTCTTCATTGCACGACTATGTGCAACAGGGACAGTTTTTTGGGTTTACAAAGTCAAACAATAACACTTTGACCCTGTCTGTCTGGGATCTCAATGACGAATTGTCTGTACCATGTTTGGAGGAGGTATTGTGGCCCCGGTATCAAATTGGGTACCGGGGCCACCCCACTATGCAGTCCAGATACTTGTTTGGTGGAATTCAGACACGTGGAGGGTTTTTTAATTATATTGTGGCCTCGGTACCAAATTGTGTACCGGGGCCACCACACTACGCAGTCAAGATAGATAGATGCGTATTGCGTATCATAGATAAAGTACATTCAGTGGTGTGGGGCAAATTGAAAAATATTCAAAATGCACTGACATTATCAAAAACAAGAGGTTGTCACACGCTAAAACTCCAACATGTATATGATGGAGAGGATGGAGGAGCAGCCGTATGTGTAGTGTAATGCAGATCTGTTGAAGGTTTTTTATATATTTTATTGTGGTGCCCAGTGCCCACTCCTCTACGCAGTGAGTCCAGGTACAATTATTGGTGCGAATCATAAAAGTTCAGGGTTTTTAAGATATTGTGGTGACCCACTCCTCTACGCAGTGAGTCCAGGTACAATTATTGGTGCGAATCATAAAAGTTCAGGGTTTTTAATATATTGTGGTGACCCACTCCTCTACGCAGTCCAGGTACAATTATTGGTGCGAATCATAAAAGTTCAGGGTTTTTAATATATTGTGGTGACCCACTCCTCTACGCAGTCCAGGTACAATTATTGGTGCGAATCATAAAAGTTCAGGGTTTTTAATATATTGTGGTGACCCACTCCTCTACGCAGTCCAGGTACAATTATTGGTGCGAATCATAAAAGTTCAGGGTTTTTAAGATATTGTGGTGACCCACTCCTCTACGCAGTCCAGGTACAATTATTGGTGCGAATCATAAAAGTTCAGGGTTTTTAAGATATTGTGGTGACCCACTCCTCTACGCAGTCCAGGTACAATTATTGGTGCGAATCATAAAAGTTCAGGGTTTTTAATATATTGTGGTGACCCACTCCTCTACGCAGTCCAGGTACAATTATTGGTGCGAATCATAAAAGTTCAGGGTTTTTAATATATTGTGGTGACCCACTCCTCTACGCAGTCCAGGTACAATTATTGGTGCGAATCATAAAAGTTCAGGGTTTTTAATATATTGTGGTGACCCACTCCTCTACGCAGTCCAGGTACATTTATTGGTGCGATTCATAAAAGTTCAGGGTTTTTAATATATATTGTGGTGACCCACTCCTCTACGCAGTCCAGGTACAATTATTGGTGCGAATCATAAAAGTTCAGGGTTTTTAAGATATTGTGGTGACCCACTCCTCTACGCAGTCCAGGTACAATTATTGGTGCGAATCATAAAAGTTCAGGGTTTTTAAGATATTGTGGTGACCCACTCCTCTACGCAGTCCAGGTACAATTATTGGTGCGAATCATAAAAGTTCAGGGTTTTTAATATATTGTGGTGACCCACTCCTCTACGCAGTCCAGGTACATTTATTGGTGCGATTCATAAAAGTTCAGGGTTTTTAATATATATTGTGGTGACCCACTCCTCTACGCAGTCCAGGTACATTTATTGGTGCGATTCATAAAAGTTCAGGGTTTTTAATATATATTGTGGTGACCCACTCCTCTACGCAGTCCAGGTACATTTATTGGTGCGAATCATAAAAGTTCAGGGTTTTTAATATATATTGTGGTGACCCACTCCTCTACGCAGTCCAGAAAGATACCTTGTTGCAACGTTTTGGACTAATAACTATATTGTGAGGTGTTCAGAATACACTGTAAATTAGTGGAAATGCTTGTTATTGAATGTTATTGAGGTTAATAATAGCCTAGGAGTGAAAATAAGCCCAAAAACTTGATTTTTAAACTTTTTATGTTTTTTTCAAAAAAAATCCGAATCCAAAACCTTAAATCCGAACCGAGACCTTTCGTCAAGTGTTTTGCGAGACAAATCCGAACCCCAAAAATAACGAAAATCCGGATCCAAAACACAAAACACGAGACCTCAAAAGTCGCCGGTGCACATCCCTAGTCACTAGATACAGGAGTAATCCCAGAGGACTGGAGAAGAGTGAATGTAGTCCCACTGCACAAAGTGGAAGCAAGGAAGAGGCAACTACAGACCAGTGAGTCTTACATCAGTAGTAGGAGATTGGTGAAAACACTGTTATAAGAAAGAGTTGTAGAATATCTCAAATCCAGTAATTTACAGGATCCCAAACAGCAGGATCTACTGGGGGGAGATCAGGTCAAATAAATCTTATTGACTTTTTTGACTGGGTGATTAAAGTAATAGATCATGGAGGGGCCATAGATGTGGCTTATCTAGATTTTAGTAAGACTTCTGACACTGTCCCACATCGCAGACTATTAAATAAACTTGAAAGCTTGGGATTGAATTCAAAGATGGTTGAATGGATAAGATCTTGGTTGCACGACAGAAAACAGAGTTATAGTAAATGGAGTTCACTCATAGGAGGGATAGGTTACCAGTGGAGAACCCCAAGGATCTGTACTTGGACCAGTACTTTTTAATATCTTTACTGGAGACATTGCAAATGGTATTTAAGGGAAAGTATGTATTACTGCAGATGACACAAAGATATGTAACAGGGTAGACACACCAGAAGGGGTAAAACAAATGATTGATGATCTAGGTAAACAAGAGGAATAGTCAAGAGAGTGGCAACTACAGTTTAATGTCAAAGAATTCAAAATCATGTACTTGGGTCTAAAAACCCCAAAGGCTAAATATAGTATTAATGGAACTATAATGGAAACTACTGAGGAGGAAAGGGATCTAGGAGTCACTATTTCAGGTGACATAAAGGCAGGTAAGTAATGTAACAAAGCAATGAGGAAGGTAAATCAGATGCTTGGTTACATAGGGAGAGGAATCAGTAGCAGAAAGAAAGAAGTAATAATACCACTGTATAGGTCATTGGTACGGCCTCATCTAGAATACTGTGTTCAGTTCTGGAGGCCGTATCTCCAGAAGGATAGAAATACATTTCAGACTGTACAAAGATGGGCAACAAAAATGGTGCATGGCCTACAGCACAAAACTTACCCGGAGAGACTAAAAGATCTTAATATGTATAGTTTGTAGCAGAAAAGGGAAAGGGAGGACATGATTGAAACTTTCATATATATCAAGTATTATAGCAAGGTACAGGAGGGAAACACTCTTCATAGTAGAGAAGTATTAGAACATGAGGACAGGAGGGGGGAAGAAGGTGTTAGAGTGGAATTGTATGATTATTGATTTAATATCTATCATGTGCTAAGCTTTAGAAGCTAATATGTTATGCTATAACTTTAAGAGAAACTAGCAGATATTATGTTCAGTTTAAAAGACAAATTATTCAAGGTTGTGAAACTACATAGCAGGATGTTCCCATCAACAGAAACAGACCAAGGACATGTAGTAACGTTCTTCATAGATAAAACCCAAGGACTCAAAGCTGGGGGCAGCACAAGAATATTGGCAGAAAACCTGGAAAGAGATATAGCATAAAGAAGAAAGAATTGTTTGAACTTTGATGGAAAACTGCAATATATAATTGTTGATTGACTTTATTTCATCATTTTACTGTCTTATAATTGGTTGTTCAGCAGCTATACCCCTAGACTTACATGTATAAAAATAGACGCTGAAGCGGTCTCACAGGGTAACAGAATAAAAGCTGCTCAGCATTATATCATACAGGTGTTGATTATTTTCTGTTCACCAGTCGACTGAAAACAAAGAAAGATCTGACTGACATTGAAGGTGATTGATAGAAGTATCGGTGAACCCCAATACCCCAACAAAGGTTCAAAGGAAATCTGAGGAAAACTACTTCACAGAAAGGGTAGTGGATAAGTGGAATAGCCTCCATCAGAGGTGGTAGAGGATAATACAGCAGAGTAGTTTAAACATGCTTGGGATAGACATAAGGATTAAGGGTGTGCACCGGCCACTTTTGGTGTTTTGAGTTCTGGGTTCTGATTAGCTTGAGGTTTTGGGTTCTGATTTGTTTTGCCAAAACACCCCACGAAAGGTTTTGGTTCTGATTTTGGGTTGTTTTTTTTTTTAAAAAAGCATAAAAAGTGCTAAAAACCATATATTTTTTTTTTTTTTCACTCCTACACTATTATTAACCTCAATAACATTAATTTCCAGTCTATTCTGAACACCTCACAATATTGTGTTTAGTCCAAAAGGTTGCACCGAGGTCGCTGGATGTCTAAGCAAAGCGACACAAGTGGGCGGTACAAACACGTGGCCCATCGTAGGTGGCTGTGTAGGCTTGAATGGCCTTTTGCTGCTTCTCCATCCTCTGCAGCATATAGAGGGTGGAGTTCAAGCGCGTCACTACCTCTTGTTTTAGTTGATGGCAGGGCAGGTTCATGCTTTTTTGATGTAGCAGGAACAGTGAACGTAGTTTAATATCTGATACTAATATTTCTGCACTGCAGGAACAGTGAACGTAGTTTAATATCTGATACTAATATTTCTGCACTGCAGGAACGGTGAACGTACTTTAATATCTGATACTAATATTTCTGCACTGCAGGAATGGTGAACGTACTTTAATATCTGATACTAATATTTCTGGACTGCAAGAACAGTGAACGTATTTTAATTTAGCAGTACTAATATTTCTGGACTGCAAGAACAGTGAACGTAGGTATTGCAGTACTAATATTTCTGGACTGCAAGAATATATTGCTCTAGAATTTTTTTTATACTTTTTTTCAAAAAAATATTTTTGTATAATTTTTTTCATTTTTTTTTTTTATGATTTGTTAATAATTATAAAATTACTATGGACTTATCAGAACAAAGCACAGGACAAAAGCACCACTGGACTCAGCAGAACAGACACTGGCCAAAGCACCACTGGACTCAGCAGGACAGAGCACAGGACAAAAGCACCACTGGACTCAGCAGGACAGAGCACAGGACAAAAGCACCACTGGACTCAGCAGGACAAAGCACTGGCCAAAGCACCGCTGGACTCAGCAGGACAGAGCACAGGACAAAAGAATAAAGCACCACTGGACTGATCACACAGGAGCAGGAGCACCACTACCCTACAACCTCCCTCTTCCCTGATCACAGCCCAAATGAAGATGGCGGCCGCAAGCGGGGAATTTATGCAATCCGAGTCTCGCGAGATCCGAGACTTGGACGTCAGAGCCTCACTTTCATTTTTTTTGGTGCCGGAAATACCCGAACAGTGCTCGGATCCCGTCGGATCCGCACTGTTCGGGTGGGCTCGGATTAGCGGAATCTGAGCCCGCTCATCCTTAATAAGGATATCCTTATAAAAAAAAAGGATCAAACAGGGTTTGAGGTTACCATAGGATGAATAAACAATGGGCAGACTAGATGGGCCAAGCGGTTATCTGCTCTCAAATTCTATGTTTCCATGTTTACAAAGACATGGTCTGATGAGTTCGGTGTGGAAGAACTTGACTGGCCCGCACAGACCCCTAACCTCAACCCCACACTACTTTAACACAGTATTTATATATGTTACATGGCACACGGCATTAACGCGGTATTTATATATGTTAAATGGCAGATGACAGTAACAAGGTAATTATATATGTTACATGGCACACAACATTAACACAGTATTTATATATGCTACAAGGCACATGAGATTAACACAGCTTTTATTTATGCTACATGGCACACAACATTAACACAGTATTTATATATGCTACAAGGCACATGAGATTAACACAGCTTTTATTTATGCTACATGGCACACAACATTAACACGGTATTTATATATGTTATATGGCACATGGCATTAACACAGTATTTATATATGTTACATGGCACACGACATTAACACAGTATTTATATATGCTACATGGCACACAACATTAACACGGTTTTTATATATGTTACATGGCACATGGCATTAACACAGTATTTATATATGTTACATGGCACATGGCATTAACACAGTATTTATATATGCTACATGGCACACAACATTAACACGGTATTTATATATGTTACATGGCACATGGCATTAACACAGTATTTATATATGCTACAAGGCACACAACATTAACACAGAATTTACTTATGTTACATGGCACACTACATTAACACGGTATTTATATATGTTACATGGTACACGGCATTAACACAATATTTATATATGTTACATGGTTTAAGACATTAACAGGGTATTTATATATGTTACATGGCACATGACATTAACACGGTATTTATATGTTACATGGCACACGGCATTAACACAGTATTTATATATGTTACATGGTTTAAGACATAAACACGGTATGCATATATGCTACATGGTATACGACATTAACACTGTATTTATATGTTACATGGTATAAGACATTAACACAGTATTTAAGTTATATTGTATATAACATTTCCATGGTATTTATATATGTAACATTGTATATGACAGTAACACTGTATATTTATACATATATATATATATATATATATATATATATATATATATATGTGTGTGTGTGTGTGTGTATATATATTACATTGTATATGTCATTAACACAGTATTTATATAAGTAACATTGTGCATGCTTTTACAATGTATTTGCTTGCTTAATTGTAAGTAACATTAATAATGTGTGTGTGTGTGTATATATATATATATATATATATATATATACATATTTATAAAAGCTATAATGCAAGATGTAAGTTGTATTTGAAACTTACATTGTATGCTTAAGTTATATTTTATATGAACCTCAATTTATTTGTATACATGAGTTTTTTGTATATAAATAAAATTTATATATTATTTTTTGTGGCGCTTAGCCTGTATTTAGTCATAAATTACACTGTATATAAGTTTACACTGTTTTTATATGTATGTTGCATTGTGTTTATATGTTGTTTACATTGGCCATGGTTGGACAAATGCCCCCACCTAGAATCAGATGCAGTCACAATCGCGACACTGGAAATGTCAGCAGGCTAAATGCGACACTTCCATTATGGGGACAGCTTGAAAATGTCAACAGTGTGATTGTAAAAGACCAATGCCGGCGGGTCCAGCAGACAGGTTAACTGCCGACATTTCCAGTGTGGCAATTTAATACCCAACCCCGAGAATATATAACCCTCACCACCATGGAGTAGGATCAGGCTGCAGTAGGACCAAGGAGAGCTGGTCTTGTGATATTTCTACTTTTGTTTAATATACAATGTAATGTGACTAAATATAACATTGTAAGCCTTCATTACTATTTATGTGAATGAACTTGCAACTAGATGTGATCAGACTAATCTCACTACAGTCTGAATAAAATTCTGTTCTCTGTTCTTGTAATCTGTATGATGTAATTAATTCTGCACAGTTAACCACCTATGTATCCCGGCATTTTCTCGAGCTGCTAAATCGCTTCCTGTCATGTGACCTCGTTCAATGGCTTCTGTGCAGTTTACTCTCAGAGACAGGAGGAATTGGTAGCCTGAAACGTATCATAGATATTACTGAGACTGAATAACAGCAGTTACATTAAAATGCCACATCTGTAGCCTCGGGAGCTGACGTCTCTCAGACCACAAATTCAAATTATGTCTCAAATTTAAACATGACTAAAGCAGTTTTCAAAGCATAATCCACCAGTGGGGGCTGAGTCCACCCCAGGACCCTCGTTAAGCCCCTGCAAAGATGTATCAATCAAATTGTTAGACACCTGGGGGATTTGTGATCTCAGATGCATGTATCGAGGGTTAAATGAAAACCGATGTAGATCCAAGAAACATTTTTGAGAAGAAAAGAATTCCTTAGAAATACATTTTTCATTTTTTTTCTGTATGTAAAAGAGAAATGCTGAGTATTGATGTTGTCTTTTTGGAAGGAGGACTGAAGAACATCTTGTTCCAAAAACGCTGGGCCTGTGTGAGCCCCGTTACAGCTCGTTACAAATAGGATCAGAGGCTTCCAGAGCTGGTCTGTTCCGAATTAGAGAAAACTCTCTTCTCGGCGATCCCAGGAGGCGAGAGAAAAAATAGACGAGAGCTTCATATGGAGTCCGTGTGGCCGGCAGCGCTTCGATAGAAATAGCAAAGTCCTGCGTCCTTACACACAAAACACTTCTACGGTTTCTGCTGAAAGGAGTGGAGAAAGAGAGAGTGTTAGAAAGCAGCAATAGAGGGAATGCCAGCAGCCAGAAACCTGTGCTCCTCTTAGTATAACTTCCTTACAGAAACCGTGCAGATGATGGATGATCTGAGACCTGGAGAATAGGCCCAGAGGAATTGCGCTGTGCGGCTTTCCAGCATAGCTGTCTTGTTGTAACATAATCACAAACTTAGGAGGTAGGATGAGGGATTAGGAGTGACAAAAAACGCTTTCCTTTGTTTCCTGAAACTGGAGACGCAATCTCTGCAATAATTCAGCTTCTAGGTGCTTAGAAGTTAGTATCAGGGATACAAGCTGCAGTAACAATTTAGGACCCTTAACATTAATCCAGCTTGCGCTTGCTGGTTTTGTATTTACACCCTCCAGGTACATGCGGTTTCCCGCACCTGATCCCTAAATCCTTTAAGGATATAAAGCTAATATTGAAGGTCGGGGACCAAGCATCATCTCACAGCTCTTTTCTGAGAAACGCAAGTCCCAGCTCCACACTCACAGACTTTCAGTTAAAGCATCCAGCAGCTGTCATGTTGTAGTAATCAGAATTGCCCCAGAACTGAGGGCTAACCTTCCCCAGGCCCACAAATCACAGACACGTTGGTAGCAGACGGAGTACAAAGGATGCAACAAAGGATGGGAAGACCTCATCAACAGTCTTCCCTACTACCAGCACTAATAGATGCAACATAAACTGGACTAACGGAATCTACCATCCCATCCACTTTACATGGGTTTGTTAGTGCTGACTAGTTTGTGTCTCCCCTAATTGTACTAAGGCTGGCCCGGTGACATCATAGTGACTCCACAGTATGGCGCTCTATATGCAGAAAGGTATCTTCACTATGTGCAGACCACAGGGCTACTGACTCTTAATATGGACTCACAGCAGTACCTGCTAATCTGAGCAGCAAGAGAAGGTTTCTCCATCTGGAGAAGTGGACACCACAGTATAACAGTCCTTCCCATACAGTTCTGTGACTGACAGCCGCCGCCCGCTGTATTGGGTGACTGAGAGAAGCGATAGATAAGGCTGCAATGGATGAAAGACAGTGCTAGTATACACAGTACTACCACCTTGGGCCAACAGTATACACCAGGCCTGATCAATCTGTGACTCTTCAGGTGTTGGAAAACTATAAGCCCGAGCATGCTTTGCCAGCAGATAACCAGCCGACAGCTGGTAAGGTATGCTGGGACTTGTACAGGGCCACAGGTGGGTCAGGCCTGGTACACACAATATAGTCTCCTCATGCACATATATACATATATACATTCAGTATGCAGCAGACCCTCCATCCATCTGTCTGGTACAAGATGATCTGTTCCTGGCTGTTCCACTTATTTTCCAGTTGCAGTTCCCTCATCAGAACAGAAGGGAGCTCAGCACAGGAAGATAAGTGGGAGAAGCAGAACATTGTGCACTGGGTAAAACTGGTGGCTTTGGAGATTCAGAATTCGGAGCCCACTTTTGCCTGCAGAATATAAAGCTTGCCGCCCCCCTCCCCCCCCCTTGTACCAGCAGAACACATAATGTGACTGCAGTCATGTGGGGTTGATGCTATGTGTACTGCTGGCACTTCCTTTTCTATCTCGCCTACCTTTTGGCCGTGACTACCAGCCACCCCCTTCTCGCCGCCGCTGCTATGCTGAGGACCAACATATCCAGTCCTATGACTAACACTGTGCATGGGGGCGCTCACATGATGTCACCAAGTAACAGCTGTATAAATAAGTATGCTTCACATATATAAATACATGTGCAAAGAGTCACTCATTTAATGAAATGTACTTATCACAGAAGGAAACATTGTAATATTTGGCTATTTCTGAATGTTAGTTGGATATTTCTACAAAGAAGCCCAAACGCAAATGATGCTACACATAAAGTTTCCCAATCCTATACACAATATACAGCAATTATTACTCATGTCCCCCCAACGCTGCACCTGATGAGGGATCTATACTGTGCACACAGCCGACACGTGACAGATACCTGTGTGTGTCATTCCAGCAGCACCTCTGAACGCTGCATCTCATTGGCTGGAAAATGATAAATACTGGATTGATGTCACAAATTTGGCAGGAACATTAGAGAAAAGGGACTTAAACAGCAGCAACAGTGGATCAAGCCACAAGTTTTCCAACCAGTTAGGGCCACACCTGGACTGCTGTATTCAGCTGGGAAAACTGCATCTCCAGAAGGACAATGACAGACTATATGAAGCTCGATGGTAACTCAGATGCTGCAGAGTCCCACGATGATGAGTTCTTATTATGTACAAAGCAGAGGGAAGTAATCATCAGATTTAGCTGCACGGGCTCATCTGGAGAGTATGAGACGCATTAGAACACACAGGTGTAATAATACCTCTCATGTTACAAATTACTACAGGTGTAACTTAAATGGTCCTGTAAATAGAGAGATGTGATATGAGAGAGTTCATTAAACTGGCGACTAATACAGAAAATATTATATGAGACACCTGTGGAACGGAATATTGTAAAATAAACCTCTAGTGCTGCAGATAATACAATGTAGACTTTACACGCACACAGGGCCCCATTCATGTTCAGACGTCAGCCGCATCGTGTGTGAAATAGTTCTGAGCACACTCAGAAATGGACCTGATGCCAATGAGCACAATTGCATATTCTGAATGCAAACGACACTTACGACTCCAGAAGACGTGAGGTGCTCTTTTTTAAAACCTAACTTGTGTGCAAGTTGTGTCCAAATATGAATGGGGCCCATCATCTGCAGTGTCCGCCTGTGTACATCATAAAAACCTTTTGAAATCATTGCTTCATGAAATCTCTCAACTACACTGCGCACTCTTGTCACTTTATCTTACACAGCCTCATAACGTGCCAAATACCAGCCTGGCCAACTAGCCAGCAACATCTGACGGCGCTCTACACAAGGGTCCGTAATCTAGAGATTACCAACGCCCACACTATACTCTGAGGCACCCGAGGCATCAACCGACCAAGGGAAGTGGGTTTCAAGTCGAGGATTGGTGCTTTTGCAGATTTTACATTATAAGATAACCTGCAGAATATATCATGTATATGTGTATATAAGATGTACCTGTCAGGGGGTAGATGAAACTGAGCAATGTTCTGCAGATCTCTAGAGAGGTCAGCAATGTAATAATCTGCAGAACATATCACTATGTATCTGTCAGGGGGTAGATGGGACAGTGTAATGTTCTGCAGATTAGGTCAGTGATCTAATAATTTCCAAAGTGTTAACAAATGAAGTGGGTTCTCCATAGATGAGGAATACGAGGTTCTGGGTATGTTTGGTATCTGTAAGGAAATATTCTAGATACATTAGACAACATCCTTGATAACTCAGTAGATATCATATAAAGACTCTGAGCATCACCAGCTCACGGTACATTCCCCACTAACACGTGCATCAGCTTGGATGTTTTTGTGTCCCTATTTCAACCATGGTGCATCAGGAAACTATTTGGAGATTATTGCATTTAGCTTTGGATGTTGTTATCATTATTATAATTACAACGAGATGTATACAATTCTTCTTGTCTGTTTTTCCATTTTATCTGAGCCAAAATATCTCTACCAGGTGATAGAGATCCAGATTAGAAAATTGCTTCAGAATGTATTGAGCTAATGTCTTTCTTTGTTCATGTATGTTTGTATCATTGCAGTACTTGTGCCCTCATGCTCTCCAGCTTCTTTACAGCCTGCGTGCTGATTTATATAACGTGTAATGGAAGCAGAGTGCCCTGATTCATTCACCAGATAGGAGAATGCAGATGAGTCTCGGATTTCCTGTGTACAGTGCGGTTTTGGATTCTGTTGTTAGGACTCATGCAAACTATTGGCTGCTCAGAAAGAGTTCATAACCCTTACAAATGAAAAACATTCAACAAAGGGATTAAAATTCTGATAAGAAGGATTTAATGTTGGTTGCCGTTATCGGCAGGTTTTAGAAGTTCAGAGCTGACTGCTCCAAAACTGTGAAAGTCCCGCAGAGGTTGTGCCATTCCTCTAATTTTACATATAGTGTTTTGGAACTGGTCTAAAGTACAGTAGATAAAGGATTCAAAAATTGTTTCTATAATTAAATTGTGAGGAGGGGATAGGTAGGCAGCAAATTGCACTTTCTACAACTTACACATTCTCCAGGTTACACTTTCTCTCCAGGTTATACATTATCCATGTCCCACTTTCTTCAGGTTACACATTCTGCAGGTTGCACTTTCTCCAAGTTACACATTCTGCAGGTTGCACTTTCTCCAGGTTACACATTCTGCAGGTTGCACTTTCTCCAGGTTACACATTCTGCAGGTTGCACTTTCTTCAGGTTACACATTCTGCAGGTTGCACTTTCTCCAAGTTACACATTCTGCAGGTTGCACTTTCTCCAGGCTACACATTCTGCAGGTTGCACTTTCTTCAGGTTACACATTCTGCAGGTTGCACTTTCTCCAAGTTACACATTCTGCAGGTTGCACTTTCTTCAGGTTACACATTCTGCAGGTTGCACTTTCTCCAAGTTACACATTCTGCAGGTTGCACTTTCTCCGGGTTACACATTCTGCAGGTTGCACTTTCTCCAGGTTACACATTCTGCAGGTTGCACTTTTGCTCCAAGTTACACATTCTCCAGGTTGCACTTTCTTCAGGTTACACATTCTCCAGGTTACACTTTTTCTCCAGGTTACACTTTCTCCCCAAGTTACATTCTGCAGGTTGCACTTTCTCCAGATGACACATTCTCCAGGTTGCACTTTCTCCAGATGACACATTCTCCAGGTTACACATTCTCCAGGTTGCACTTTCTCCAGGTTACACATTCTCCAGGTTACACTTTTTCTCCAGGTTACACATTCTTCAGGTTACACTTTCTTTAGGTTACTCATTCTTCAGATTATACTTTCTTCAGGTTACACATTCTCCAGGTTGCACTTTCTCCACGTTACACATTCTCCAGGTTACACTTTTTCTCCAGGTTACACATTCTTCAGGTTACACTTTCTTTAGGTTACTCATTCTTCAGATTACACTTTCTTCAGGTTACACATTCTCCAGGTTGCACTTTCTCCACGTTACACATTCTCCAGGTTACACTTTTTCTCCAGGTTACACATTCTTCAGATTACACTTTCTCCAGGTCACACATTCTCCAGGTTAAATATTCTCCAGGTTACACAATCTCTTCTATGCAGGTTTTAACAATGTCAGTTATGTAAGATCAGGTTTCCATTCCTGAAGTAGAACATAATGTGGATTGTATGTGGGGGGGGGGATGACTTAGCTGGGAACAAATGGGTGAGGGTATAATGGTAAAAGACATACTACAGGGGAAGGAGTTAATATTGGTTGAGACAGGTAGAGGGCGGGCTTAGGCTGATGGTGGGATTATGTATAGAGAGAAAGGGGGGAGTGTTCTCAGATGGAAGTGTCAGCAGCTACACTTGATTTTCTGTGCAGGAATTTTTGCAGCATGTCTGAAATTGAGGAAGATCTGCTTCAAGTGTGGGATACCATGCCAGTGAGAAGTGGAAAGTGGTTTCATGGTCTGAATATCAAAATGGAGCTGGTCAAGCCAGGTCGGGTTCCTCTACACACTCTAGGTAGTGAAGGCCATTGGACTGTCTCAATCCCCAGCACCCACTGTGTGACCCAGTCATCAGTCACAACCCAGATTACTGCACAATTTGGCTGTGCAATGATGGTTAGCAGTGGAGGTGCTATATATGGATACAGGAGACTGGCTAGAGTGTCTTCCTTTTCTCTAAAAAGGAGTGCACCTCAGGATTATGTAGCAGATAGCAGGAGAGGAGAGGAGGGAGCCCGGTAGTGACAGGATCCTTGGCAAAGGGATCAAGTGGCTTGGTCTGAAGCCATGGTTGTCAAGGTCCATGCAGCATTCCATCCTTTACCCACACATGCGGGCAGTGGTGGGATTCAAAAAAATTACCAACAGGTTCTATGTCCTAATGACCATTTTAACTATACCAAAAGATATACCGAAAGGTAGTCTAACAATTCACGCATTAAATACTGCAATAAGAACAGTAAAAGAGGTAAAGACAACTAGATTATGTGTAACGGAAGATTTGTAATATTAAATACCTCATAACAGTTAGTGAAGATATTTCCATATTGCTGTTTGATTGGCGTCCTCACTTGCAATTTTCTTTGCTTTTATCCGAGCATCATCAGCTGTGTGATTTTCCCTTAACCATCTTTGCACTGTAGGAGTAGGATTCCATTCCTTCAGCGGTAGGCCGATAAGACCGATAATCATAATGTTTGATATATTGGAAACAGTTAGCCGACTTCTCTTCTCAGAACATACAATGTTCATCTTTGAAAAACCCCTTTCTGCTTCTGCTGAACTTACAGCAATTGTTCTGACAATATTTCTAGCTCTTTGAACACTTTCAGGAATTGAATAGTTCTCGTTGCTTTTTAACACATTTTCCACAAAATCTCGATACTCATTAATCTCAATAATCTGGCTCCAAAAACTTGAGAAATTGTAATGTATTACTATCATCAAATTGGCTACAACTTGCTTTTAAATGGCCACAATCCATTAATCTTTTTTTTAAATTCGTTACAATGCCTTGTAAGAGTGTTTTCCGAGGAAGGCCAACAAACCGATGATTTTCTACAAAATCGATTTTTTTGTGGCTTTCTGAAGTAATTAATTCATTAACCTTTTCTTCGTATGGACCCTTTTCTTTTTCAAGCATTTCAAATGCTTTAATAGATCGAATCACAAGTTTTTCAGCCTTCATTGTGTCTGTATTTCTTGCTTGCAGTGCATTGGAAAGCAGAGAAATTTCGTTTAAAATATCAATCATCAATGCCAAATCAGTTAAAAAATATATCTTTTTAAGACGGGTAGCCATACCCAAGTACTTGGCATTTGAAGAAAAATAGTGATGTAGTGCAGGATAAGCGCGCCACACAGCTAGGGTTGACCTTAAACTACAGGCAGCCCATCTTGGTCCCAAAATTCTACCAATCTTAATAATTTAAATTCCAAGTTGTTCGGATATTTTGGTAAGTTCAATCTGGTTCTTATTGGATTGATGAAAAATAGTATATATCTTATCAAGGAATATTTTGAAATGATTTACTTGCTTTATTTCCTTTATTGAGTGATCTAAAACAAGTTGGAGGCGATGGTTTAAACAGTGCCATATTATTATGTTTGGGAAGTCTTTTGTGATCCTAGTGCTCACTCCAGATTTTCGCCCAAGCATAACACTTGCACCATCAGAGCAAAATCCGATTAAATTTTTTTGTAAGTAGTTTTTGGTAAGCCCAATTTTATGTAAGCTTTCCAGAACTGAAGAACATATTGTCTCTGCATCTTGTTTTTCCAATTCAACTAGCTCAACAAAAATTGTTGGAGATGAAACTGAGTCCTCAACTTTTAAGAACAGTATTATAACTGGTTTGCAAGATATAGTTGAAGCTTCATCAATAATCAAACATATTTTCTTATCTTTTGCAGTAATTTTAGTAAATATTTCTTTTTTAATTTCCTTGGCAATAAAATCTACTATTTTCACAGCAGTTTTACGTGAATGCAATCCTATTCCCATATCTAATCCATTTTTCATTTGCAGTTCAATCTCATCTTCTATGTCTGAAAATGGTTTACATCTTTTTGTCAGGCTGTAAATTGTATTAAATACTCTACAAGTAGTACTGAAATATTTTTTCTTCATTGTATCTACTACGTTTGTTATAGTATCCTGCTCACGTATTTTGAAGTTGTCTTTACAAATGTTATGAGCCTTTGATGAAAAATGTTCTTTAATTTTTTCCTTAGAGAAGCTTGTTGTACCATTCTGTTTTTCCCTGATGCCTCAATCTGAAAACCTTTCCACTCTTTTGACACATGAACACTTTTCTCTTTTATGAAATCATATTTCGCACAATACTCACAACCTAACTTTTTGTTACAAATGCCCAGGCCTTCATATTTTTCTTTAAAATTTTTATATTGTTGCACTGACCAGCATTCCGGAAGACTGTCTGCAATATTGGAGTTGTTGTGATTTTCTATTTCAATTGACGTGCTGCTTTCTTCACACTGGATTGGTTGTGCTAGTGACTGTGTTGAACCTTCCAAGGGCAATTCTGATACAACAGCAGAATCTGACTTTGTTATGTTGCCTTTTCATCCTTGTTTCAAGGGCTACATAAAAAACATAAAAAAAATTGTATATAATAACATTTATTTATGGACATGGAAGTAGAAGCATACATCTCAGCCTCACTCTAAGTACAGAAGTCATGGTCCCATGGCAGCATGAAGAATCTTCATCATACTACTGCGCCATTTTGATTCCCCCCTCCCACCCCCACCACTACAGGCTAATTAAAATGTCTCCTCTCCTCTCTGGCCAGCCCTCAGCCAGCCCAGCAACCAGCCCAGCCATACTGGCTTCCCTCAGTCTCTCCCCAATTTGTGCAGCTACCTGGCAGCCCCTGAGCTAACCTTCTCCTCCTCAGCAAGCTAGCAGCAGCCTTCAGCCGCCCTTCCCCTCTCTTGCCACATTAAACACTGCAGTGACAGGCTCAGCACATCAGCATCATCACGGTTACTCACCCCAGATGCCGACGGTCGGCGAGGGTGAGTGACCCAGTAATGTCCGTACTCCCGGCCCGGGCTGCCTGTCTGCTCTGCTCTTCTGCGCTGCCGCGTGATGGTGGCTGATGGTGGCTCCGCGGCCTCCGCCCTGGGCTGGATCTTCTTCTCGCATCTCTCCTCTGCACAGTCTGTTGTGCGTTCAGGACACGTGTAGGGGGAGCCAAACAATCATTGCAAAGAACAAGGGAGGCAGGGTGGGGCTTACATGATGACTGACAGCCTGGACAGCCCTGCACAGCTTAGAACAGCAGAGCCAGGCCGGTGTGAGCTATTAAACTGATTTGGGATCGTTGTCCAGGCCAGCAGGGCAAGCTGCAGTGCACAAGGTGTAAAAATTTAAAGCAGCCGAACAGCAAGTATTTTAGGAATCGGTTCTATAGAACCGGTGCGAACCGGCTGAATCCCACCACTGCATGCGGGGTACTAGGTACCGGGGGGTGGGGGTGATGCTACTGCACTTGTTGAGCAGCCCAGTAGGAGTTTCTCTGCCCTTTCCAGTGGCAGCAAGTACCCTATCCTCGATGTGGGCATGGACACAAATAGTACTTGTAGAGTCACATTATGAGGGGCTGGATAGTGGACTGTGGGCGAGCTGTGGCATGGTCAGAAAGGGTGCTACAGAGAATATGGATATAAAGTCCATGGTTTATTAGCCAAGTTCACCCAGAATCTTTATAGGATGTGTGTGGGAAAAGATTTATGTGCACAAATAGTCTCTGGTCAACATCATGTTTCTCTCTGAAGCATTTAGTTCTTTCCTATTGTAGATTCTAAGGGAGAAAATAGGGAGCAATTTAATTATCCCCTATCTGGATAATGTTCTGTTCAAGGGCCCAATGAACCCCTCAGTATGTGTGGTATTGCCAATGGAGCAGCTGTTGAGTTGTTTCGGGGTCCAATTAGCGCAGAATAAGAGCTCAGCAATGAACATAAATATGATTTGGGGTTTGGCTGTAATTATCTTTATTACACAAGGCAGATACAATGATGCTACATTTAGAAGTCATAGTCATTAGACAGAGAATTTATATATGACTGCCAAAAAAGGTGGATTGTTGAGAGAAATGTTTTTAATCTATAAAGAAACTTATTCAAAGTATTACAAATGTGTCCAGCAGTTTATCAGAGTTCACCTGGGAGTAAATGTATCAAGGTCCAATTTTTTCAGCAATTTAAAATGGCACCAAATCGCGCGTGATCGTTTATTTCGGCGGACCCCACTCCCTAGGAAATCCAGCCCAGCCCTGAACAGCCTTGGGTTGTTTGTCATTATGGCAGGGGGACCCCTCCCGCGTGTCCCTCTGCTATAGTGCCACCCACCCCAGGCTGGTTTGCCTAGTGCTAGTTGCTTGAAAATCAGGGCAACACCACGCAAACCAGCAGAAGGTTGGCAGCACTAGGGTTAATAGTGCTTGGACGTTGGGACCCCAACATTTATCTATTTTTACATTTTTGTCAGCCGCCGGGACCTGTGGCTCTATAGACAGGGCAGTGTAGCAGTGATGTATTTACTAATATCACAGCTAGGAAGCAGCATTTTGTATCTAGCGAGTTTTAAAGCTAACTCAGGAGAGTTTGCTTAATTGCAGCTTCATACATTTGAGACTTGTATAGTTAGAGTGGTAAACAGTCGGGACTTTGATCTCTATGGATTTTGGAAATGGTGAATTTGACAGAAACACATCTCTGGCAATTTTACATAAAATCTCATTTTAATACATCTGCAAGATGAAACACTCACGAGAAAATCGAGGAATTTGGACCTTGATAGTTATACCAAAATCGGACCTTGATACATTTATCCCCTAATCTTCTCCAGTTCTCCATTCATAACTACCATAAGAGAAGTAATGCCCTAATATCTTTACTTTCACAAAGAGTAGCGCAAACTGCACAATACAGTTGATCTTGTACATGTGGAGGTCACGCGTTTATCGTCTAGTGTTTTAATTACGGGTTTGTGGCGGGTTCACCTGTTCAGTGTAAGATCTGAATTCATATTGGTAAAAGTAGCCCCAATGGACTAAATCACTCCTGGCATCTTATTGCTTCCTGATGTAACATTATTGTGCATTATTGCAATTAGTACAGGAAAAGAATTAACAGCTCGTGTAAAATGTAAAATGCATCTATTTCTCCCAGTGTCATATAGCTTAACATAGAAACTGTGTTTTCTAACAGCTATACCTTGTCAAACATTGTGGCAATGGTTACCATGCATTTCAACATTTTATTCTCTAGTCTCCATAGTGTGGTCAGAATGCCCCCATTATGAAAGTGTCCATCAACTTACCCTCATTTTTCACCTTTGGATCTGCAGGTGATGGGCTTTCGGGCATAGCAGGGTCTATTGCTAGACTGGTGGATGGTCTAAGACAGGGGTGTCCAACCTTTTAGCTTCCCTGGGCCACATTGGAAGACTACGAGTTGGTTTGGGCCGCACATAAAATACACTAACACTAACGATAGCTGATCATCGAAAAAACCATAGAAAACATAGTTAACATATTAAACTTACTTGGAAATGAAGTTAGTAAGAGTTAGGAAACCTGTTTCAGAATCATGATTAAAGCAGTAGTCCCATTACCAGCTACAATTTAACTTACCTGCATCTGTCCCTTAGTGGGGTTCGGGGAATTAAGTGCCAAAAACTTTTTTTCCCCTCTCTTTCTGCACCCATGAATCATTTTTTTTATTGACCAGTTTGAAATGGTCACCGATATAGGTAGCATCAGGAGGACTAATAGAAATCTACAGAGATTTAAAGATAGGGTGGCGGGAAAAATGGCTCATGGAGTAGCCTCCGATGAGGGTAACAGTGGGTGATATTTTCACCCTACTCAGCACTGCACATTTAAAATGGTTTAAAATATTAAAAATACAATTATCTCTTAATATTTATATTAGATACATACAGAGAACACAGCTAGTTCATAATTGCATGATGCAGAAAGTCCAAATTCAGAGTAACAACAATACGATACTGGATAATCTTTCACTGCTGCCGATAGTTCGCGCGGGTGACTCCTCTGTGCTGCGCTACGCAATGGATGTCGGGTGTGATGACGTCACCCCCGACATTCACTGCGAGCGCCACACGGAGGAGACCAGGGAGGGAGCTGGAGCGCCAGCTGACGTGACCGCAAGGTATTTTCTTTTTTTTTTTTTTGCAGGATTTTTTTTTTCAGCGCTGCCCCCTTACCACAACCAAAACTCCTGCTGGCCCACATTTACAGGCATGCTGGGCCGCATGTGGCCCGCGGGTTGGACAACCATGGTCTAAGACATAAGGCCCTGATACGAGGTGAGGGAGAGGACAGGATATGGGACATGTGCTGCCATGGATTGTGCCTCGTATCTTGTGGTTGTGTGGTTTGGGGGATTTTTACACCCAGATAAGTGCTGTTTGTTTGTTTGTCATTGTTTTCATGCATTTTGGAAGATAAAGCGATAAGGTGATTCCTGTGGCGAATTCATAATGCATTGTGCCGCTGGCTCCTCTTTGTATCCGATGACTATGTGGAATGTAGCTAATGCCGGTGTAGCCGTTCTTTATCCATTACCCTGGCAGAGTTAATGGTCCTACAATTGTCTGCATATCCAGCAGCCTAGAGGTTTTCTTGCATGTAAGAAAACCAAACCTTCCCCAACAACCTCTGATGGTGAGACGGGTCTACGGAGTGGAGTATCGTACAGGAAAAGGTCCATCTCTGGCTCCCAGAAGAATTTAGTTATGGTCTCCTTGAAAATATTGACAAGGGGTTGTACTGTAGACTTCAGTTACATAGCCTGCAGTTGTGTAATCCTGTAAAACCCAAGTAAGTTTCCTGTTTTTCCCAAAATCATGAATTGTATAAGAAAATCAATCAGATGGAGACCATGTGTTTGTCAGGATCTCGGGGAAAGCTGGGACACATTACACGTTTGGTGTCCAGCCACCTTATTTACATAAAAATGCTCAATCTGTCTCCAACATGATTGTGGAAAGAGGCCCCCTAGTGGCAGCACCTCCCTCCGGGCATCTGTGTCCACAGATGCCCATGATAAACTATTCATGTATAATGAAAGCAGAACCACCCGGCCTACTCGCCCAAATCTGCACTGTTCCTTAAATAATCATCTGGGTGTTTCTTCTTTTAACTAAATAGGTTGATGAAAAAAGTTTGTTCCCCTTGAGATGTATCAGTTTATTGTCAGATGGAAGGTCCTAAGTGCCCGGAAAGCTATAATAATGTCCTACTTATTAAATGTGATACTTTTATATTGAAAAAAATATGTTAACCCAGTGGTTCCCAAACTGTGCGCCTAGGCTCCCTGGGGTACCTCGGCGATCTCATAGGGGGGCCTCGGCCAGGGCTAGTGGTAAGCAAGGCAGGGGATTTCTTGGTAATTATTTTGGCTTAGGGGTGCCTTGAAAAAGTTATGGAGACTCTAAGGGTGCCTTGAACTGAAAAAGTTTGGGATCCACTGTGTTAACCAATTAAATTCTAACTGTCATTATTCTAGTGCAGTTTAGAAAATGAAACCAAACACCTGATTGGTTGCTATGGATGACAGCACCTTTTATATCCTGCACCAGTTTTCCTTCACGTCCCCATGAATATGCATCTCTGTATAGTATACAAATATGGATAAAACAATTCCAAGCGTAAACTTTCTTTATCACCTACAACGTAAAAAATGTTACTAAAACATGAAAAATATGGTTTACAAAAAACAACGAGGTTCCGCAGTATCCACTATATGTTTCTGCACAAATTACGTTAATGATCAAATCGCTCAATTTTGCTTGCACCCCCTAGGAGGTGCAAGCAAAAATTTGTGAAAATCATTATCTACACATCATGTGCAAGGCTACTAAGGAAACCACAAGGACAACTGAATCACCCCCCATAAAATCAAGTCAAATGTCCAAAAGGAATATATAGCAATATATTTGTGCAATTATGCCAGAGTATGCAAGGATGAAAACCTAGTTACAATATATAAAACAGGCACAATCGCGTCATACTATTGTGATACAAACAATGCACAATAGTGTGATACTGATAAAATGGTGATTCATGCTGAATACCACCACCCACAATACAGTTATATACTCTTTTAGATTTTCTCCCTACACATGCAATATGACAGATAAATTGCCATCTGCATGCAAAGGGTTAATTTAACATTATATAATGCATACATGCAGTCTGAATAGCTATCACCTGGTGAAGTGTGTAAAGTGAAACGCGTAGGTGGGATGATCCTGTTCCGTCATGTTGTTGGTGGCTAACTCTGCTACCGCTACCAGAGCAGTAACGTGAGCCTGTGACTGATTCCATGAACTAGAGGCGGCTCTGGGCAGGTGTCCTGGTCACAACGAGGCCTTCGGGAGAGACTGACTTCATCGTTATACAAAGCTACTATGACACTGTGGTACTATGTGAAACCTCAGAGTGGATAAGTGCCTCAAGACCAGGGCCTGATTAAGGGTTCTGGCCGCCCTAGGCTAATACGGCCGCAGCGCCCCCCCCCTCCTCCGAATATATAGGTGTATAGGAACACTCCTGAATATGAATGTTCAGGTGTATTCTCCAGCATTCAAATTTAGACAGATTGTGCCATTGTCTCTTACCTGTCCTTGCTCTTCTCTCTTGCAACTTTTTTATCCTCTCGCTGGCTTCTGGAAAGTTGGCGTCCTTTTTTGAAAATGCAAAAATGTATTATAATGCAAACCCTGAATGATTAGGCCCTTTAGTTAAAACAAAACACTCCATTATGGCCAGCTAAAAGTACCCCATTGGACAGGCATATATAAGCAATATCTGAATATTTGTTGTCAATCAAATACAAACCTCTACCAGCCCCATCTCACTAATATTTAGTATTCTAGTGATTGCTGAGACCACCCATGTGACCACCACACAATCATGAGATTCTGCCCCCCAAAGCTGCTCTATTTTTTAAATACCCCCTGCAGCCATTTTCCTTAACCACAACCCCCCCCCCCCCACAGCCATTTTCCTTAACCCCTGCTGCAGCCATTTTCTTTACCTCCCACCCTGCATCCACCCCCCTTGCAGCTATTTTCCTTACCTCCACTCTGCTAGCAAGCTATCCCCCCCGTCACATCAAAACTCCCCCAGTCACATATATCAGCCCCCCTCCTCTGCCCTCCTTCATACATATCAACCTCTCTACCTCCCTATAGATTTTCATGGCAGCCCCCCCCTCCCACCCTATAGATTTGTATGACAGTCCCCCTCTCCCTCCCTATACATATACATGACAGTCCCCCCTCTCCCTCCCTATAGATATGCAGGGTAGTCCCCCCCCCCTCCCTATAGATATGCAGGGTAGTTCCCCCCCTCCCTATAGATATGCAGGGTAGTTCCCCCCCTTCCTATAGATATGCAGGGTAGTTCCCCCCCCTTCCTAAAGATATGCAGGGCAGTTCCCCCCCTCCCTATAGATATGCAGGGCAGTTCCCCCCCTCCTTATAGATATGCAGGGCAGTCCCCCCCCCCTCCCTATAGATATGCAGGGCAGTTCCCCCCCCCCTCCCTATAGATATGCAGGGCAGTTCCCCCCCTCCCTATAGATATGCAGGGCAGTTCCCCCCCCCCCCCTCCCTATAGATATGCAAGGCAGTTCCCCCCCCTCCCTATAGATATGCAGGGCAGTTCCCCCCCCTCCCTATAGATATGCAGGGCAGTTCCCCCCCTCCCTATAGATATGCAGGGCATTTCCCCCCCCCTCCCTATAGATCATACTTGCCAACTCTCCCGCATTGTCCGGGAGACTCCCGCATTTTGCGAGAGTCTCCCGGACGAGTGTGGCAATCTCCCTGATAGGAAGGGGGAAAAATTTAGTTTAAACGCCGCGATTCACCCGGAATCGCGGCGTTTAGCCCCGCCCCCACTGTAAAATGACGCGATTTGCGTCATTCCGTCACGGGGGCGGGGCCAAAATGACGCGATTTCGCAGCCCCGCCCCCTGCACGCCCACGTCCCAGCCGGCATCTCCCGGAAAAAAAATAAAAAATGTTGGCAAGTATGCTATAGATATGCAGGGCAGTTCCCCCCCCCGCTCCCTATAGATATGCAGGGCAGTCCCCCCCTCCCTATAGATATGCAGGGCAGTTCCCCCCCCTCCCTATAGATATGCAGGGCAGTTCCCCCCCCCTCCCTATAGATATGCAGGGCAGTTCCCCCCCCCCCTTCCTGTAGATATGCAGGGCAGTTCCCCCCCTCCCTATAGATATGCAGGGCAGTTCCCCCCCCTCCCTATAGATATGCAGGGCAGTTCCCCCCCCCCCTCCCTATAGATATGCAGGGCAGTCCCCCCCCTCCCTATAGATATTCAGGGCAGTTCCCCCCCCTCCCTATAGATATGCAGGGCAGTTTCCCCCCCCTCCCTATAGATATGCAGGGCAGTTCCCCCCCCCCCTCCCTATAGATATGCAGGGCAGTTCTCCCCCCTCCCTATAGATATGCAGGGCAGTTCCCCCCCCTCCCTATAGATATGCAGGGCAGTTCCCCCCCCTCCCTATAGATATGCAGGGCAGTTCCTCCCCCTCCCTATATATATATGCAGGGCAGTTCCCCCCTTCACTTACCTGTAGTTGTGCCAGCGTCGCTCCTCTCCTCAGATCAGCAGCCTGGCGATTGGCTGTGTGTTGCTAACCACTGACCACCAATGCTTTTGATCGACGAGCCCTCCACCCCCCGCGGCGATCCCCCCCCCCCCCGCGGCGATCCCCAGCGGCGACCCCCCCCCTCCCCCAATGAATGAAGAAAAAAAAATATATTTTTTTTAAACAAAAAAAAATTAAAAAACTAAAATAAAAATATTTAAAAAAAAAAAAAAATACCCACAGTGCAGCACCCCCCGGGACCCAGCGCCCCAGGCTGCAGCTGGTCAGCCTAGTGGTTGATCAGGCCCTGCTCAAGACCCAAATTAAGATAAGCCTAATCCAAATTTTTAAGGTTACATTATTTGAAATCACCTATTACTTGGTGGGGCCTATTTCTCATCCGATCGTTGCCACCTGATCGTGGCAATGACCTCTAATTTTTATCAACACTTAAAAGTCAGTTTAACAAAAAATATTAACCGACAGTGAAGCAAATACTCAGCTGCCTTGTCGATATTGGTCTTAACTGTTAAATCACCACATCGCCGGGCCAGTCTCTGCCTATGGGCGCATGAGTGAGACAGGTTGCCCAGAACTGGGCTCTCAGTTCCACGGAGTAAAACAAAAAAAGTTTAAATGAGATCAAATGTATTTTAAAAATACTTTACTCAGTGATAACAGAACGTCAGAACATACAGTATATTGGGGCGGTACAAGAACTGCTTCTTACCCCCTGCATAACCCTCTGATGTAAAGGACAAAACGAAAAAAGCTCTATTGACGACTTTTCGACCCTTTGATGCTCCTCTATTTCCACTTAAACAGTAGCTGACTGAGGCCCTTCACTTTTGCAAGAGTAAGACGGTGACATTCTTTTTATTACATAAATTCACGGCAGACAGGTCCCATCTGACAATTATAGGGTTAACACAACATTATTAAAAAAAACATGTTTAACAGAATAACAGGAAAACTGCCCAGTCCCCCAATCACACACTGGTTTACTCCGGAGCTACGAGTCATACACAGCCAATTAAATAATCCCTTGCATGACAAAGCTCTTGTAGTTCATTTTATTGAAAAGGATTTATTTAGGTTATTATGTGTTATTACAGATAATCTTTCACTTCCTGCAGGACAATCAGCGTTTGGAACCTCCGCTTTGCGATTCGGCAACAGCTGCAGCCGCTTAACGCCCAATCTCCTGACCACAAATGCAAAAATACATAAAAAAGAAAAATTGCAGGAATGTGGTTCAGCAAACGGGTGGGTAAAAAGTGCCTGACATGGGGTCAGTAGAGCCGCACTAAGACACATCTCGGACTTTGGTTTACATTATAATACAAGTTCTGGCATAGCTGAGACCTTAACCAGCTGCCATAATTCTGGGAAGGTTTCATTCTGTTTAGATTAATGTAAAGGTTGCACAATATTACTATATTACTATGCTGTGAAAATCAAATAATTGGATGAAGTCATTTCAAATTAATAACCATCGATTTAATTGGCATTATCTGAAAATATGCAAATAGCACGCTACGGCGTGGAAGGGTGTATTACACAATAACACTAGTGAACACTTCTACATACATTTACACTCACACATACATTTGTAAATAGTTTACCTCAACAAAGTTCCAGCACATAGTCTTTTATAATCAAATGCAACAGATTTAATAGTTTAATATAATAATGTTAAACCACTTTATTTATATCTAAGGTTCAGGATATAGGAAATGTGTCATATTCAGTGTCATACTAATTCACTTTCTACCATTAGACATCCGCTACAATCGGCTAAGCGATCGCACCCTGCGTATGCTACTTATGGAAGATTAAGGATTGATGCTCAGAATAATATTGTATCTTTAATGCTAATATTAGAGATGAGCGCACTCGGATTTCTGAAATCCGAGCCCACCCGAACGTTGCGGATCCGAGACGGATCCGGGTATTCCCGCCAATTGCAAAACTGAAAGCGAGGCTCTGAGTCATAATCCCGCTGTCGGATCTCGCGATACTCGGATCCTATAAATTCCCCGCTAGTCGCCGCCATCTTCACTTGGGCATTGATCAGGGTAGAGGGAGGGTGTGTTAGGTGGTCCTCTGTCCTGCTATATCTCGTGCTGTTCAGTTCTGTGCTGTGCTGTGCTCAGTCCAGTGGTGCTGTGTCCTGTGCTCTGTCCTTCTGAGGTCAGTGGTGCTGCTGGGTCCTGTGCTGTGTCCTGTTCAGTCCAGTGGTGCTGTGTCCTGTGCTCTGTCCTTCTGAGTTCAGTGGTGCTGCTGGGTCCTGTGCTTTGTCCTGTTCAGTCCAGTGGTGCTGTGTCCTGTGCTCTGTCCTTCTGAGTTCAGTGGTGCTGCTGGGTCCTGTGCTGTGTCCTGTTCAGTCCAGTGGTGCTGTGTCTTGTGCTCTGTCCTTCTAAATTCAGTGGTGCTGCTGGGTCCTGTGCTGTGTCCTGTTCAGTCCAGTGGTGCTGTGTCCTGTGCTCTGTCCTTCTAAGGGCATTGTTATTTCCCCATTATTCCCAAATTATAAAAAATTTCAAAAAAAGTTATAAAAAAAATAACAAAAAAAGTAATCATAAAAAAAAAAAAATATCCCAAAACAATCCTGCAGTATAAGTCCATTGGTACTGCTATATTACAAAGTTCACTGATTCAGCAGTATAAGTCTAGTGGTACTGCTATATTACAAAGTTCACTGATTTTGCAGTATAAGTCTATTGGTACTGCTATATTACAAAGTTCACTCATTCTGCAGTATAAGTCCAGTGGTACTGCAATATTACAAAGTTCACTCATTCTGCAGTATAAGTCCAGTGGTACTGCAATATTACAAAGTTCACTCATTCTGCAGTATAAGTCCAGTGGTACTGCAATATTACAAAGTTCACTCATTCTGCAGTATAAGTCCATTGTTGTTACTGCCATATTACAAATTTCACTGATTCTGCAGTATAAGTCCAGTGGTACTGCTGTATAACTCCAATCCAGTGGTACTCTCCTGTGCCGCATATAATTTTTAAAGGGTTTGCCGAGTGTGTGTGGCTTCGGGGTACACTCCCTTGTGCTACATATAATGCAGAACAAAAATTTGGAGGATAAAGTAGGGAAAGATCAAGACCCACTTCCTCCTAATGCTGAAACTGCTGCCACTAGTCATGACATTGTTATATGCGTATTGTCGCTAACCAATAACGATTGTCGAACCTCGATTTGGGTTTCCAATGCACAAAGATTTATTCGCAAATAGTAGAATAATATACTCAAGCGAATTGATAATAAATACAGCCGTTACTTATCGCAGGCGCTCTGGATCCAGTGTGCAGTCATTCAATCCTGAAGTCTGGGGACAAGATGTCTGAACACTAGATGTGAAGCTGCTGCTTATATACACACAGAAATACAGTAATACAATGAAGGTGGTATAGCTTGCATCTATTGATCCAGGTCTCAGGAAGGTCCAAGGGGTTGTCAATCATTGGCTAGCTCATCCTAAGGAATCCAAAGGAGGGGGTCACCTCTCCAGGGGGTATGCTCGGTTCTTCCCGCCAAGATTCCTTAGTCTTAAGTAGTTCATAATTCCCTATCATTCATAACTTGTGTATGCACTTCTGCGATTCTTTCGCAGAGTGAACCAAACAGTAGGAAATGTAAAGAGGTTTATTATGATACTACTCATGTTATGATTCCTTCAACCTGTTCCATATATTTCAATAATATGCATGTAACTTTAATATAACATATAAATACTACTATATTTCGATATAACTGACTATGTGTTGCAACTACCATTAATGTGTACTATTTTATAAGTATGCGTGTTTGTGCGAATGTATGGTAAAAGACCAATTACTGTTGCTGCCATGTGTAGTAGCTGCGTACGCCCTTCAACGCCGTAGCGTGCCCTTGTACACCATAGCGTACCGTACGCATCTTTTCAGACAAAGACAACCAAGTTTGCTCGACTTTAATTGAAATGACTTTATCCAATTTGCTGACTTCGACAACATAGACGATGAAATGCTATCAACGTCGTCTGGCAAGCCCGATGCCCAATCTCCTAGTACAGGGCATGTAAAGTCCAAAAAGCCCAAGTTCAGTAAAAGTAGCAAAAAGAGAAACTTAAAATCATCTGAGGAGAAACGTAAAGTTGCCAATATGCCATTTACGACACGCAGTGGCAAGGAACGGATTAGGCCCTGGCCCATGTTCATGACTTGTGGTTCAGCTTCACCATAGGAACTAAGCCCTCCTCCACCCCCCCCTATAAAAAATTTAAGAGAGTTATGCTGTCAGCAACAACACAGCAAACAACTCTGCCTTCTAAAGAGAAATTATCATAAATCCCCAAGGCGAGTCCAAGGGTGTTGGTGGTTGCGAAGCCTGACCTTCCCATCACTGTACAGGAAGAGGTGGCTCCTTCCACCATTTGCAGCACGCCCTCTGCATATGCTGGAAGAATCACCCACAGTCCAGTTACAGATTTGGCTAATGAAGGTGTGAATGTTGTACACCGGGAGGAGGATATTGATGTAGCTGGCACTGAGGATGTTGATGATTATGATGCAGACAGATACCAAATTGCCTCAATTCTCAATTTTTATTTATATTCTAGATTATATAATGGCTGAATAGTTTTCTATTTTACTCCTAGTGGAGAGGGGATCTGATGCAGACAGATACCAAACTGCCTTTGTCCATTTCTTTGTATATTTGAATTTCTAGTACTACAGTCTATGCAGGCTGCTTTTTTTTATATTCAACTACAAGTGTAGGGGCGGGGGTGTGGGGGGGGGGGGGGGGGGGGGGGGCTAGGGGCAATAGATAGCCACCAAAGTAACGTGGTCCATTTAATTTCACTTTCTAGCTCCACAGTCTGTGCAGCCTGCTTTTTTTATCTTCAAAGTATTTACAAGCCTTGCAATCTAAATTAACAAGAGGTAGTGACGTGCTTAGAACTCCACCCTCTATATGCTGCAGGAGGAGCATCAAAAGGCCATTCAAGCCTACACAGCCACCTACGACATAGGAAAAGGAGTGGGGATGCGCCTGAGTCAAGCGCACTGGAGAATGATTTCCGTGTTGTGCAAGGTTCTGCAGCCATTTGAACTTGCCACACGAGAAGTCAGTTCCGACACTGCCAACTTGAGTCAGGTGATTCCCCTGATCAGGCTTTTGCAGAAGCAGCTGGAGAAAGTGAGGGAGGAGCTAGTACACCATTGCGATTCCACCAAGCATGTTGCTCTTGTGGATGAAGCCCTTCGTACCGCTTTGCCAGGATCCAAGGGTGGTCAGTCTTTTAAAGTCAGAGGAATACATTCTGCCCACCGTTCTCGATCCTTGGTTTAAAGCGTATGTTGTGTATCTGTTTCCGGCGGACACAAGTCTACAGTGGTGCAAAGACCTGCTGGTCAGGAGATTGTCCTCTGAAGAGGACCGTGACATGCCGGACCGTGACATGCCACCAGCTCCACCTTCATTTTCATCACTGTTTGTGCAGTTCCAAAAAAGAGGAACTGCCATTTCTATTGCTACCTTCTGTCTTTCTGTATTTCCTGTGTCCTGTGGTCTGTTCTGCTAAGGGCATTGTTATTTCCAAGTTATCCAAAAGTTTTAGAAAAACAAATTTAAATTGATAAAAAAAATTATAAAAAATTAATTAAAAAAAAAATAATAAAAATTTTTCTAAAAATAATTGGAAAAAAATATTACAAAATTTTAAAAAATCTAGCTTGTACTGCTATTTAAAAGTCTAACTACGATCATTCACTGTTGCTGTACCCAAAAATAATAGGTACTGCTATTAAAGTACAGTCCAGTGGTACTCTCCTGTGCCGCAGATAATTTGTAAAAGCTTTGCCGAGTGTGTGTAGTTATTTATCACAGGTTTTAAGAAGAGGCACAACACTGACAACCTGTTAGAGAAACTGAGGGAAATAATCTCTCTGTGGATTACCCCACTTAGACTCTCCTGGGGATTCGAATAACTGCCATTTCTAGTACTACCTTCTTTCTTTCTATATTTAAAAAAAAAACCAAAACTGTCATTTCTATTACTACGTTGTTTGTGCAGTCACAAAAAAGAGGAACTGCGCCCTAAACTGCTATGTTGGTTTTAGACGTCCATCCGGTGTCCGCCATCTGTGCACTGGAATTCAGACCAGTTGAGGGTTTTATTATTATATTGTGGCCCCGGTACCAAATTGGGTACCGGAGCCACTCCACTACGCAGTCCAGATACTTGTTTGGTGGAATTCAGACCAGTTGAGGGATTTTTTATTATATTGTGGGGACCACTCCACTACGCAGTCCAGATACTTGTTTGGTGGAATTCAGACCAGTTGAGGGATTTTTTATTATATTGTGGGGACCACTCCACTACGCAGTCCAGATACTTGTTTGGTGGAATTCAGACCAGTAGAGGGATTTTTTATTATATTGTGGGGACCACTCCACTACGCAGTCCAGATACTTGTTTGGTGGAATTCAGAACAATTGAGTTTTTTTTTTATTATATTATGGCCCCAGTATCAAATTGGGTACCGGGGTCACTCCACTACGCAGTCCAGATACTTGTTTGGTGGAATTCAGAACAATTGTTTTTTTTTTATTATATTGTGGGGACCACTCCACTACGCAGTCCAGATACTTTTTTGGTGGAATTCAGACCAGTTGAGGGTTTTTTTATTATATTGTGGGGACCACTCCACTATGCAGTCCAGATACTTTTTTGGTGGAATTCAGAACAATTGTTTTTTTTTATTATTATATTGTGGGGACCACTCCACTACGCAGTCCAGATACTTTTTTGGTGGAATTCAGACGAGTTGAGGTTTTTTTTATTATATTGTGGGGACCACTCCACTACGCAGTCCAGATACTTTTTTGGTGGAATTCAGACCAGTTGAGTGTTTTTTTATATTGTGGGGACCACTCCACTACGCAGTCCAGATACTTTTTTGGTGGAATTGAGACCAGTTGAGGGTGATATATTGTGTTTGGTACCGGGACCACTCCCCTATGCAGTCCAGAAAGCTACCTCGGTGAAATGTTTTGGACTAAAAACAATATTGTGAGGTGTGAGGGTGTTTAGAATAGACTGGAAATTAGTGGAAATGATTGTTATTGAATGTTATTGAGGTTAATAATAGCGTAGGAGTGAAAATAAGCCCAAAAACTTAATTTTGGAACTTTTTATGTTTTTTTCAAAAAAATCCGAATCCAAAACCTTAAATCCGAACCAAAACCTTTCGACAGGTGTTTTGCAAAACAAATCCGAACCCAAAACATCAAGCAAATCCGAACCCAAAACACAAAACACGAGACACCAAAAGTGGCCGGTGCACATCCCTAGCTAATATACCACTTTAAACAAGCATCTCGGTGGGACGACACATAGGCAACTGTTGGAGAGTTGACCCCCACCCTTGGAGGGCATCGTTTGAACCGACCTATGACCTGCATTATACTGGACTGTCCTGAACCCTGAACCAATGGAAATACACTATGACATCACCACTGTGTTTTATGTACCACAAACTGTTTATAAACCAGGCACTGAGTCCATCATTCAGTCTACTTTGACCACAGGACTGAATGACTGTATGCTGGAACCAGTGCGCTGCATATGTATCATCTGTGTACTTTATTTTATTTAATTGTTATTTGTTACATCTTGCTATAAAATCTACTTCATACGCAGGAATCACATTGATCACAGCGGACAATATTTATTGATAGCGACTAGACAAACATAACAATGCATACAGGATGCGTGAATGGACATGTATTCTCAGATAAGGTAAATATAATCACACACAGCAAAAAGTACTGACCTGCCCCAATCAATATCTTATATTAACAAAATCAAAAAGTACAATTACCTAATAAATTAGTGTTTAGAAAATTGTGCTGGGTTCGAAATATTAAATGTGATTGACAAATGTTCTACAATGGTGATTGTGAAGATACATGGTTCTCAAATCACTCAGACACGGTATTAGAGGAAAAATAGAAGGATGATTTATTCTGCAGAAAAGGATTATATACAGCATGGCCCCCTGAACAATAGCAAGTCCAACAAGTGAGGAAATCAGTTCAAATAAATCCAGTGAGATATTTTCCACAGCGAATCTCTGGAAGAGCATCACCTCTTGGCCAAAGTCAGTCACTCTCTCTCAGATCCCAGGCTAGCCTCTTTTATCACCTCATAATCCCACCTTGGGAATGCCTACCCAGGGGAGTTGCAAAAGGTCTCGATTGGTGGGTGTGAGGATACCACCCTTAGCTGGGATGGCAGTTACCCTCTGTGGGATTCAACTCAATCGGGTAGACCAGAGTATATCCAAAATAAGGCTTTAGTATGACAGCACAACACCACAAGACGTTCACAAGTTACAGGGTAAATGGTAGCATGTATCCTCCAGCAGCAGTCAGCACTACAAAGTAATAATCTCAGTCTCTTTCAGAGTCTTATCCTCCTGCAATATTACCACTACCGATTAGCTAGACAGTTACGGTGTTATCCAGCCTGGGTTACTGGCTCACACAGACCCTGTCCTGGTAGGGTTTCCTCCAGCAGAACCATGATGCCTGGCCCAGAGTCCTTTTCGCTGACGTCTTGTACACCTCCTCTCCCTATATTCTTCACTGTATACACAGGGAGTAGGGTCAAATGTCTCAACTCCCCCTTACAGCAGGGGTCTCTCAGTGGACACTTTAGCTGTTAGACATACTGTCTCCGTTACCTTGATTATACAGTGGAATGGCTTGATTCAATTAACTATTTGGCTGAATACACTAAACAAAGGGTTACAATATAACATCAAGGAATGACACTTCATGCTTGCGTGAAACAACAAGACATTTGACACATGGTATCTGCAACATTACACAATCTGAGTCTGTGATATATTTTGATACAATAACATTTATATTGATACATATTAATACATTTCCCAATGCTATTTTAGCCAGTATATTACTGTGGAGGCACATTGCATATCATCTAGACCATGATTGTCCAACCCGCGGCCCGCGGGCCGCATGCGGCCCAGCACACCTGTAAATGTGGCCCAGAAGGAGTTTGGGTTGTGGCAAGGGGGCAGTACTGTTAATGGAAAAAAAATTCCTGCAAAAAAAGAAAATACTTACCTTGCAGTCACGTCAGCTGATACTCCGGCTCCCTCCCTTGTCTCCTCCTCCGTGTGGTGCTCGCAGTGAATGTCGGGCGTGATGTCATCACGCCCAACATCCATTGCGGAGCGCAGCACAGAGATGTATATGTCAGGCACCGCAGGCCTGGTCAGGGCACCCTGATATACAATACCTGGCTTAAATGCACTTTATTGATATTGCATCGAAACAATACAAAAAGTGATTATAGTATAATAACTAGAGAGGATTTTTTGAACAGGGAGATTGAAAGGTAAGTATAGGGGGATTTGAAGAAAAAAAAGTGATATATATATATATATATATATATATATATATATATATATATCACTTTTTTTTCTCTTATATATATGTTAACTATGTTTTCTATGGTTTTTTGGATGATCAGCTATCGTTATTGTATCTTATGTGCGGCCCGAACCAACTCGTGATCTTCCAATGTGGCCCAGGGGATCTAAAAGGTTGGACACCCCTGATCTAGACGTTCTAACCTAATTACCTCTTAGATTAATTGTTGACCTATCTAATTAACTTGGGCAGTCAGCTAGTTAACTCAGACATTGTTCTGATTACAAACCAAATCTAAGCTGCACCTCATAACAAGGACATTTGAGACAAATGGTAATTACATTAGCTAACACAAGCAAAATAACTTCTCCTGTCCTGTTATTTTCCAACAGTATGGCAATATTCTGTATATTTCTAATACATACAATATTGCAGGTAATGGCAAAAAGTAGCAAGAGGAAAATGTACCTAATAACATGAAATAATAATAGAAATAATACACCGATACTCTGGTGTATATACTTAGACTGGGCCAAGGATTAAAAAGTACATTAAATTGTGAGAAATGGGTGATAAATAACAAGTTCTCAGTCCAGAAGCACCCAGTATCCTGACATTGGGCTTCTCACATTATCCAGCCCCCTCCACTACCTCCCTCAGGTGTCTTCCCAAGGTGACCCCTGCTGGGCCCCGGTTCCTGGATGTCCGTAGAGCTCACTAGTGGACAATATGGAGAAAATAGAAATATCAATGGTAACTTAATTCACTAAACTCATTAGTGTTCACTGCAGAGGTGGGAATTAACCCCTGAAGTGCACAGGAACAATCAATTGTTTTCTAGCCATTCCTGGCTCTAGAAGGTCAGCCTTGGCAGGCACCCTGTGCAACCTCCCTTCTTCCCACACGATCCTATCCTCCTGAGGTCCCCAATCTGTACTTTCCGCTGCACTGCAGAGACCATCTAAGGACAGGTCAGTCGGTTGGGCTTCCCTAAATGCAGTCCTGACTACCACCCCTAGATTCATGTTAATGCCAGGTAAGTCTGACACACCGTTACTCACCGACAGCGGTTCAGGTGGTGTAGCAGCTGATCCAACAAAGACTTCTGGTGCTGGTATGGTTGGGTCCTCGGGAGCTCTCTCCAAAGCCCGTGATTGGGTAATAGCTCCCACAAAGTAACTGGCCAATCCACCAGAATAATGTGGGTAGGTAATCCATCCAAAAGTCCCACATTAACCTCGTCCAAACCATGGCCCCAATCCAAATTAACCCTGGAAATGGGGATAACTGTAATCTGGCACCCCGCCATCAAAATTTTGATTTTAGCCATTGGTTAAATGGGACTAAACTTGGCTATATTAGAGTAATAGAAGCCCCCGAGTCCCAGAGCCCCTGTGTTATTCTCAGGGGAGTCCCTCAGTCAGTATTAGTATCAGCTCAGCAGCGCGAAGAGTCTAACAGCCTCTCAGGTCTTCACCATGAACTACCGCAAGGCAGGATGAGCTTGGCTGCTGATAAACTGCAGGTCGCGGCCCCTACTAAGCTTACAAATGTGAGGGATACACAAGCGGCAAAGCAATACTGGAAAGCTACCTGTGGCCATAGCCAAATGTACAGCGGAGAGACCTCCAAGGGTAGGTAAGGTACAGCCGGGTCTGGTACACCAGGAAGTCACAGGTGATGCAGGGAGGAACACAAGAAGGAACACAGGGAGCAGATACAGGGAGCCAGGAGTGTAACCTCCTGCTCAGACACAGAGCTTGCGTCGGAGCGCGATTTAAATACAGAGGACAGGCCAAGTTTTGAATTCCCCGACAGGGGTCACATGGTCGTCGCTGCTGCAACCCGGAAGTGACAGACGGCCAGCTGCGCGAGGATCGTTAAGTATTACACCCTGCAGTTCCTGGACATTCACTTTTACAGACTGCAGGTGTCCCTTCATATTTGCAGGGGTAGCCATCCCGATTGTCGCACCACCATCACCTGATAGACTACTTCCTCCGCCTCTGGCACAGCAGGATAGTAGTACCACTCCCCACCCTCAATTGATCTTCTTTGGCACACTGAAACTCAGGGCACAGCTGGTCTCAATCCAGGGAACGGTCTTCCTCCCCATGGGCAATTTCTTTGTATGTGTCCAGGTTGTTGGCAAGTGTAGCACCTCCTACTGCTGGACCACGAGGTCTGGGCACACTAAAGTGCGCATCTGGGGTACGTGGCGACATGGGGCATGATGTAGCCGGTGGTGTATCTCGATTGGGTGGGGTCCTTCAAATAGTTGCCTATTTACCTCTGCTAGGTCCTCTCCATTGGGGACAGTTTGCCAGGAATTCATTAGCTAATGCTGCTGCTTTGTCTGGGTTAGTGGGAATTCTGTCCCCCACCCACTCTCTAATTTCTGGAGCCATTTTATTCATTAGCTGCTTCAATATAAAGATGTTTTAAATGTCTGTTACAGTTGTGGCTTGCTTCCCTTCTAGCCACTGATTACAGTTTCTTCGCAATAAAATGCAAACTCCGCATAAGAAGAGTCAATGCTTCTTGCCATGGTTCTGAACTTAGAGCAGTAGGATTCAGGGATGACCGCATATCGAGCCAACAATACTTTCCAAATCTCCTGGTAGTCTGTTCCTTGCTCTAGGTATCAAATATTTTGACCACTCCACCCCAGGTATATAATGCATTGCCGTCATGGACTCATAACTGAAGGTGAGTGTCAATGTCCGTGGCTGACTCCACAAAGAGTGGTACATCATGATATCCCAATCGCAGCGTCTGTCTTCCTTCCAATACTGACACTGATTCCATTGCAGGTACCACGACCGGTCTACCCAGTGCTGCTCCCAATACTGCTGCCCTCTCATTTGCAGCAACTCTTGGTCCAAGTACATCCAATCAAATCTGCAGCTGTTCCGTGTTGCCGAAGGTTATTGCAGCTGCCTGGGATGTGATCCCCCTGGTTTCATTACTGGGTTCCACTGATGGGCCCTGAACCGCGTCCTCCATTTCCTTCTTCTTAACAGGGTTTTCTAAGTCCCACTGATCCAATTTTTCGATTGGGGACACCCTGGTATCCGTAAAGTTGATCACAATTTTTCTTGCCTGACAAAGTTCCTGCAGGTTTCCTTTCTTGGTGTTTCTGTATGTTTGTGCTGCAGCCTCTATTCTACCGTGCCTTTCCAATTCCGTGTTTGTCATTGAGTGATCCCACTGCTTACCATCAAAATCACTCAGAAACAGTATTAGAGGACAAATAGAAGATTTATTCTGCAGAACAGGATTAAATACAGCACGGCCCCCTTAACAATAGCAGGTCCAACAAGGAAATCAGTTGAAATAAATTCAGTGAGACAAGTTCCACAGCACAACTCTGGAAGAGCATCACCTCTTGGCCAAGTGTTAGTCACACACATGTCCAGCTCCCAGGGTAGCCTCTTTTTATCATCTCCTAATCCCACCTTGGGAGCTGCCTGCCCAGGGAAGTTGCAAAAGGTCTCGATTGATGGGCTGCTTACACTATCCAGTCCCCTCCCCTATCTCCCCAGGTGTCTTCCCTCAGGTGACCCCTGCTGGGTCCGGCTCCTGGCTGGCTGTAGAGCTCACTAGTGGTCAATAGGGAGCAAACAGAAATAACAATGGTAGCTTAATTCACTCAACTCCTGAGTGTTTTCTGTGGAGGTGGATTTTAACCCCTGAAGTACTTTTCCAAGGAGATGTTAAAGTTACATCACTGATACTTTCTGAAATAAACATTGGCTGAAAAGTGCACTTCAGGTATGTATGATATTAAGGGTTGTAACACCATACACCACTGTCACGGGCACTAGGAGTCTTTACCCAGGGATCACCAGATGGTAGGCTTACCAGAGCAATGTAGATGGTAATAGCGTACTCTGGTAGCTGGGTGATCACGGAACATGAAATGATGGCCGATGAGATGCTCAGGAAAGTCTATGACTAGCAACACTGGTAATAATGAGGTAATAATACACAAGGAACTGTATGGACAAGGCACGTGAAGGTAGTCAGTGGTCTGCGATAGCAAGTTGTACCACTGCTATAGTGAGGAGGAATGTCCAACAGAAACAAGGAGGTGATGAGAGTCAGCGGTCTGCGGGTAGCAAGTTGTACCGCTGTCTGAGTGAAGGAATGGAATCCAAGTGGAGGTATCCGGGTAGTCAGTGGTCTGCGGTAGCAAGTTGTACCACTGCTATGTGAGAGGATAATGGAACAGGTGATACCGGAAACAGGGATCAGTGGTCTGACATCAGCAAGTTGTACCACTGAATATATATGTGAGGAGGTGCACAAGGGAAGACTGCAACACAGGATATACACAGGCACCTTATACACGATCCACAGTAATATGCACAATATAGATATATATATATATAAATGACTGAGCAGGTCTGCAATCTAGAAAGTCTCTTGAAGTAGTCCAGCACAATGATAACACAGTCAATGATAGCAATAGACTCAGCGGATAGCAGACTCCAGAGAGAACCAAACACAGTCCAGCAAGATATGCAATACACAGCACAGTCAATGAGAAGTATGCATACCGTGGTTCAGCAGTAGCAGTCAGATGGGAATGCAGCGGTACCTGAGCGGCTGGAGGCCGACTGGATAGGAAGTCCCTGGATAGGTGAGGCAGCGGTCTAGCAGGTGCAGAGCACAGGTGAGTAGACCAACAGGGACACGAATCCACAGGAGTCAGCAACACGTGGAACTGGACTCAGAAGGGACCCAGGAGAATGGAGATGATCCAGCAGAGGGTAGTAGATGAGATACAAATCCAATGCTGTCAGGAGGGTAGAGACCAGTGGAACACGTGAAGGCGTGGAGAGCGGATCAGCAGGAGATGGACGATAGCGCTGACCACAGCAGCAGGACTCAGCGGCACACGGAAGTAACCAGTAGCAACCACAGGAACCAACAGCGATGGGACACAGGAGTGCAGCGCAGGCCAGGAGCTGTTGATCACGAAGTGTAGCAGATAGTAATGCAAGCGGCAGTCTCGAGGAAGATACAACAGAGATGAGGTAAGTCTGTAGTGCACAGGGCAGCGGATAGGAATCAGCTGGCAGTCACGATGATGAACACAGGCGAGTTGCAAGCAGGAGACTGTAGTGCACGGAGGCAGTGGATAGTAATCAGCTGGCAGTCACAATGATGAACACAGGCGAGTTACCAGCAGGAAACTGTAGTGCACGGAGGCAGCGGATAGGAATCAGCTGGCAGTCACGATGATGAACACAGGCGAGTTGCAAGCAGGCGACTGTAGTGCACGGAGGCAGCGGATAGGAATCAGCAAACAGACTTGATGAGAAGCAGGTGAGTGAAGTAAAAGCTGGAGTGCACGGAGGCAGCGGATAGCAATGAGTAAACAGTCACATTGAAATAAAATAACGTTGAAGTGGTTTAGAAGACTGTAGTGCACGGAGGCAGCGGATAGGAATCGGCAAACAGTCACGATGATACAGTTGATGGTAGAAGTGGTATGGGAACCACAGTAGTAGAAGTGGTTTAGAAGACTGTAGTGCACGGAGGCAGCGGATAGGAATCAGCAAACAGTCACATTGAAATAAAATAACGTTGAAGTGGTTTAGAAGACTGTAGTGCACGGAGGCAGCGGATAGGAATCAGCAAACAGTCACGATGATACAGTTGATGGTAGAAGTGGTATGGGAACCACAGTAATAGAAGTGGTTTGGAAACCACAGGGATAGAAGTGGTTTGGAAACCACAGGAATCAGCAGCGCTGAATACACGAGGAATACAGGAACACCTTCAGAGACTCATGGGGAATGAGACTCCAAGATCAGGCAACGTGGTGTTGACCACAGGTGCTTAATATAGGGAGTGTTGCCTGATCTGCCAATTGAGTTAAAGGGGTATACACTGAAGTATAGAAAAGGGCTGCGCATGCGCAGACCCTCAGGATGGTGGACGGCCACGGTTCCTAAATGTCCGGGAAGAGGCACTCACGGTCCGGTGAGTGACAGTACCCCCCCTTTTAAAGGTGGGCACAGAACGCCTGGAACCGGGCTTGTCCGGATTTTTGGAGTAAAACTTCTTCAAAAGGGCAGGAGCATTAAGATCTTCAGCTTTGATCCAAGAGCGCTCCTCAGGACCAAAGCCCTTCCAATGAACGAGGAAGTGGAGGACTCCTCGCGAAATTTTTGCGTCTAGTACCTCAGTAATCTCGAAATCCTCCTCCTGATGAACTTGAACTGGCTGCGGAGCTGAGGGAGGAGTTGAGAAACGGTTGATAATAAGAGGTTTGAGCAAGGATACATGGAAGGCATTAGCAATCCGAAGATTCTTAGGAAGAAGAAGTCTCACACATACTGGATTGATTACTTGAATGATCCTATATGGACCAATAAAACGAGGGGCGAATTTCATAGATGGAACCTTCAAACGAATATTTTTGGTGGATAACCAGACACGATCTCCAATTTTTAGTGGTGGAATAGCCCGCCTCTTCTTATCTGCGAAAGATTTATATTTCATAGATGTCTTCTTTAAACAGGTTTTGACCTGAGACCAGATATTTTTAAAGGTCTGACAAGCAGTCTCCGCCGCAGGAACTTGGGTGGGCGGGAGGGCAGGAAATTCCGGAAAAGACGGATGGTGACCGTGAACCACCAGCACTTGACTTTTTGAAGATGACTCCTGAGATCCATCTTCAACGTCCGATGACGTCATGAACGCCCGATGAGGAGGAAGGCGTTCAGACTGAACTTTATCACATAGATCCGTAGATGAAGGATCTTGTGGAGGAGGACCTGGTGGAATAGACGAATGCTGTCTTTTGAATGAAACCATTTGGGAGAGACAACGATGATGACATTCAGTTCCCCAAGATGTAACTCGAGGAGTGCGCCAGTCAATCTGGGGAGAGTGACACTGAAGCCATGGAAGGCCTAAGACAATCGGACTTGTCGTAACAGGAAGGATTAAAAACGATATTTCTTCATGATGCAGAGCACCAATCTGAAGGGTTACTGGAGACGTACTCTGGGTGATGAGACCGTTGATGAGACGTGATCCATCGATAGCCGTCACAGTAATGGGAGTTTTTAAGGTAATCACTGGTAGAGACCATTGATTTACTAATGATTTGGAAATAAAATTTCCTGCTGCTCCGGAATCAATCAATGCCTGTGACTCAAAGGCTTTGGTAGCAAAGGAAATCGTAACATCAAAAGCGCAGGCTTTTAATTTCATGGAAGATGGAGAGGACTCCAGGAACCCTAACCTTATCTCCCCAGTATTGGTTAGAGCCCGGCATCTCCTGGGACAAGAATTGAGCATATGCGTAGAATCGGCACAATAGATACAAAGTCTATTCTTTATTCTTCGGTCCCTCTCCTCTAAAGTTAATTTGGAGCGACCTATCTCCATGGGTATCACCGGAGATGAAGCTGGGTGAAATTGAGGATTTGAGAGAAGAGGTGTTTTAACCGAAGTTGTTTTCTCAGGTTCTCTTTCACGAAACCTCAGGTCTACCCGATGGCAAAGAGAGATCAAATCTTCTAAAGAGGAGGGTAGTTCTTGTGAAGTCAGTGCGTTTTTAATTTTATCGGAAAGCCCCTGCCAGAAGGCGGCAACTAGTGCTTCAGTGTTCCACTGAAGTTCAGAGGCTAAGATCCTAAATCGAATGACGTACTGAGCCACAGTGCGAGATCCTTGGCGAAGACGGAGAATGCTGGATGCAGCGGAAATGACACGACCTGGTTCATCGAATACACTTCGGAACGTGGAAATAAACTCGGCACTATCCTGTAACAATGGATCGTTTCTTTCCCACAGAGGGGAAGCCCATGCGAGAGCTTGTCCAGAAAACAATGAAATAAGATAGGCCACTCTGGAACGATGGGTAGAAAAATTTTGAGGTTGGAGCTCAAAATGAACTGAGCATTGAGTAAGAAAACCCCTACAAGTTTTGGGGTCTCCATCGTATTTTGACGGAGTAGGCAGGTGAAGCGTGGAAGCTGTAAACACCTGGGATGGCACTGGGGAAACGGAGGAAGGCACAGGAGCATCAACAGTAGTTGTGGCATCTTGTACAGACGGTCTTTGGGAGGCTAACGCCTGGTAACACCGCAGTAAATGCCGTTGGCGAACTTCCTGTTGCTCAATACGAGTAACCAGATGCCGCAGCATCTCTTTGGCTGTAGGTTCCGTATCTGGGTCTGTCATGGCCTGATCTTACTGTCACGGGCACTAGGAGTCTTTACCCAGGGATCACCAGATGGTAGGCTTACCAGAGCAATGTAGATGGTAATAGCGTACTCTGGTAGCTGGGTGATCACGGAACATGAAATGATGGCCGATGAGATGCTCAGGAAAGTCTATGACTAGCAACACTGGTAATAATGAGGTAATAATACACAAGGAACTGTATGGACAAGGCACGTGAAGGTAGTCAGTGGTCTGCGATAGCAAGTTGTACCACTGCTATAGTGAGGAGGAATGTCCAACAGAAACAAGGAGGTGATGAGAGTCAGCGGTCTGCGGGTAGCAAGTTGTACCGCTGTCTGAGTGAAGGAATGGAATCCAAGTGGAGGTATCCGGGTAGTCAGTGGTCTGCGGTAGCAAGTTGTACCACTGCTATGTGAGAGGATAATGGAACAGGTGATACCGGAAACAGGGATCAGTGGTCTGACATCAGCAAGTTGTACCACTGAATATATATGTGAGGAGGTGCACAAGGGAAGACTGCAACACAGGATATACACAGGCACCTTATACACGATCCACAGTAATATGCACAATATAGATATATATATATATAAATGACTGAGCAGGTCTGCAATCTAGAAAGTCTCTTGAAGTAGTCCAGCACAATGATAACACAGTCAATGATAGCAATAGACTCAGCGGATAGCAGACTCCAGAGAGAACCAAACACAGTCCAGCAAGATATGCAATACACAGCACAGTCAATGAGAAGTATGCATACCGTGGTTCAGCAGTAGCAGTCAGATGGGAATGCAGCGGTACCTGAGCGGCTGGAGGCCGACTGGATAGGAAGTCCCTGGATAGGTGAGGCAGCGGTCTAGCAGGTGCAGAGCACAGGTGAGTAGACCAACAGGGACACGAATCCACAGGAGTCAGCAACACGTGGAACTGGACTCAGAAGGGACCCAGGAGAATGGAGATGATCCAGCAGAGGGTAGTAGATGAGATACAAATCCAATGCTGTCAGGAGGGTAGAGACCAGTGGAACACGTGAAGGCGTGGAGAGCGGATCAGCAGGAGATGGACGATAGCGCTGACCACAGCAGCAGGACTCAGCGGCACACGGAAGTAACCAGTAGCAACCACAGGAACCAACAGCGATGGGACACAGGAGTGCAGCGCAGGCCAGGAGCTGTTGATCACGAAGTGTAGCAGATAGTAATGCAAGCGGCAGTCTCGAGGAAGATACAACAGAGATGAGGTAAGTCTGTAGTGCACAGGGCAGCGGATAGGAATCAGCTGGCAGTCACGATGATGAACACAGGCGAGTTGCAAGCAGGAGACTGTAGTGCACGGAGGCAGTGGATAGTAATCAGCTGACAGTCACAATGATGAACACAGGCGAGTTACCAGCAGGAAACTGTAGTGCACGGAGGCAGCGGATAGGAATCAGCAAACAGACTTGATGAGAAGCAGGTGAGTGAAGTAAAAGCTGGAGTGCACGGAGGCAGCGGATAGCAATGAGTAAACAGTCACATTGAAATAAAATAACGTTGAAGTGGTTTAGAAGACTGTAGTGCACGGAGGCAGCGGATAGGAATCGGCAAACAGTCACGATGATACAGTTGATGGTAGAAGTGGTATGGGAACCACAGTAGTAGAAGTGGTTTAGAAGACTGTAGTGCACGGAGGCAGCGGATAGGAATCAGCAAACAGTCACATTGAAATAAAATAACGTTGAAGTGGTTTAGAAGACTGTAGTGCACGGAGGCAGCGGATAGGAATCAGCAAACAGTCACGATGATACAGTTGATGGTAGAAGTGGTATGGGAACCACAGTAATAGAAGTGGTTTGGAAACCACAGGGATAGAAGTGGTTTGGAAACCACAGGAATCAGCAGCGCTGAATACACGAGGAATACAGGAACACCTTCAGAGACTCATGGGGAATGAGACTCCAAGATCAGGCAACGTGGTGTTGACCACAGGTGCTTAATATAGGGAGTGTTGCCTGATCTGCCAATTGAGTTAAAGGGGTATACACTGAAGTATAGAAAAGGGCTGCGCATGCGCAGACCCTCAGGATGGTGGACGGCCACGGTTCCTAAATGTCCGGGAAGAGGCACTCACGGTCCGGTGAGTGACAACCATGCCCGTTGCTTTACAATGACATTTTAAGTTTCTTACCGGATCTGCCTTCTCACAGACATGTTGCTGAGGTTCTCTCAAGACTCAGGACCAATCACCTCTATTGCAAGCTCGAGAAATGTGTCTTCGAACTCACAGAGACTTCTTTTTTAGGATACATTGTTTCCGGAGACAACTTACGTATGGGCCCTGAGAAAGTGTGAGCCATCATTGAGTGGCCTATTCCGTTAGGCCTGAAGGCCATTCAAGGCTTCTTAGGGTTCGCCAACTATTATAGACAGTTTATTCAAAATTAAACTTCTATTGTGGCTCTCATTAATGCTTTGAACCAAAAAAAGTGCAGACACTAAAAGTTGGTCCCAGCTGGCTCTGTCTGCTATTAGCACCCTCAAGAAGGAGTTCTCCTCAGCTCCAGTTCTCAAACAACCTGATCCCTCTCAACTGTTCTTAGTTGAAGTAGACGATTCAGCAGTGGGAGGTGGCGCTGTTATTTCCCAGTACTCCTCTGCTGGGAAACAGCTTCATCCTTGTGCATAATTTTCATGCAAATTCCTGCCAGCTGATCAGAGCCATACCATCGGTGACAAAGAACTCCTAGCTATGAAGCAGGCACTTTCTGAATGGAGGTATCTCCTGGAAGCGGCACGTTTTCCAGTGACCATTTTTACCGACCACAAAAACCTGATTTATCTCCAGTAAGTGCAATGTCTTAACCCCCGCCAGGCCAAGTGGTCTCTCTTCTTTTCTCATTTTAATTTATGGTCACTTTTTGGCCAGGCTCAAAAAATTAAAAAAGCTGATGCCCTATCAAGGGCATTCCCTTGTGAACCTGAATCTCCGAATGTTGTGAATCGGCCTATTTTGTAACCCAAATTTCTTCAGGTCACGTCTTTGTCTCCTGACCCAATACCACGGGAGAAGTTTTGTACCTCGGAATCTTCGATAAAAGCTTTTACGTTGGTTTCACTGTTCTCAATTTTCCAGTCATGCTGGATCCGCCAAAATCATTCAACTCATCTCTCGGAGTTATTGATGGCCCACCCTTAGGTCGGATGTTAAACAGATTGTGGCGGCTTGTCCTCTTTGTGCACAACATAAGACCTCTCGACAGTCTTCTACTGGTCCTCTCATGCCGCTTTCTATTCCATCCAAACCATGATCACATATTTCCATGGAGTTTGTGACTGATCTACCTCCCTGCAGGAAGTTTAACACCATCTGATTGGTCGTAGACCGTTTCTCGAAAGATGGCGCATTTTATCCCTCTTGATGGCCTTCCATCAGCGTTTTGTTTAGCAAATATTTTTGTCAAGGAAGTATCCGCCTACATGTCCCTTCCATGAAGTTAGCCCCCTGATTCATTGAACCCTTCAGAATTCTTCAGGTCAACAACCCAGTATCCGTCAAACTCAAGCTTTCTAGCTCACTCCGCATCTCGAATTCCTTTCATGTTTCGCTCCTCAAGCCTCTAATCATTAAATGGTTTTCTTCCAATAAGAATACGTCTCCTCCTCCAGGTGTTCAGCAATCTGAAGGATTCGAGATTTCCTAGATCCTGGATTCCAAGACCAAATATTTAGTGGATAGGAAGGGATATGGACCTGAGGAACAATCCTGGGTGGATGCTTCATCTCCATCTTTGGTAATGAAAGTTCATGCCAAGCATCCAAACAAAGCTAGGCCTTAGGTGTGCGGTGCCCACCTTTCAAAAGGCTGTGTACTGTCACACATTGTACCAGCTAACCTGTATTTTGGTGACTGTTCTTACCTCTTTTCCCTTGGTTCTCACTCCCTGCATTCACTTGCTGGTCAAAACTGAGCGTGCGCACACCTGGGGGTAAATGTATCAAAGTGCGATTTTGCAACTCCAGCGATTTTCTCGGGAGAGTTGAAACTCGCCGATGTATGAAGCTGAGATTTCATGCAAAATCGTACCGGACCTCCTACCTAGTAGAAGGTGTTAGCGGCGGCTCCACAGTTTTTTTATTTTTCTTCAATCAAGATGAAAGTGTCATGGATCTTACAAATATGGGGCCCTCCTGGCCGAAGCAAAGAAGACTTCAATCAACAAGGGGCCCCTTCTGGGCGAAGTACAGAAGATATTGGCCAAGCATGGACATTTTGGAAGTATAAATATTCTGGGACAGTGGCAAGCATGGACATTTTGGAAGTATAAATATTATGGGACTGGGGCAAGCACAGACTATTGGAAGAAGAAAGAAGACATCTTTGGTGAGTATTTGTTTTTTTTTATTTTTATTAAATAGATGTGGTATAAATGAGGGTGGTTAGTGTATTTATTGTGGGTTTTTTATTTTTAATAAATATGTGTGGTGTTTACTAGGGTGTTGCTATTTATTTAACATTTTGTTTTGTGGAACTACAGGTCCCAGCAAGCCAGGGATGTCAGGGCATGTTGGCACTTGTGGTTCTCCAAGTGCCAACATACCCTGGCTGCCGTGGGTATGCTGGTGCTTGTAGTTATACAAGCAGCAGCATGGCCACACTGTTTTTGGCAACCTGGCTGGCTGGGGCTTGTAGTTTCACAAAACAAAATGGCGTCTGTTTATTTTTTCACTCTTTATCGCCGTATTACCTTACTACCCACAGCCCAGGGGTAGTAGGAAGAGCCCTAGTGCTATCAGCACTGGGCTGGTTCTTTCTACGGGGGGGGGGGGGAAAGTCTAGGGTTGGTTAGTTATTATGGCAGGGGGACCCCTGCCGTGTGTCCCACTGCTATAGTGCCGCCAACCCTGGCTGGTTTGCCTAGTGCTGGTAAAGTGAAAATCGGGGGGACCCCACGCAAAATTTTTCCCCGATTTTCACGGGACCAGCACTAGTCAGGCAGCACTAGGGTTAAGCATGAATAGCGGGGGGACCTCACGTTTGTTTGTTTTTTAAACTTTTATCTATTCTTTACCATTTTATCACTGCCAGGGCAGTGTAACAGTGATGTGTTTCTACAACACGCTGCTATCAAGCAGCGTGTTGTACCTGGCGTGTTTTGAAGCAAACTCTCCTAAGTTTGCTAACTCGCAGCTTCATACATTGGAGACTTGTATAGCTGCAGTGACAAACAGTCGGGAGTTTGATCACTGGCGATTTTGCAAACAGCGATTTTGACAGAAGCAGAACTCTGGCGATTTTGCATGAAATCTCAGCTTCAAACATCGGCGAGTTTCAACTCTCCCGAGAAAATTGCTGGAGTTGCAAAATCACACTTTGATACATTTACCCCCCTGGTCTTTTCAAAACTTCCTGCATTCTCTTGATTGGCTAATTGCCTGTCAGCTCTGTCTATTTAAAGCACCTGCTTCTCTACCAAGGTACCAGATCTTCAGGTCTCCTTACCTGTTAGGACGCTGTTCTCTTTGTCTCCCTTCTGCACATCAGTATCAAGACCATGATCAAGACCTGTGGTATTATTGCAAGAACCTCGTGCCTCAACATCAGTCCCATCCTCAAGCTATTCGCTTTCCAGGGATCTCAGCGCATCAGTTCTCTGCAGTTCACCACCTCTCAGTTGGTATCCTGTGTTACCTGTTCCACGATCAAGACCTGCTTTTTTGTTGCAGGAACCTCATGCCTCATAATCAGTCCTGTTCTCAGGTATTTGTTTTCTAAAGACCTCAATGCTTTGGTTCACTGCCGTTCACCTGAACCTCTGCATTTATAGTCCACGGTTCCATCTCACCCTGCTCTAATCCCCCTTAAGGGACCGCGACCTGCGGCTAGATAGCAGCTAGTGTTAGACTATGCACCTTTCTGGGGGTAAGTCTATCTAGAGCGGGGATTCAAGGTCTATTCCAAACTCAGGCCCCATGACACTGGGCTTGCGTTGCCACTGCCCTTTTCTTTAATCCAAATTGCGTAAATTGACTCTTTGCATAAACATAATGTAATTGTAAATAAAAGCCTTTGACACTTATGAAATGCTTGTAATTTTACTTCAGTATACCATAGGAACATCTGACAAAAAGATCTAAAAACACTGAAGCAGCAAACTTTGTGAAAACCAATACTTGTGTCATTCTCAAAACTTTTGACCATGACTGTACAAATAAAGGCGGTAAGGATCTGCCTACATGGTACTTTAATTAACATCACCTATAGACAGCCGGTCAGCATAGGGAAGGCGATCAGAGCCATGGGCAGTGATTATTATACACGTTTCCTGTTGTGCTTAAGTCTGTTCTCAGTCAAATTTCTTAAATTTGGAACCGTCTCTCCCGACTGTCCCCCCAATCTTTGGGTTTCATGAAACTCATGCAGGGGTGGGCTGGGCCGGGGTGCAGGAGGGCATCGGTCCCTCGGGCCGCTCAGTCTGACCCCTGTTCGGGCCGGACGCCCCCCAAACCCCCCCTCCCCCGGTGGATGCACGTTTTACTTGATATTACTGGCGGCCGCATTACAAAACACGCAATGCGTGTCATGTGATGCGGCCGCCTGTGCGCCCCCCGCGCTGAGATTTGCAGCCCGTGCCTGAACTCATGGGTGCCCTTAGGGGGTGGGTTTTTAGAACCCCAACCCTCCACCACCCACGACTTTCTGCTGGATGTTTGTTAGAATGAGGAAACAGTTTCTAGGAAGATCCCAAATTCCTGCTTTAAAACTCTAACAATTAGTCCGCAGTCCATGATCCATTTTTGTCTATGTTTTAATTAACTTTGGTTTAAAAAAAAATCATTGTTCTTACTTTTGGGTTTCTAGTGGATGGTTCTTTAGAAATTTCCCCTATATAAATTCTGTGTTTGCCCTTGAAACTGAGAGCAGAACTGGTCCGTCTTGCCACATCGCATACTACACCATACCCGTACTACACCATAAATCACCATACTGCACTATATCACCAGTATGCCATACTATACCACACACCATGCTATACCTTACCCGCACTACAGCACTACACCATAAATCACTATACTGCACTATATCACCAGTATGCCATACTATACCACACACCATACCCGTAATACACCATATATCACTATACTGCACTATATCACCAGAATACCATACTATACCACACACCATGCTACACCATACCCGTACTACACCATAAATCACCATACTGCACTATATCACCAGTATGCCATACTATACCACACACCATGCTATACCATACCCGCACTACACCATAAATCACTATACTGCACTATATCACCAGTATGCCATACTATACCACACACCATGCTATACTATAAATCACTATATTGACATTGCATCACCATTATACTGCACTATATCACCAGAATGCTATACTATACCACACCACACACCATGCTATACTATAAATCATTATATTGACATTGCATCACCATTATACTGCCTAATAACAGACACCACACTGTACAGAGCATCAGTTACTAATTGTGCTACACATATTAACTGCTTGTGACACACAGCTATCCTCACAGGGCTCTGGCAGCTATGAATTAAGGATGAAGAGATAGGAAATATCTATACACAGCAGCTGAACTCCTCTGAAGGTTCGGCACACACAGCGCAGCCATTCACGTCTATCGTCCCTCTCTGTCACTAGCAGTCTGAATGTGAACGCACAGCGTCAGTGTGACATAACGTCTGATTTACCTCTATCAGACCATGGTGCTAAGTGCTGACACAGATAAACAGCTCATAAAGTGGAGATCCTGGGCCCACTCCTCACTTACTCCCAGGTTCTGTGATTTCCCTGTATATTACACAGGCATGATACAAGGTAATCCCGAGAACATGGCCTGTCTGTAAATGTTGGCAAACATAAATACAGGGACCAGTGCAGGTCATATGGTGAGTAAAGGACGTGTAACCCACCAGGTAATGAAACAGGCGTTCCTGCTTAGCTGCAGGGTGTAACTGCGTGTTAGACGGGGCCTGTACATTCCACGCTGCCTGTAGCGCGCTGAACATCCCGTAAATCAATAAGAAAACACCTGAGAGAACCTTTCACAAATTGTCAGTCACAGCTCACAAAGAAACCTCCCCATTTACTCCCCATAAAAAGCACCGGTCCTCCATCTGCTTCCATTTCCCAGCAGGTCCAGGTCTCTCTTACAGCCGCTCGTAGGCCCAGCTGATTGAATCCAGAGATGGCCAGATTCTGGGGCTTTGCTTTACAACATCTCACCATTAATGTCAGCAGGGCACGGGGGGCTGCAAGACTTCCTGCAGGAAAGTGGCTTTATGGACTGTCAGTAACCACAGGATATTAAACAGATTTTTTATCTACCCCAATAGGGTTCACCCCTCCATGTCGCTGGCTACAGAACAGCGCTGTGTGCAGTCGTCTGAGCTGAGCGGCCGAAGACTAAACACCCTGTGACCCCCTAGTTCCAGCATCTGGGAGTATCACTTTATAGGTATAGGGGAAGTGTATATGAGAGGAATAGGCGTAATACAGGGGACAGAATGCTGTTTTAATAACACATTTACTAACATTTATATAATGTTGTTTAATAATTGCTGTCGAGATATTCACAGGATTTAGCAGATAAAAGCCAATCTGTCACTAGATGAATTGTGGGTAGGAAGGTCTGTTTATGCAGATTATATTAGCATTGCTGCTTTTAAACCATAAAAGGCTGAAGTACAGATTTATTAGTATAACTGATATAATTATTTTTAATACTTTTCATTTTTACTTTCTTTAGACGTACATGTACAGCCAATCATGTGGAAGAAACTCAAAGCATAAAAGTCTGCAGACATGGGGGTAAATGTATCAAAGTGCGAGTTTGCCAGCATGTTTAAATCGCGGCAAATCGCGGGTTTTGAAAAAAACCCCTGAAATGTAGCTAACTCTCCTGTGTTTGGCAAACTCTCCTGTGTTGTAACAGTGAGTTGTAAACACATCACTGTTACACTGAGCTGTCAAAATGGTAAAGAACAGATAAAAGTTTTTAAAAAAAACAAAAACGTGGGGTCCCCCCGCTATTTATGCTTAACCCTAGTGCTGCCTGACTAGTGCTGGTCCCGTGAAAATCGGGGAAAAATTTTGTGTGGGGTCCCCCCCGATTTTCACTTTACCGGCACTAGGCAATCCAGCCAGGGTTGGCGGCACTATAGCAGTGGGGCACACGGCAGTGGTCCCCCTGCCATAATGACTAACCAACCCTAGACTGTTTAGCGCCGGGCTGGATTCCCAAGGGAGTGGGGTCCGCCGAAAAAAACGAGCGGGCCTTCCCCCTAGAAAGAACCAGCCCAGTGCTGATAGCACTAGGGCTCTTCCTACTACCCCTGGGCTGTGGGTAGTAAGGTAATACGGTGAAAAAGTATGAAAAAAATAAACGGACGCCATTTTGTTTTGTGGATCTACAAGTCCCAGCCAGCCAGGTTGCCAAAAACAGTGTGGCCATGCTAGTGCTTGTATAACTACAAGCACCAGCATACCCACGGCAGCCAGGGCATGTTGGCACTAGGAGAACCACAAGTTGTAAGCTGTATATACTGTATTACAGCTTACGCAAGTAGCTGTATTACAGCTTACGCAAGTAGCGTTGCGCATGCGCAATGAGCTACGTTACTTGCGTAAGCTCTATGTACAGTAGTAGGTGATTCCCCCACTAGCGTGGGAAAATCACATAATACCGTAGTTATAGCTTACGCAATGAACTTAAGTTCATTGCGCACTGGACCTCCTACCTAGTAGGAGGTGTTAGCGTTGACTCAAGACTTTTTTTATTTTTCTCCAATCAAGATCAAAGATTCGGGATCTTACAAATATGGGGCCCTCCTGGCCGAAGCAATGAAGATATTGGACAAGCCATCACTTTTGGAAGTATAACTTGCTGGGACTGGGGCAAGCACAGACTATTGGAAGAAGAAAGAAGACATCTTTGGTGAGTATTTGTTTTTTTTTTATTTTTATTAAATAGATGTGGTTTAAATGAGGGTGGTTAGTGTATTTATTGTGGGGTTTTTATTTTTAATAAATATGTGTGGTGTTTACAAGGGTGTTGTTATTTATTTAACTTTTTTTTTTGTGGTACTACAGGTCCCAGCAAGCCAGGGAAGTCAGGGCATGTTGGCACTTGTGGTTCTCTAAGTGCCAACATGCCCTGGCTGCCGTGGGTATGCTGGTGCTTGTAGTTATACAAGCACCAGCATGGCCACACTGTTTTTGGCAACCTGGCTGGCTGGGACTTGTAGTTCCACAAAACAAAATGGCGTGTTTATTTTTTCATACTTTTTCGCCGTATTACCTTACTACCCACAGCCCAGGGGTAGTAGGAAGAGCCCTAGTGCTATCAGCACTGGGCTGGTTCTTTCTAGGGGGGGGGGGGGGGCACTCGTTTTTTTGGGCGGACCCCACTCCCTAGGGAATCCAGCCCAGCCCTGAACAGTCTAGGGTTGGTTAGTCATTATGGCAGGGGGACCCCTGCCGTGTGTCCCACTGCTATAGTGCCGCCAACCCTGGCTGGTTTGCCTAGTGCCGGTAAAGTGAAAATCGGGGGGACACCACGCAAAATTTTTCCCCAATTTTCACGGGACCAGTACTAGTCAGGCAGCATTAGGGTTAAGCATGAATAGTGGGGGGACCTCACGCTTTTTTTTTTCCTACTTTTATCTGTTCTTTACCATTTTAACACTGCCAGGGCAGTGTAACAGTGATGTGTTTCTACAACACGCTGCTATCAAGCAGCGTGTTGTATCTGGCGTGTTTTGAAGCAAACTCTCCTAAGTTTGCTAACTCGCAGCTTCATACATTTGAGAGCTGTATAGCTGCAGTGGCAAACAGTCGGGAGTTTGATCTCTGGCGATTTTGCAAGTAGCGATTTTGACAGAAGCAGAACTCTGGCAATTTTGCATGAAATCTCAGCTTCATACATCGGCGAGTTTCAACTCTCCCGAGAAAATCGCTGGAGTTGCAAAATCGCACTTTGATACATTTACCCCATGGCATCACGAACGCCCAGCCTGTCCCAGATACAGCAATCTGAACAGCTGGCCGTGACTGGCGTCATCTTAGTTAATTAACAATGAATACACCTTTTCTGCCACTGCGCAGGATTTATTACATTGTCCTTACATTCACCAAAACCACTTATTAATGTTTCACACTTAAATCACGTACACATGTAGCATGAGCCTCCCTGGGCTTCGTAAGTTCACAAGGAATCACAGAGAAAATGCTAGATTAAATGTATTTTAATCTGAAAAATGTTTCCAAGGCTTAGTTACAAAAAAGTTTATAACAAGACATACATTAAGTTGCACAAGTAAGTTTCAGAAAATAAAATAGGAAATAAAACCATAGTCACTACTTACTAGTTCAGCCTTGGTGTGTGAGAGAACACAATTGAGAAATATGGGACATTTCAGTCTTCATAGACCCCCTCATGAAAATGCACACGTTATTGTCTAAGGCAGAAGATTTTAAACCTTTTTTTTCCACATAGCTCTCACTCCCCACCTTTGGAGTTTAGCTGTAAATAAGGACAGATTGATCTCCCAAATGTCACAGGGCTTTCGAAGTGAGCTTTGGAATTTTCTGAGATCGGGAATGTTCACAGGACTTTAAATTCTCACCTCTGCTCGGTCTGCTTGACTAGATGGTTTACCACTTTGGGGCTTTAAACTCCTCAGAAATGCCTATCTCTTCCTGGTCTGGCTAATTTCAACAGATTATTGACACTTGCATAGCTTCAAACTCATGTCATCTAGCAAAGTATACGTTGAGATTACATTACAAGGTTATATACAATATACATTGTCATACATGAATTCAACAGAAGATAACAATCAGTCATTAGACATACTACATAATCGTCACGCATGGTCAAGAGGTTCAATTGTTGTTCAGACCAAACACCAGAACAGGGAAGAAATGTCGATCTAAGTGACTTTGACTTGTAATGATTGTTGGTGCCAGAAGGGTGTTTGTGTATTTTAGAAACTGATGATCTCCTGGAATTTTCGCATACAACTTTCTCTAGAGGTTACAGAGAATGGAACAAAACAAAAACATCCAGTGAGTGGCAGTTCTGTGGTAGAAACTGTCTTGTTAATGAGAGATCAGAGGAGAATGGATGGACTAGTTCAAGCTGACAGGAAGGCAACAGTAACTCAAATAACCACACGGTACAATAGTGTTATGCAAAAGAGCATCTCTAAAATGCACAACACAGTCAGTGCTTTTTTTGTAAAAGAAAAGGTGCCGGAACTCACGTCTTATTAATCTTTTATGAAAAAAAATAAAAAATTATATATATATATATATATATACACATAAATTTACTCCCTTCCTTGCCCCTCACACACTTGACAATTGTAAAATAAAAATAATAACTCCTACCTCCTCCTGGTTGGCTGGCAAGGCTGCAGTCCAGATGACTGATGGAGTAAACGCAGGATATCTAGAGGGGAGGCCCCATATGTTAATTTAATAAAACAAACATAACAACTGGACATCACTCACCTGTTACACACTGACATGTCCCCTGCTGCGGCTGCCTACCAACTTTTCTCACATATGGCCGCTAGCTATTCTCACCCCTATTCTGCACCCTGGTTTTTTTGTGGCCCTCTCTTCCCACCTCCCTCCTTTTTCTGTAGCCCTCTTTCTGCTCCCCCTCTATTCTGTAGCCTTCTTTCTGCTCCCCCTCTATTCTATAGCCTTCTTTCTGCTCCCCCTCTATTCTGTAGCCTTCTTTCTGCTCCCCCTTTATTCTGTAGCCCTCTTTCTGCTCCCTTTATTCTGTAGCCTTCTTTCTGCTCCCCCTCTATTCTGTAGCCTTCTTTCTGCTCCCCCCTTTATTCTGTAGCCTTCTTTCTGCTCCCCCTCTATTCTGTAGCCTTCTTTCTGCTCCCCCTCTATTCTGTAGCCCTCTTTCTGCTCCCCCTTTATTCTGTAGCCTTCTTCCTGCTCGCCCTTTGTTTTTCTGTAGCCCTCTTCTACTTTCGCCCCTTCCCGCTTTCTGTAGTCAGTATTACTTACCTTCTTTGCATACTTCTTTTCCCTCTTCTTAGTTCGATCGCTGCTCCTCCCGCTGCCCTGCTTCCGGCCGACGGAAGCAGGACACACACACACACACACACACACACATGCGGTGCTGCACTGTAGCAGCACCGCAGAGAAAAAGTTAAAAAAAAGTAAAAAAAAAAAGGTGCCGGAACGCCGTTCCCAGCGTTCAATGGGAAAAAAAGCACTGAACACAGTGAACCATTAAGTGGATGGGCTAAAACAGAAGACCACACCGGGTTCCATTCCTCTCAGCTAAAAACAGGAAACTGAGGCTAAAGTTGCACAGGCTTACCGAGACAGGACAGTTGAAAATTGGAAAAAGTTGAATTTTGAGTTTTGAGTTAAACCCATGCCACAAAGAAGTCAGAACCCAGTACTAGAACGGTGTACCTAATAAATCAGACACTGAGTGTAAGCAGCATGCGTATCACGGGTGACATACTTCCTCACCAGGCCCCATAGTAATATTTGGAGGGCAGCGGTCTGATCTTCCAATCATGCGCTGGAGCCGTTGCATGTGCAATGAATTTCCATCATGGAGAGCAGATGCACCAGTCTGCACTATTGTGTGTGGCCATGCAGACATGAATAGACGTGAATGACTAAGAACCAGGCAAACAGGTAAGACCGTTACAGCATAAACTAGATCTCCGGTAAATGTACAATGCAGATCCCAAAGCTCTGATGGCTTACCATTTTGTTTTATTTTTTTCCTTAAAGCCAGGTTTTTGCACTTGGGGCAAAAAAAGTGCAAAATAGTGCGACAGCTTCATGCCGAGATCAAAATGCCTCTCTGCAAGGGTCTTCAGACCCCCTTTCTACTCAAGGCTAGGAGGGTCCCTTTACCCTGTGATTCACCGAGGCTTAACCCAGGGTCCAGAGACTTGCCCACCCCAGAAGGGAAGATTACGAGGGTGGGACCTCAGGATACTCCCCCCTAGATCATCTGGGAATTGCAGTGTCCCTATGGTCCTACCACCCCCCCTAGATCCATGAAAACAAATATAAAGGTGAGGGTGACAAACAAGGCTTGAAATAAATAGTGCAGTGTGGGTACAGCCTCACATTAATGGCCGGGCAAATATAATAATTCTACCACCCAGCAAAAAGGGCAGGGCGACAATGAGGCGATTGCAGAAAAAAGAAAGGTGGAAAATGTGCTATATTTCTGTTTACATTATGTGGCCTGCAGCAGCATCAGTGATTTTCGTGTGCAGCATATAGTGGAATATAGTGGTATGGTATAGCATGTAGTGGTATGGTACAGTATATATTGGAATCTAGTGGTCTGGTGCAGTATATAAGGGTATGGTGCAGCATATAGTGGCATGGTGCAGTTTATTGTGTTGTGGTGCAGCATATAGTGGAATATAGTGGTATGGTGCATCACAGAGTGGTATGGTGTATCATATAGTGGTATGGTGCAATGTATAGTGGTATGGTGCCATTTATAGTGGGATATAGTGGTTTAGTGCAGTATATAGTAGAATGTAGTGGTATGGTGCAGCATATAGTGGTATGGTGCATCATATAGTGGTATGGTGCAGCGTATAGTGTTGTGGTGCAGCATATAGTCTAATATAGTGCAGCCTATAGTAGTATGGTGCAGCGTATAGTGGTATGGTGCAGCGTATAGTGTTGTGGTGCACCATATAGTGTAATATAATGGTATTGTGCAGCATATTGTGGTATGGTGCAGCGCATCATGGTATGGTGCAGCGTATAGTGTTGTGGTGCAGCATATAGAATAATATAGTGGTATGGTGCAGCATATAGTGGTATTGTGCAGCATATAGTGGTATGGTGCAGCGTATAGTGGTATGGTGCAGCATATAGTGGTATGGTGCAGCATATAGTGGTATGGTGCAGCATATAGTGGTATGATGCCGCATATAGTGGTATGATACAGCCTATAGTGATATGCAGTGTAATGCAGTGGTGTAATGTGATGTATAGCGTTGATATAGTGTAATATGTTTAACACACTCACAAAGTCGGTACTTGGGCAAAATAAAATGCTTTAGCAAGGCATATATCAAACACAACAGATCCTATACAATACACCCAGGACTGGCGCTATCATTAGGAGAACCTAGATGGCAGGGGCACCAATGGTTATGTGGCATCCAAAGCACTGATTGACCATGACATTCATCCACTCTTTTTACTGCCCCCACATGGAGGGCCGATCACTGACATGATGGAGAAACATGTGAGGCTGCTGGTTGCTGCTACTCCAGGTCAGCATGACGCTGAGATTCTGGCGCTTGGCTATGATGTCACAGCCAAGCGCCATACTCCCAGTCTGAGGGGCGCAACGCTTGACAGGGCAGGTGCTACCTAGGATGTCTCATGCCTGCTAACTTGTAGTTTCTCCCCTCCGGAGGATCCCGGAGGAAGGCCAGGTAGAAAGTGTGGAATTGGGCATGATTACGCCATTGCGTCACTGCAGCCCTGCTCCGTCATGATTTGCAGCATTGCGCTGCGTGATCTGGGAAGACTCTGTAATTCGGGAGCCTCCCAAATACTGTGGGAGTGTAAGCAAGTATGAGGAGCCTCCCGAGCTTGTGCTGGCTCTATATATACCAGATGAACATCATATATCATACTTGCCAACATTTAGTTATTCCCCTGTGGGTGACCATGGAGGGGAGGTCAGGTGGTAAGTGGGGAGGGGTGATAGTGAGAAGGTTACCCTGCCGTTCAATGCCACAATTCTGTGAATCGCACAGCGGGGGGCGAGCCCATGAAGATGCGTCATTAAGCCTGGGATCTGCGAGAGTGCCTGCTTGTCCGGAAGACCTACCTAAAATGTGGGAGCCTCCCGCACATTCCAGAAGAGTGGGCAAGTATGTCACACACAGGCTGACGTCCAGCACACACAGTACATCATCCAGTCCAATTTCACACCATACACAGTTGAATGGGCAGAAAACCACTAAATATAACATTTTAATCGTTTTATTTACTGTCCCACATACACTAAAACACCCAAATTGCGGTGCGCACCAGTGGCAGGTGATCTTGGTAGTGAGTGGGACACGCCTCCCTCACAATTGTCCCGGCAGTCGGCACAATGGCCCTGACAGTCAGCACAATAGTCCCGGCAGTCGGCACAATGGCCCTGGCAGTCGGCACAATAGCCCCGGCAGTCGGCACAATTGGCCCAGCAGACTGTACAATAGTCCCGGCAGTCGGTACAATAGTCCCGGCAGTCGCCACAATTGGCCCTGCAGTCTGTACAATAGTCCCGGCAGTCAACACAATGGCTCCGGCAATCGGCACAAATGGCCCTGCAGTCTGCACAATAGTCCCGGCATTCGGCACAATAGTCCCGGCAGTCGACACAAAGGCCCTGGGCAGGTGATCCTGGTCGTGAGTGGGACACACCTCCCTCACAATAGTCCCGGCCAATTGGAACAATGGCCCCGGCAGTCAGCACAGTAGTCCCGGCAGTGGCCACAATTGGCCCTGCAGTCTGCACAATAGTCCCAGCAGTCGGCACAATAGTCCCGGCAGTCGGCACAATAGTCCCGGCAGTCGGCACAATAGTCCTGGCAGTCAGCACAGGTTGGGTATGATGTGGCTGTGATATGTGATATGGTGCAATACATAGGTAATTTGTTATAATAATTGTGGGGGTATGTCTCTCATATAATACGTACTATGAGAAGTAATTGTGAAAACAGCACTATAATATCCCTGGGACACTTGGGTATAAAGGCGATGCCCTATCAGACAGCAGAATAGGAGATGCAGTTACATGCGGTGAATAGAGCAGCCTCCTGTCTCATTACATGTAGCCGAGTCTCTGATTCTCTTATAAATCCAGCATCCTGCGCTCAGCCTCCACTCTGCAGCCTCCTCTGTCCTGCAGGTTGGCTGATGGAGTTAGCAGATGGATTGGTGTGACGGTGGGATGGAAGGGGGGTGGCTGCCTACCAGGCCATAAATATCACCATGACAGTTATTATTCTCACTTGGTTTCAGGTGCTAAAAGAATTGGAACAAAGTCATGTTTGTAGCAAAAGAATTATGTACCGTGGTCTGTCTCATATAGCCCGCAGCTGGCGGGACCCGTTTACAGATCATGTAACAAATCGTTTAAACCCTGCAGCAGCCGTCAGTCTATAACACGGCCTGATGCTCCTTACATGTGTGTGCGAGGGGGCGGTGTTGTGCTGCCAGAGACTAAGCGTGTTGCCGGGATGTCTCGCTGATTACACGCTTTTACTATATTCACAAATTATGTCTATTTGGGGGGAATTCGTTGACAGGTGTTCTTTAAAGTTAAAGTGACATAATTCTGGACGAAAACTGCCATGAGCAGCTTTCTATTATAATTGTGGGGAGGAGGAGTCTGGTTACAAATTTACCAATTACAGGAGAAAATAAAGTATATAAATATATGGGATAACTTACCCCTCACTGTATATTATAAGGATATTATAAATCAAAGAGGAATTCTACAAAGGATGGAACCTTTTGTACAGGTCACCGATCTCTGAGGTGACTTATATTATCTATAGTTGGATATGAGTAATTCCTTATAATACAGTGACAGAACGTGAGGTCCGAGATATATATCACATATCTTACTTATTGTAATTTGATACGATTAATGTAATTATCAGAAAATTCTGTTGTTTTTTTTAAAAAAAATTAACAACTCTTTTATATAAAATTAAATAAACAACTCCTATCCATTGCATACCTCGCAAAATGAATACATCAGGGAATTGGCCATGGTAGGGGGGTGTCCAGGTCACTATGGGCCTGGCCCCACCCCCCAGGGGCATATCTAGCATTTCTGAAGAACTAGGCCACCAAAACCCCCCTCCCATTCCCTAACAACACTCTTGAAATGCCCCATACACCACAGGCAATTGGTGACACAACTACCAATTGAGGGATAGTCCCTTCAAATCGTGACTGCTCCGCCAAAGTCGGGACTGTTGGGAGGTATGCCATTGCAGAGGTGATACGATTCTATTGGCTTCACCCACTTGTGACATCCCATGCCTATCATTCTGACATCACACAGAGTGTTTCTTACAAAGGTTTTGTTCCCTTACCTGTAAAAGAGGACACATCGCAACGTTTCTATCATGTACGTTTTTTTGAGCCCTGTCTTGTATCTTCTGCAACTTTGCTAATAATATAGATAGGTGAAAGTTGTCTAAGTGCTCCACGGAACATCCACCTCAAACTGGACACGGATTGCGGATAATAGCCTTAAGTGTTCTGCTCTGAAATCCCCCGATCATTTTAGTTCTACCTGGAAATCCCTTCACATTCTCCATCTGTTTGTACTTCTCAACTACACTACAGATAATAATAAATTGATCCAGTTGTCCCTCAGCTCTGGTTACAAACTATAAATTCCACAGAATTTACAAATTGAGAGCGAATTGGTCATTCTGCAGAACGTTGAAGCAAAAGCAAACCTCTATAATTTTAGCAATAGAAATTTGCAACTCTGCAACACAAAATTCGCTCATCACAGCAACTCCGCTCATCTCTAGGTAAAAATAGTTGGATAATTTCCTCCAGCAAAAGTCACATATATTAAGCGATGGCTAATTGGATGCTAACGTATGACAAAAAATGACAAAGCATGGTATTATAACTGAGGAATGAGTAAGCCAGAGGTAAATTAAAGTCTGAGGTGCATGTTCATAGCTTTACTTGTCCCCATTCTAAAGGGGTTAAAGTGGGCAGGCAACGTGAGCCTTTGGTATGCCCATGTTGTGTCACTATGAGAGCTTACTTAAACCACATTATAATTTTCCCTGTCGGGGTGTGTTCTGAATCTTAGTCTGCAGGACAAGGTACCCGCCCTTCTTCCCTAGTTTGGGGATTCTTTGCAGGTGCTATGGGTGCCAACACCTGCTTGAGGCCTGTTTATTAATGCCCCTGTTGGGATGTTTCGGGTTTGGGCTCCATTACCCTTCGGATTAGCTGCTTTGTGCTGTGTTTAAACCCGATGGGATTTTTGGCTGGTGCTTTGAGTGCCAACACCAGCTGGATCAGCGGTCGTGTCTGACTAAAACATTGAGCAGTCGTCGGCCTTTGCTTGCTGGTGGCACTTTAGCTGAATATTATGAAACGGTAGAACCCGCCTCCCTTTGAAGAGTCAGGCTTGGGATAACAGATACCCAAGCTTAAAGATAAGGGTGTGCCCGGGTTTAATGGATCCCCATTTATAGATATCAAAAGGGTACATCACCCTCACTATTATATAAGAAGCATTGGTCCTAGTCGAACAGCTAATCATTTTCTACTCCACCATACAATGTTCATATTTTAATAAACTCCTTTATTTGCCAATCTCTGGCTTTGTGTCCTGTACATATCAGTAGATTTGTAAGAAGTGATGTAAAAAAAATGAGACTTATTATTGTTTGAGAAGTCATTTATACTCATTCTTCATAGCATTTTGTATTACCATAGAAGGACAATTGACAGAATTTCCCCATGTGTACCTGGCTCACTACAATCCATACATACAACTTGTCCATACCAATATGGAGGGGATTCCTGTGGCGGGTGGGCATGGTTTCTATTATAAAAACAAATTATCACTGAACACAACTTACCGAACAGTGATGAAGCGCCAACAAAGCACATTATAATATGGTGGATGTTTTGTTTCGCTCAATATAGCGATGTCCACACAACATACAGTATGTCTTCTTTGTATAATTCCACTTTAAAATGTAACTGTATAATATTTCCTTTAACAAATTATTTTTTTCTGGCAGGTCTTTCAATTTTAAACCGTCTGCTCAGAATAACCATTATTTAAAAGCTGTTACACAAGGCAGAAATGCCAGAACAGATTTATTAATTAAAAAAATGCTGTTGATTTCATTAGCAATTTATGAAGCACTTGCTGTCCCCTGTTGGTAGTTGGGAATCTTTAATGCTCTAAGCCCTGGTGATTCGCAGCAAGCGTTTCTTCTGGAAATGTGATGTATTCTGCAGCTGACTCCACTCTGTAATAGGAAACTATCTCATCAATTTTCTGTTGCCCTTTGATAAATATTCCGCTTTCTGGAATAACTAGGATTACAAACGTCATATTCATGGACGCAGGATCAAATTCAAGGCTTTAGCTGAAATTAATGGAAATAAATATGTTTTTACCCATTCAGAGAGCATCGCCTCGCAGGAGAATGAAAGTCTTGCTTAGTATTAAGATAGAGAGAACTAGGGCCGCAGACTGTTGAAATGAAAATGTAATTTTGGATAATTAAAAAGTAGATTTCTGAAAATATAGTTAATTTTTAAAAGTGACCATGCTACTTACAGTAGACAGCTAGTGACATCACTGAGAGTGCAGCCTATCCAGTCACTAGGAACCAGTGACATCACTGAAAATGCAGTCTATCCAGTCACTAGGAACCAGTGACATCACTGAGAATGCAGCCTATCCATTCACTAGGAACCAGTCACATCACTGAGAGTGCAGCCTATCCAGTCACTAGGAGCCAGTGACATCACTGCGAATGCAGCCTATCCATTCACTAGGAACCAGTGACATCACTGAGAATGCAGCCTATCCACTCACTAGGAACCAGTGACATCACTGAGAATGCAGCCCATCCACTCACTAGGAACCAGTGACATCACTGAGAATGCAGCCTATCCATTCACTAGGAACCAGTGACATCACTGAGAATGCAGCCTATCCACTCACTAGGAACCAGTGACATCACTGAGAATGCAGCCTATCCATTCACTAGGAACCAGTGACATCACTGAGAATGCAGCCTATCCACTCACTAGGAACCAGTGACATCACTGAGAATGCAGCCTATCCATTCACTAGGAACCAGTGACATCACTGAGAATGCAGCCTATCCCCTCACTAGGAACCAGTGACATCACTGAGAATGCAGCCTATCCATTCACTAGGAACCAGTGACATCACTGAGAATGCAGCCTATCCAGTCACTAGGAACCAGTGAATAGCAACAATAATTTAAATGAAAAATAAAATTAACAGCCTGAAAACTTTTTTTTAATGTAAAAATGTTTTGTTTTTTTAAAATTAAAAAGTGGCGGTCCCAAAAAGCAAAAGTACAAAAGCATTTTTTGGGGCCGGGTGTTTACAGTACTATGGTATCAGTATGTAATCACTACTAGTTTACACTGTATTTACATTCAGTTTTGCAGAATAGGCTGCAATCAGCCGGCTGAAATCTCCGGTGAAGCTTTAGTAACGCTTGATGTCCTGATGATAGCCACTTCTGGCCAACGTAAGGGGTGATTCTCACTTTACAAAGCATTGAAACTTGTCTGTACGAAAAATACTTGAAAGTGTAACCATTACCAGCTTTAATTCATTTTATTAGCAGTTTGGCATTGCCAGACTAATACCATATTATAAGCACTATAAAAGTAGATACAGGAGGTGGGTTTATAGAGGAAAAACACAATGCTGGCTCTGACTGTCAGACACATTGTACCCACGTGGCCTTAACATACTTCAATATATTGTGATCTTGCTATAAACGTTCTTTAGTAGGATCTGTATTACTTCACGTCTTTGTTCTATATTGCTGGCCCATAGTTTATAATAGTTTCACTGGTTTATGAAAATACATCTATTTAAAGCAACTTTTTCATCAAAAAGAAACTTGTGTTTAAATAAAAGAGCATACATTTCAAATCAGAAATACACTTTTTGGTTTTTATTCTTTGCATTCACATTTAGCTACAAATGAGAGCATTACTAATGTTAGTGTGGATTCGTGTGGTAGTGAATTTAGGCCCCTACTTGCCAAAGTCCAAAAAGCCTATTGTTTACAGAGGGACCAGAATATTGGTCAGGGGACACTCTGTGTGTGAGTGGGTGCCACTGCCTGTCTGGGGCACCAAGGATCATTGCATAAACCTTTCCTAAGTATAAATGCTCTATCACTTCTATCACCCACTGAAGATATAAGGTCTGCTGCATTTAAGGGGATTACAATGTGGACTGTGATGTCACATCCATTAAACAGAAAGATGAAGCAGCACCAGAGGACGCAGGACAATAAAAGGGACTTAATTTGCCCATAAAAGCTTTATTCCACCCAGGTCCTATCTAACGCTCTCCAGATACTGAGAACACCTTGTAAATAATGGGAAAGCAACAGATCCCCTGGAATAGTCACATGGGGGATTGTCCAACATGAACTTAACTGTCCAGCCCAGGATGAGCTTGGAGATATGTTCCCATCTCTGCGACCAGTAAATACATAAACATCTATTGCTATATATTAGACTGACTGTATTTCTGTTAAATGGAGTGTACCCTTTATAGCTGGCTGAGAGCATTTGATTTCTATAGGAGATGTTTATGGAAGAACATTAGTACCAGATTGTGGTCAAGATAAAAAAAAAAAAAAGCATTTGTAATGATGAATAATTATGTCAAACACTGCAGGAATGGGACAATTTGAGGATTTCACTTGTTCAGAGGAAACATCTCTCACAAATCTTACCTGTGTCTGGATTCTTAAAATGAAATGGGGATCCGTTGGTTCCTAGGAGAAAGTTCTATTAATAAATAAAGGTTTCAAAGACCTACAGAACTGAGATGTAAAGGGATGGATACTCCTGGCCGAACTGTAATATTGCTTCCGATTGGTTGGGAGGTTCATCAGAAGAGAGGTCCACCAGGCTAAAGAGGGCATCACATGAATGGATATGACCACATGAATCTCATATCTCATCATCTGATGCCCTCCTTGGTTAGGTATGACCTGCTGCTGCCAATACTCCCAGCAAATTGGAATACACATTTATAAATATACAAAGGAGCTGCTTGGTGTTGAGAGTAGAATAGAATCACCAGGTATTTGACCATGAAAGATGTGGAGGTAATAGGGGTGAAACCAGCACAAAGCAGGAGAAGATGAAGATCGTCTGACTGCGGGTGGTGGACATCTGGTTCATGAAATAGTGCTTAGATTAAAGAGTCTGGAATGAAGAAACAATGACGGGGAATAAGGAGAGCAGAGAATGCAATGGGATTTATGAGCGTTGATCGGTGAAGAATTGAACTGTTTGGCAATATCATGGCATCGGGAATGAGGTGCTATCCACCCCGGATGTCAACAATATACAAGACGGATTCAGGAGAAGAGACAAGGATTTTATAGCCCCTGGCACAGACCTCTTCACACACAATCAAACCTCACAGATCCGACTTAGCGAGTGACTCGTTATTGCCAGAATTATGAAGTCATCGCCCTGAGGGAAACATAAATGAGAGCTCAAAGGCCGAGTCCGTGCCAGCTGTGTGAGTGAGGGAGGAGAGGCGCTGGGAAGAAACGCCACGTTCTGGAAATAGCCAAGGTGTCAGAACGCCTACTAATCTCTTGGACAACACTGTAACCAGTCTGCGACATAAACAGTTTCACAGTGGGCAGAGGCTGTCTGAGGATTTCATAAGCTGCAGACATATATTATATGAATAGATACTATATATATATATATATATATATATATATATATACATATTTACTCTGCTGCACGATCACATTGTTTCTAATGACACTGTCACACGAGTCTTGTGAAAAAATATCAAAAATGTTGATTGTAACAATATCATGTATATATAATTACTCTGTGACGTGTACACAGCTGTACTATATCATTTGCACATTCTCACATGTGAATGTGCAGAAAATAAGGATATTTTGTCCATACATAGAGCTGATCCTTCCCTTCCTCTTTCCTCCTTGTAACCCCAATAACTGCTATAGACATATATTAATCCAATTAATAATAAGTGATGGTAATGTGCATCTCTAGTTAGTAAATAGCAGTCACTCAGAGTCCATCCTGCCTCTACTATAGGGACAGCTGCTTCTTTCATTTCAACTTTTAGTTGTAAACTACTGCTCAGATCTGTAAATGTTTGCTGTATACCCTCTCTAGTATCATGTATATAACACATTTCCTGCAGCCCCCCCCCCCCCTCTGTCTATGGCCACTCCCTTTCACTGTGTCATTCTGACAATTGGATGGAAATAGTGCATAAAAACAAATAGTGGTACTCTCTTCAATCCCAATGAGATCAGGTTGGTGACAAAAATTGTTGTGCAAATGATTTGCCTCATTTCACATTTGGCTTTGAAATTTGCATTTTGCCAACAGAATTTTGGCTGAAGTGATATCCAGTCCTTCCCTGACCACACCTGGTTTGGCCCTCCAAGTCCTCTTGTCCTCTCTCTGTGTTACAGTCTCCGTCTTGAAACTCTGTCGCTCTATGCCAGTGCCGTAACAAGACATTTTAGTGCCCTGGGAGAGACAGGGCACCGGTGCCTCCCATCTAAGTGGGAGTGACATTTGCTGAGTGGGTGTGGCCAACCAAATGTAGGGGTGTGGTTGGCACTTTACTGAAAGAATTCTGTTGCTCAATTTGCAAATGCATGATAAGCCAAATGCATGATTATATATATATATCTATATAGTTATATCTAAATATAAATAAAGAGACAGAGAGAGAGAGAGAGAGAGAGAGATTTCTCTCTATCTCGCATTTGCAAATATGTGTAACTGAGAATGTATATCTGTATGTTTACACACAAACACAAAACCTAATAAACCCTGTCTCCATGTAATTATGTGTTATATAAAAGAATTTTACTTACTGTTCCTCTTTTTTGTGTGGCTATTATTCGATGCACAGATGTACAACAATTTTATGAAAATAAATACAAATAAGTATAAATAAAAAATGATATATATAAAATAGAAATTAATATTAAAATAAAATTTAAATAACAAAAAGAGAATTATTGTGAAAAATTAAATAGTTAAGAAATAGAGAGATGAAGTAAAGTGAGATCAGTGGGAGTAGAGGTGAGTGGGAAGGGTGGTGGTCTATAAGTGGGCTGGAATAGATTGAGATTAGGTATGGAGGAGGTAGGTGGAAGGGATGAGTAAGAATGGTAGTGGTGTAAAATTGAGAATTATACTCTTATAAGAGCAGATTCTTGTGGAGATGACCTTTCCTCTCTAGCAGTGGCATACTTGCCTACTTTTGAAAAATAATTTCACGGAGATTATAAAACCACCACCGCAGCCGTTGATGGGGGCATGCCTGGCTTCGCCCATTGGGTGTGTCTAGCTCCATACCTGGGTGTATCTAGTGCCCATGTTTGTTAAAACACCACCAGTTGGAACTTATAGTACTGTGCGCAGCATGCTGACAGAGGGGGGTTGTGTAGAAGGGCTGATAACAAGTTTGCATTCAATTGGTGACATTGTGTCATGACAAGCGCACACGGGCATGTGCAAGCTGGCAGTTCAGAGGCACAGTGGGGATCCAATATTCTGGGAGGTAGGGCGACTATGCGTTTTACATAATACATCAGAGCGACCTACAGGGAGCATTGTGGCAACACTGCAACACCTCCAAGCCTTAGTAATAAAGCCCCAACAAGGCAATGCTTCATTTTATTCTGTCTGTATTTGTACTTATATTTACCTTATCTTATACTTACACTTATATTAAATGTCTAACACACTATTTCTTTAGATAGGTTAAAACAGTATACCTACAACAGGCTTGTGGAATATAGGAGGGCTACCAAAACTATTCTCCCTTGTAAACACACATAAGAATTACATTTCCCTTTCAGTCTTATTGATATATACATTATAATTTACCTACCAAAATCCTCAATTTGCATATTTGAAACGGGACGTGGTCTGCTTTCCAACAGGTGCCAGGTGTTGAACAGCGGCAGGACTTTGGCGTACAAACAAACTTGAATGGAGAGACGTGAAAGGCTACAGCACTGACCAATCAGAGCGCGCCTATCACACAGCTGAATACGATCACGTCAGTGAGGTAGCTTAGAGTAATGCTCTTTACTTTGTGATCGGGGTCAGCAAGTTGTATCCGGGAGGTTACAAATCATTCCCAGAATCAAAAGCAGTGGAACACAAATTTGCGTTCCAAATGCCGAACTTCCTGTTTTCGGTGGAACACACATGCGTTCCACTCTTCTGATGCCGGGAATGAGTTGTCGCTTGTGGGGGAAGCTGCCGATATCGGTCAGGCAGAAAGAGATTAGAGGTGTGGTTTATGTAGGGCACTGTGTGGAGTGATTGAGCCTGGGCACTGAGGCAGGTATCGGGCGGGTGCGTCCTCTTGGGCTTGCGTCCTGGGTGACGGCATCACCCACAACTGCCTAGTTACGGCTCTGCCTTTGACACTCAAGCACATCTCTCACCACAATTAAGTTCTGGAACTTATATTGATTGCCACTCAGCGATGGACACTGTCTTGTGCCTTTCAGTTGGAAGGAATTGGGATAGAGGGGACTCTAAGGGCCCTCTCCATGATCCAATAGTTTAATCAAAAACAGGATCTGCCTCAACACACTTTTGCACACTGCAGATTGTTACATTTAGTGAGTAGGGTCTCATAAGGGCCGTTGTTTTTGTGTAATGCAGCCCTGAAGTGTGTCCAGATCTCTATGATATGTCCAATGTTACCACACACTTATTCTTTTCAAACAGCCAGATCTAATAGACCCACTTAGTGTAGTTGCCCACGTACCACAGATAGCAGTAATTGTCCATCCTAAATCCTGATGGATGTCTGATCGATCACAGACATATCTTGATTGGGATTGTTTAGGGTCGTTGACCGCCACGCCTTGGCCACACAGCAGAATAAATTACCCATCATCATCCCAGCTGTGTTCATAGGCTGCATCTATATAGTCCAAATATACAAAGACCAAAGTATTCTGCTATGGGACATTCAAAAAGTCACTAAATTTAAAAAGTAACCTTTATTGATATAGTTGTTAAAATGATCAAAACTTTCTAATCACTTTTATAAAAATATCTGTAAAATATTTAAAATTGAGAGATATAAAATGAATGACATAATGTGACTGCTAAAATATACAATGTGGTTCTTTAATATACATGTTCCTCTCTGCCTATGTTTCTCATTTCTCTGCAAAAGTAAAGCTCATTTCTGCCCTGCTCCATAAAACTAGGTGCTATAATGTGCCTACTCCTTACTTAGTAAGAAACGTCTGTGCTACACCCAACGCCTCCCCACCTGGCACAAACTTCTCTCCTCTGCAAATGTCGCCATTATGCTCATTAAAAACTAAAGCACTTGGGCAGAAATCACTTCTCCTCTGAGCAGAAAGGAATTTTGGAGCCCCGAATACTGACTCACTCTCAGGGTGACTCTCAGAACGGACACCTCCTCTTCTAACACTCCCCTCTCTGTCAAGTCAGAGATGGACTGCACCTCCCGGGTTCTCATTGTGGCTCTTTGCGTTAACAACAAATCCTTTTGGCCTCTCTTTGGGTTCCAGAGCCTCCTATCAGAATTTAGGATCTCTCTGCCTTCAACACTCGATCAGATAGAGTCCTGGAACTTATACTGATACATACTTGTCGATCAGCGACTGCTACAATGTCGCACCTCACTATGTGTTGAAAGGGTATTGGGGATAAAGGGGACTCTATAGACCCTTTCCCCAAACTGTACTTAAGCCCAAACTATATATTTTATAAAAAAAACATTTTGCAAACTGCAGGTTGTTATATTTAGTGAGCAGGGTCTCATAAGGGATATTACACTGTGTGATACAGCCCAGGTCTCTACGATATGTTATTTCCATTGGAAAAATGCAGGTTCAGGTTACAAAGGTTTAATAGCACGTGACACTAAGGCTGTCAAACAAGTGTATTGTTTATTTTGCAAAAGACATACTATAGAAGAGTAATATAATACAACAGGTTAGTAAAATACAAAGAGTAAATAAAAAGTGTTTCTTATCTATCAATAGATTGTTCCAGTAAATATGTTTAATTACAGATTATACCAGGACCCTGTCTTTCTCTGTGTCTCTGATGGTACATTATCTCAAAAGCTGGATGAATAAACTGGTAACAAACAAACAGAGTACTTTGCATCCTTGCAGTGATCCAAGCTGAACCAGGATTATGTCGCAGTTACTTTGCTTTTATTGACAGGACCCTAAAATAATTTGCATATAAGGTATAAACATGATTTTCGGACTTTCTATTGGTTTAATACTGATAAGAAGTTTGAGCATGTGCAGTGGGCACAGAGACAGCGCCCTAGCCGAGACGTTTCTGAAAAGGCCTTGATTATATGAGCATTGTGAAATCATTGGCTATATAAATGAATTCAGGCTTTCAATTGGTACAATAGAGATAAGAAGAATACATTCCCTGCCAGCCTCGGACTGGCCTGCCGGCCAGCCGGGCTATACACCGGTAGGCCCGGGTGTGATTAAGCCCCGCCCCCTCCGACGTTGGGGCGGCGCTTGCAGGGAGCACCTAACTGATGGTCCCGGACATCTGCGGCGGCAGTGTAACAAACACACTACCGCGCAGGTGCAGAGAGCTGTGTCTGCACCTGCGCGGTAGTGTGTTTTACACTTCAGCAGGGGAGGAGTTGTTTGCCTGTCGCGGCCGCCCAGAGGAGCAGCATGCCGGAGTATCTCACAGGTAAGACACTCATTGCCAGACAGCCTGGTTTTTTTTTTTTTTTTTAAACACAAAATGTCAGAGAAGTCCCATATATAATGTGTGTGTGTGAATTGGGGACACTTGCGTGGCTTACCATTGGGGCACTACTGTGTGGCATAATATTGGGGCATTACTGTGTGGCATAATATTGGGGCACTACTGTGTGGCATAATATTGGGGCATTACTGTGTGGCATAATATTGGGGCACTACTGTGTGGCATAATATTGGGGCATTACTGTGTGGCATAATATTGGGGCACTACTGTGTGGCATAATATTGGGGCATTACTGTGTGGCAGAGTGTGGGGAGGAGGGCTATCTATTAAATGTGAATATTAATTATTTAATGCTATGAATGGTCGTGGGAAATGGATGTTTTAAACTTAAATGCTATTAATTTATTGCTGGGGCTGTTTGTAGGGAGGGTAATAGGTTTATTTATCACATGTGAGCACTATTACTTTATCATCATCATCATAATCACCATTTATTTATATAGCACCACTGATTCCGCAGCGCTGCACAGAGAACTCACTCACATCAGTGAGTATTACTTTAATGTTGAGGCTGGAGAGAGGCCTAATTATTAAATGTGGGTGCTGTTAATTTAATGGCAGGGATGGTTGGCGTTTCTAAATGTACCCATTATTTTTTCCAAATAGAGCCCTCATCATTGCAGGATCCAGACAAGCCGCAACTAAAGAAACCAGCAGCCACAGGTGGTAAAAGTGACAACAACAGGTAGGACAGTCTGTCAAATGTTCTGAGTCTAGTGCAGGCTTGGCTAACCTGTGGTACTCTAGATGTTGTGAAACTACAAGTCCCAGCATACCCTTACAGCAATAAGCTGCCATATATTGGCAAAGCATGCTGGGGCTTGTAGTTTCACAACACCTGGAGTGTCACAGGTTAGCCAACCCTGATCTAGTGGGACAATCCTGATTTTTGGTGACTGTTCTGCCCAAACTAAGGGGCAGGTCAACACTGTGTATTCTTTATACACACACTGCATTTTTTTTATACTACACTAAGGTGCTAGCTGTCCTTCGTGGATTGACCACTCCCCCTCTAGTGTCTGGTCCCGCCTCTATGATGACTGACCACACCCCCTCTGGTGGGCCCCTAGTGTTGCAGTCCCTTGGTGGGCCCTTCATGCCCCAGTCCGACACTGTTCCCTGCGCAAGGGCAGTAAGACCTGAGACCACACGCTGGCAAGATATATTGCCATGACTCTGCCTTGTTTACTAAAACATTTAGGGGGGTATTCAATTGTTAGCGTTAACGGGGAAAAACGAGCGCTCAAAAAATCTTAGCGTTAATACGGTAATTACTCACGAAATTTCAGCTCGCCAGGGAGCGGCGAGCTGAAATTACACGAGTAAACTACCGTATTAACGCTTTTCATGCGCAATATTACCGTATAAACGGTAATATTTTTTGGACGCTCGTTTTTTCACGTTAACGCTAACAATTGAATACCCCCCTTAAAGTAATATAGACATAAAAGTACAAACGTCAAAAATGGAGTTCAGCAGTCATTTTGTTAGACCTACCACATATGTCCCATGTACCCACACCCTCATGCGATCAAATAGCCAGATTCTATAGAACGTAATTAGTGTCTTCGTCTAAACAATGTCAGATTTCAGGCATTGTGAGTTGGATTTTTCCAGCAGTCCTGATACATATCTGATCGATCACAAACATATCTTGATTGGGATTGTTTGGGGTCTTTGGGCATAACATATTGGGGACATCTAATTTGAAGCCTGTATGGACAGTTGACCCAGGGAAGGATGACAGACACACGATGAGAGGGGCTCTATCATCATCATCATTTATTTATATACCGGCAGCAGATTCCGTAGGGCTTTACAATTGGCTCTATGAGAATCTTACAATCTGAAGGTAATTGGGGAATGAATCATGATACATTATGAAAGCGGTACCGTTCAGGATGTCCTGTCATGTTTGGTTAGTTTCTGGATGTGTTACAGTCTGTCCTTGTAGCAAGAATCCTCGGTCTTATAAAGCAATTATCAGGGTATGATGATGTATTATGACAGAATGGCTGTGGTGCAGTCATAAGGTGTTGTAATATCATTGTACCGTAGCTGAGCTGTCCCACCAGTCAAAGGTCCAATTATCTGCATATTAAGTCTGTGGGTGTAGCCTGAAATGTGGTAAGTTTCATAGTATAATGTTTCATGCAATCAAACTATTGTGACTGAAAAATAATACATCTGAATAGGAAATGCACCTTCTAACTAGGTTTACAAGCCTAGACTTTTCACCTTGTATCAGCAACAATTGATGGTGGCAGCTGAGCCCTGGAGTTAAAGCAATTACCAGCTAATGTTTCATTGTTAAGAATTTGCATAAATACATCTCATTGTACGTGGCTGGAGGCCGCACGCTCTGCTGATAGTCAGCAATTACATGGGATCCAATGCCAGCCGGAATGCATTTTTCTATGCTAATAACAATGGCATACATATAAGGTCACTTGTAAAGAAAAGTCCCCCTTAACACTAAGTGCTAGTCATCTGGATACAATAAAATGTACAATGTATCCAACATCTATTTTTGTGGTACAATCAGCAGCTTTCAGTGGGGAATTTTTGGTGCAAAAATGTTGCCCATAAATCTGCTAATTCTTGGCACCATTACATTGTGGATGACACGTTAAAGAGAGAAGGAGCTGGCTCAGTGATCAAGAGCTCATGTGTAAAGCAATGTTTCTGGAAACCCCAATACAAATCTTAGCATTGCTGTGATTGTTTCTTTGGAAAAGACGTGTTTGTAACATCATTGTACCAGACTGGTCTTTGTAAGTACCGGGAAGCAATATAAGTGGAACTGAAGCTGCAGATATTTCGAGGGACTGTCCACTGATGCACAACTCCTTCTGTGAGAAAAAACCCTTTTCAATGTCAACCCGGTTCTGGCAGATTCCCCTATATCTCTCTGCCTGTGTTACAGTGCAGACTCTAAAATCTCTTGTGGTTTTACAATACATTTATATTGGGTTTATTTTAGTAATAAAGTTTCAAATAATGGAAAGAATTCTGCTCAATGTGTAGGACAAAGCAAAGAAAACATGTGGTTCTGTAGCTGTTGTGAAATTACAAGTCCCAGCATGCACTACCAGCCAGATAAACAAAATAATGGAAGAAAGGATCCACCAACATAACCTAGTTAATTAGTTGCCCTATGTGTGTCTCCAGTCTCTCCAGGACAATAACGGCACAGGAGAAATAAGTAGCTCAGTGATATTATAGTGCTCCAGATCCTGAGTCCGTTTTATGCTCTCAGACTATGTCATACGGCTGCTCCATCCTTCTGAAAGGTTCCCCATCTATAAATAAGTGTAAATAATCTGTTCCAGACCACTCTGGTCCTCTCCCAGCCCCCTCCCAATAACACAATATTATATATTTTATCTGCATTTTATAATGAAATCAAAGTCTGCTGCATATTTACAGTAAGGGAGAAGTTAGTCTTAATTAAGACAAGTTGATCTATGGACTATGGAAGAAGCTCAGTTTGTGGCAGGCAGCACAATGTACTGTATAGCTGATTATAAGGCTACTATTGTGCAGCAAAATATATAAATCCAGTTATTAGTACACTGAAGGACAAAGGCACCTTTGTGGACCTTTCTTAGGGTTTAAATGTACAAAATATACCAAAGGGGTCAATAATATACATAACTGCTAGTCTCTGCAGCAGGGAGTATTACCATTTGCATCGGACTTGTGGAAGACATGGTGACAGACATATATTTACTCTTCTCTCATCACAAATACAACGTCCTCATGTTTCAATTAAAGAAGATATGGTGGCATTGGTGGACGTACACCATATATGGAAAATCTGCAAGGAAACATACTTTACATGTTAGATACACTGTGGTTAAGAGTGTATCCAACCAACAGTAAGAGATGTGATAGTGGTTTTATTAACAAAATAGTCTATATTGCACATGCAACTCCATAAATGCCCACAAAGGACTTCTCGTTTGAATAACCCCCAACTGCTCAGCACAGGGGCGGGCTGGGCCGGGGGGCAGGTGGGCATCGCCCCCCCCCCCCCCCCCCCCCCCCCCGGGCCGCTCAGTCTAACCACTTTGGATGCAAGCGGCCGCGTCAGCATACAGGCAGCCTCATCACATGACACGCGATGCAGCCGCCCGCCCCCCGGGCTGAAATGTGCCAGCCCACCCCTGACTCAGCATATTAAATAGCCCCAATTGCCCAGCATGTCATATAATCATGAACATTTATTTATATAGCGCCAGCAGATTCCGTAGCGCTTTACAATTGGGAACAAACATTAATAAGACAATACTGGGTAATACATACAGACAGAGAGGTAAGAGAACCCTGCTCACAAGCTTACAATCTATAGGACAATGGGAGTTAGAAACACAAGGACATGTGCTACATCATATTGCACAATGGACCAGCTAGAACGCAAAGGTAAAAGTACTGAGTGGGCTGTGTGTGTTGCAGTGTAGGTCAGAAGGTTGTTGTCTTGCGTTAGCTGTGTAGAGGATGGTAATAGGGTAATCTAGGGAAATTAAGATGGTGGTTGAGGAATATCATAACCTTGTCTGAAGAGGTGGGTTTTCAGTGAACGCTTGAAGGTTTGGAGACTAGAGGAAAGTCTTACTGTGTGAGAGAGGGAATTCCACAAAGTGGGTGCAGCCCGGAAAAAATCCTGTAACTGAGAATGGGAGGATGTGATGAGAGTGGAGGAGAGACGTAGATCTTGTGCAGAACGGAGGTGTCGAGTAGGGAGGTATTTTGAGACAAGTGAGGAAATGTATGTCGGTGCAAATTTGTTGATGGCCTTGTATGTTAGTACAAGAATTTTATATTGGATTTGTTGAAATACAGGCAGCCAATGTAGAGACTGACAGAGTGGCTCAGCAGAGGAATAACGGTTTGTAAGGAAAATCAGTCTAGCCGCTGCGTGCAAAATAGATTGTAGGGGTTCAAGTCTGACTTTGGGAAGACCAGTAAGGAGGGAATTGCAATAGTCAATGCGGGAGATGATGAGTGCATGAATTAATGTTTTTGCGGTGTCTTGTGTCAGATATGTGCGTATTCTGGAGATGTTCTTTAGGTGTATGTAACATGATTTAGATATAGAGTTGATGTGGGGAATAAACGACAGTTGTGAATCAAGGATTACACCTAGGCAACGAGCTTGCGGGGTGGGATTTATGGTCATGTTATCGACAGAAATAGAAATGTCAGGCAGGAAGCTTCTGTTCTTGGGTGGGAATATTATTAATTTAGTTTTTGAAAGATTGAGTTTGAGTTGGCGAGAAGACATCCAAGATGAAATGGCAGAAAGACAGTCAGTAACGCGAGACAACACAGATGTTGAGAGATCAGGAGAGGATAGATAGATTTGTGTATCATCCGCATAGAGATGATACTGAAATCCAAAGGAGCTTATTAGTTTTCCAAGAGAAGTGGTGTAGATAGAGAATAGCAGAGGACCTAGGACTTAGCCTTGTGGTCTCCAACTGATAAAGGAAGCGGAGCAGAGATGGATCCAGAGAAATTAACACTGAAAGAGCGATTAGATAGGTAGGATGAGAACCAGGATAGGACAGTGCCTTCAAGACCTAGGTATAGTAGTGTTTGTATGAGGAGAGAGTGGTCAACAGTGTCAAATGCAGCAGAGATCCAGGAGAATTAGAAGAGATTATTGGTTATTATTTTTTGCTGTGATCAAATCATTAACAACTTTGGTCAACGCAGTCTCTGTGGAGTGTTGAGAGTGAAAGCCTGACTGAAGAGGATCCAATAGGTTGTTTGCTGTAAGAAAGTGTGTGAGGCGTGTGTAGGCAATTCTCTCGAGAAGCTTGGAGGGGCATGGGAGCTGGGAGATGGGGCGGTAATTTATGAGAGTTAGGGTCAGAATAATGTTTTTTTTAAAATGGGAGTAATCACTGCATGCTTGAATATAGATGGAAAAATACCAGTAGAAAGAGATAGATTCCAGATTTTAGTTAGAGGGGGAATGAGCACAGGAGACAGGGACCTACCCATTTGTGAGGGAATGGGATCAAGAGGACAGGACATAGAGTAGGAAGATGAGAAGAAAGTAGAAACTTCCTCTTCATTTGCGGGATCAAATGAAGAGAGAGTGTCAGAGGTTGCTGGGAAGGAATTGAGCTGATTGCTTGTCAAAGGAGATGATATATCAATTTTGTCCTTGAAATAGGAAGCAAGATCCTGTGCACTGATGGTAGTTGGAGGGTTTGGGGCAAGAGGAGTCAGTATAGCCCCAATTATCATGCATGTATATTAAGTAATTTAGACTGTAAGCTCCAATGGGGCAGGGACTGATGTGAGTTCTCTATACAGTTCTGCGGAATCAGTGGCGCTATATAAATAAATGGTGATGATGATATTATACAGCTGCCAAGGTCCAGGATTACTCTCCTCCACTGGCTCAAGGTGCAGGTATCAGGCTGTCCCAGATGCATAATAGTAATAACAAGAATTATGAGCCATCATTGGTTAATTATTTTATGGTTCCTTCTCTTAAAGGGAAATGTCACTGACGGTTAAAGTCCACTGAGGAAGCGACATTTGTAGCGCAAGTAGCTCGCAACGCCTGCTCTCAGATATAGCAAATATACAAACATGGAATAATGCTTCTGCTTTACAAATCAGGAATCATAGTTATCTTTGTAGGCAGTCGCATGATCTTCTTGTTTTACATACATGTATGATGCATGTGTACATATAGCCTCACAGTATGTTCAAGTCTGCGACACCGACATGGAATCAAGCTTCAGATCACATTCTATAATCAATGACCTGACAGTTTCCTGTCACCTGACAGATAATATATTTCTGCTTGTTTGGTGCCATAGATTAGAAAGTACATCCAGAGCCGGCATCCATGCCAGTCGTGGATCCCTGACTCCGAAGCTGGCACACTTTCATCCATGGCCTCACATTAGTCATCGTAGGAATGTGTGTGCTGTATTACACTTTATATGACAGTTCTGTATCTCTGCAATGTCTCCATGCTTTTCACCCCACTAACTCCAGAACTCTGGGCATCTAGAAGTGAATTTCAGTTAAGGCTGAAACATTCTTCTGTTGTGGGCATCAGCCAGCTGGAATTACAAGGCCTTCTGCATGGGAAGATGTTGCATTTAAACAAGTAGCTATTATCAAGTGATAACCCTATGAAATCCCTGTTTAGAGTCCTATTAGCACATAAACTGCTATGGTTACAGCAGGATTTTCTGTCACCTCAAATGCAGAGGATGAGACAGGCTGTTCCTGGCACTGAGGCTGCCTGTGATTATCAGATATCACAGATAAACAAGAAGATGTTTCTGTTCTCAGAACTCCCTGGAACTGGCCGTTGGGAGGTAAATGGAGATTCGGTGATAGATTTACTACTTGTCTGGACCATTGTTCTGGATAGACAGAGGTGATAATAGTTGGCACTAATGATGGCACTGTGTAAACGATAATGTGCATTACCCACTGGAACAGGTTCCAAGCTGTCTCCCAGTGCGAAACTTAAACATACACAAACATTGGCAAATAGTCAGTTAGGACTCACAGCGTAAACTAACACAAGAGTAACCTGTTACATCATTCAGTGCAGGGTCTGGGCAGCACTTTAAATAATGTCCAGCATACAGTGATAAAGCGCCAATTGTTCAGTATATCAGAAAGCAATCCAGTGCAGTATATTATACAGCTCCACTGCATATAACAGAGCCCCATTCAGCTGTGTGTAATACAGCCTCCACATATTTGTCTATCATGTAGTACAGTTCATTGAACATCATATATTACAGCACCCCCAACTGGCCAGTGCACTATACATCAGTAGTGGGCAGGATAAATCACTTCTGTGCACTATACTCCAACTGCTTCCATTTATTGCCACCTGGGACCAAGCCGGCTACCTCAGTTACATTAGCAGCTTGTAAACCACGGCCGGACAAAACCGTGTTACAATGCAAGGGGTGCCAACTAGTATTCTGTTTTGCACATAAGTTAAATACTGACTGTTTTGTCATGTAGCACACAAATACTTGATAGCTTTTTTGTACACTGAAATTTAAAGTTGATATTTGTGTGCTACATGAAAAAACAGTCAGTATTTAACTTATGTGCAAAACAGAATACTATTTTGCACCCCTTGCATTGTAACATGGTTTTGTCCAAGTGATTGAAATAAGAAGTTTCTCAAGTTAAGATCCTTAATGAATCAGGACCCACTTTATTAGATAATAATACACAGTTATGGTAATCTATGTATATATTCCTGTAAATACCCTTATAAACAGTGGGCCTGATTCATTACGACACGTAAACAGTGATTTTGGGCATATCATCTGAAAAATCACTCTGCACATGCCTAGAATGGACCATAGAATGTGGCCACATTCAACTCATCTTCGAGCGCAAAGGAGACTTGCTACTGACTAAGATTTCAGGGAGAGAACATGCGAGGGAAGGAGCGTTTGCCTATAGTCAATGTGCAGTAAGGTCGTGCCAATCTCAAGCGCACACAGCAGCGTCCGATTCTAGTCCTGGGCATCTCTCAGGTACTTTTCAGCCGTATCTCTTGCTCCAGTTACAGGTCAGGTGTAAGTGCCAGCTAGCACATGTGTGTATAATCAGGAGCAACTGTAAAATTGTATTTTATGTACAGTAGACATTAATAACATCCTGATAAATATATTTCATTGGGAAAAAAATAAAACTTTATTCTTTATTTAATGTTTTGTCATTAATGTATATATTATTAACAGGTTAAATTAATTGAATAGTTTTTTTTTATTTTGCTGTGTGTTCTTTTGACAATTTATATTCCACATACGTATTAGACGTATCCTGCAATGTCCTGTCTAGTACAGCTGAGTAGACTTAGACCAGTATTCATCACCAGACGTATCTTCACATCCAAGCGCACATTGCGCTCATTATGCATTACTTCATAGAGTGCACATGTCATTACTTCACTGTTTATTTTTTTTAAAAAAAAAAAAATTACATAAAAAAAATAAAATAACTTTATTAAAAAAAAACCATAATGCATTATTTTAATCCTAAAGCAATTTTTGTTCCTGTGGGCACCCCCTGCTAACGCTATTCTGAGATGGTGTTAGAAATCGGAGGACAGGAGAGGTACTGGGGGCTTTGGAGAATAGGGAGAAGTCCTAAATTGCACGAGAAGTCTGATTTATACAGGACTTAGGGCTTATAACCCTATGATAAATAGACCTCAGGAGTGTTTGATTGTCAGTGGAGAAGGAGATTTGCACTCAGCATGTGAGTGACAGCTCTTGTCATGGAGAAGCTGATGTGCAATGATATGTAACAATGCTGCATTATTACATTATAGTGAAATGACAAGTCAGCTGCAACTTGTTTAAATCTGATCTGTGTCAACAGAGATAGAACCTAACACCAGTTAATTAGCAGAGTAGGAGTCTTCTTAATTAATGACACGTGAAAGAAGTGCAATTCCTCCAAAATGTCTCTGCAAATGTCTTTTTCTTACTGATGATCATTCTCATGTACTTGCCACTTTTATAGAGGTTGGAAACTAATTTCCAAGGTATGGTCCCAAGATTTTTGTAATTTAATTGTACGGAATGTGCTCAGTACCACTTCTCTTCTTGTGCATGCTGGTCATTATTTGCTATGTCACAGATCTCACATTTGATTCTTTTTTTTATAATCAAAGTCCCAGTACTATTTCTATTCAATAAACTGAATGTAATTCTTGGGGGAGAATTCAATTGGCTGCGAAAGCACCGCGTCCTGCGCACTATTACCATTACTACAGTAATAGTGTGTATTATTACTGTTAGTACGGTTATTTGTAACACTGATTTTTGCTCAAGGCGCAAAAATCAGTATTACTGTTTATAGGGTTAAAATTACTTTATTAACGGTAGTAGTGCGCAATCCCTCCCCCCCCCCCCCCCCCCCGTATCTAATTTCAATCCTTGTGTACAGTATAGACAATGCACAGTACCACTTCCTTGGTTTGAAATTTTGGGTACGATGTCATTATTTACTCCGATTCTGATACTGCACAGTGTCAGGTCTCCTGTTGTGTATACTGTCATTCTTAGTATATATACTTTACACAGTTCCAGTTCTATTATTCTGTGTCCATGACCAGGAATAGAGGTATTAAGAATAGACCCACACCCAGATAAAAGCAGAATGATCATTCCGATATGGCCACAAACTTGAATGCATGACACAGATGCTGTTATTCAGACCCCCTTAATGTGCTGAATACTATTCCTAGATTAGAGTGTTGTTCTTTTACTGATCTCTAATAGGTGGACAAAATGTGCTTATTATCTTATTGTCCGTTAGCAACGTCACTGTGTTTGATATCTTGACCACACGGAGAAGGGTTAAAGGTCCAGATTCAGCTGTGACTGCACAGTACCACTTCATTTGTTCCTATGAAATTCTTAATATTTTCTCTATTTGCATGGGCACATTACCACTTCTGTCGAGTTGTATACAACTCTCTGTATCTTTTCTTATTCTTATGTAATATTATCCTGCATTGTATGATGGAAGTAATTCCCAGTGTCTAGTCTTATTCTATATCTATATAAAACACACAGTGCCACCTCTACTACTTGGTATTCTGGGTGCAATTATCTGTATTTGTTCTTCGTGGAAATATCTTGATGTGAATTCAGGGGAGGGCTGTGTCCAGAAACATGGTCTCCTGGCGTGAGAGATACAGGAGAAGGGCAATGGAAGAGTTAATGTTCTTATCCAATTGTCACCTGACACTGCTGTCCTTCCTGTAGATGCGATGTGGTTATATTCCTCATATATCCCTAGAGTATAAATATATATGACGGGGGCTATATATGAAGACCGTACATGAGAGTAATATTACAGCAGATGAAACCTGAACCGTGTGAAGAGAAGCGATAGACAGATCTCTGTGCTGACAAACGAGGACAAGTCGCTGACCAGTCATATTATTGACAGATTTGTCTCAAAGAAACCTAAGTCCTCCTCTGACATAACTTCGTCATCCCCCACCTCGGAGCACTTTATCTTAGATACAAGTCACACACCATTTCCCAGAACTAACATAAGCCGTCATCTCTCATCCCTATTTGCTGAGTGAAACTTTAGGATGGAGATTCGGGTGATGGAAATGATCGCAGGATTAGATCTACTACCGCATTACCCATAAAAAAAGACACCAAGGTTCCCAAGCACTGGTATCCCTCTGTGCCTGCTAAGAGCGAGTGTAGGGAGATATCCCATCGCCTGCTTTACAACATTGTCAGACATTGGGATCTGGGTGCACCCTCAACATCTCACCATATGCCATACACATCGAATTATAATACGGCCCTGGCCCCCAACCTTTAGTGTTGCGAAAGGATTACCACACAAGAAAAAGGCTTTAGGAAAATACAACAATTTGGATAAAGATCCTCCAGACAAGCACAATTTAATAACACCTTTGTAGAAGCTATGACAATCTCTGCTACAGGAAATGATTATAGATTAATATGTATTTACTTACATTCACCAAAACAAAGACACCATAACACTCATACCAGGACTGCCTTAAGATATTTGTTAGCCAAGGGCAGTGATCAAATTAATGGGCGCAACAATAAATTTGGCAAACTTGTGACACACCCCAAAAGAATGGGTCAAGTTTCCCTGAGAGTAAAAATATTTTGGATTGTGATGACCAAGGTCCGAGTGCTGTTAGGACTTAATGCTTCTGGTTAGGGTTGGACTACAGCTTGGGTAGGTCTAAAGTTATAAATTGATTATACTCCGGTTTAGGTCTTGGACTAATGTTAGGGCTATGGAAGAGTCAGTCTGGAGATTAGTAGTTTGAGGAACAGTAATGTATTAAACAGCGCTTTTTGGAACTGGCGGATATTCAGCGAGTTTGACAGGTAATTTTTTTAAAAAAAGGCAATGTATTTAAAGGTAAGATTTGCCTTTAAACACATTGCTGTTTTAAATTTAGCTGTAAAACTTTGCTGAATATCGACAAGCCACGAAAAAGCGTTGTTAAATATATAGGAAAAGTTGACCTAGGGTATGCAAAACTGCAGACTGAGGGAAAACTGTAAGAGCACCTCAACTTTCAAAGAAAATAAGGGAAAAAACTCATAAAGGAAATTAGAAATTATATACAGGGTCTAGTAGTGACTCTCTGTTCTGTTGGGCCCAGGGGCAAATACTTCTTATTAAAACAGACCTGGGTGCACATCTCAACTCATGTTTTTGGAAGTACGGTACTTCTACATCTCAAGATGGCGATAACAGAAGTAAATGAAGAATTGTTTCAATATTTGTATAAAGCACTTTTCAATGATCAATATTTTTTTAACTATACGTAGATAGATAGATAGATTTTTTTTAATCTATTTTCAATTATTTGTTCTAATTTTTTACCATGTGTAACTGGAAGCCCAAGTATGGAAATTGACATTTGCTCTGAACGTCCTCATTTTGTCCGGTTCATATATAACCCCCTTAGTGAGTCTCTAAAACAAATGATACAGCTTCTCGCTCTTACCCTAATGTATTTATAGCATGCCACCAGCTAATTAATCTCATTTCCATGAATTAATAATCAGCATTAAGTGATCACTGACTAATGCAGGTGGTGCGAGTAGGGCAGGAATTCCAGAGGATCAAAGGGAGAGAAGTCCCAGTGATCCGCAAATCGACCTGATCTGTTGCAAATTAGAGCAATTTCCCCACCGCTTGTCTGAAAGACTCAATGTGTCACCACCGGCAGCCCGACACTGGCCACTTGCTGGAACAGCCGGAGCCCTGACTGACATGTTCATGTGTAAGGGTCTTTTCTCTAGCAACGGGTAAACACAGGCGGATGCCATGCTGCACTGATGGATGGCACTGATATTTCTGATGCTCAGGCAGATGCCCCCAAAATGACTTGGCAAAGATTGAAAGTATTAGATTCGGATGACAGATTATGATCTGACGCCAGCTGCAGTGGAAAGGTTAGGCTGCCTATAATTTACATTGCCACCATAGCACAGATAATGCAAAATTCTGTATCATACAGCACCCATACTGTGCAGAGTTAACCCTTATCTGCCTGAGGGGACAGCATGGGAAATCCTGAAATCCTGCGTGCAGGTGTTAGGCTGCCGGACTTGTAATAAACTTACAGAACTAGCAGTAGAAGTCTTCACCTATAGCAGCCGCCTTTCCCGTACAGCATGATGTGCTCACAGGTACTCAGATGGCCCCAGGTCTTAACTCTAATTGTAATGTAAGTTTATTAATAAAACCGCAACGGCAGGACCGGAGGAAGCAGTGGAGATGGTAACGGATGGTCAGACGTAAGCCGATGTCAGTGGTCCGAAGAAAGCAGAGTAATCAAAGACAGGCCAATAGGTCAGGGCTGGCAGCAAACAGGGATATCCAAATAACTAGCAGAGGTCAGGGCAATCAGAGTTCAAGCAGGTACAAAACAAAGCCAAGGTCAAAACAGGAAATCTATCAGGAGTCAGCAACTCAGCACACAGCAGGTCAGCAATCCACAAGGAAATCAACGCTATACCCGGCAGGGAGGCTAAGCCCTCCCAGTCAATCAGGGACAGGCAATTTGAATGACATAATAAGCCCCCCAAGCGTTGCTTAATAAATGTAATCAGTCCTAATTAGCCCGGAGGCTTAACTGTATTCACAGCGTATGCACCCGGCTGCCCTGTGTTGCAGGGGCGCGGAGGTCTGACATATCGGCGTCCGGCCGTTGCCCTAGCAACGGTCAGGCCGAAAACCAAAAGTGACGTACCGGTCGTCAAGGAGACGGCCAGGATGCCGAGGACACTGAAACTGAAACTGGGCACTACAGTCATGTCCAAAAGCTTTGAGAATAACACGAGTATTGGTTTTCTCAAACTTTGCTGCTTCAGTGTTTTTATACCCTTTTTGTCAGATGTTGCTATGGTATACTGAAGTAACATTACATGCATTTCATAAGTGTCAAAGGCTTTTATTGACAATTACATTAAGTTTATGCAAAGTATCAATATTTTCAGTGTTGACCATTCTTTTTGAAGACCTCACAATTCACCCTGGCATGCTGTCAATCAACTTCTGGGCCACATAATTAACTGATGACCACCCATTCTTGCCTAATCAATGCTTGGAGTTTGTCAGAATTTGTGGGTTTCTGTTTGTCCACCCGTCTCTTGAGGATTGATCACAAGTTCTCAATGGGACTAAGGTCTGGGGAGTTTCCTGGACATGGATCCAAAATTTCGATGTTTTGATACCGGAGCCACTTAGTTATCACTTTTGCCTTATGGCAAGGTGCTCCATCATGCTGGAAAAGGCATTGTTCATCACCAAACTGTTCATGGATGGTTGGGAGAAGTTGCTCTTGGAGGATATTTTGGTACCATTCTTTCTTCATGGCTGTGTTCTTAGGCAAAATTGTGAGCCCACTCCCTGGCTGTGAAGCAACCCCACACATGAATGGTCTCAGGATGCTTTACTGTTGGCATGGCACAGGACTGATAGTAGCACTCATATTTCCTTCTCTGCGTTTTCCTTTCTAAGCGTTTTTTCCAGATGCCCCAATCTGAAAGGGGATTCATCAGTCCACAGCAGTCCAATCCCTGTACCTTTTGCAGAATATCAGTCTGTCCCTGATGATTTTCTTGGGGAGAAGTGGCTTCTTTGTTGGCCTTCTTGACACCAGGCCATCCTCCAAAAGTCTTTGCCTCACTGTGCGTGCAGATATACTCACATCTGCCTGCTGCCTTCTTCACAACTATTGAACCTCTCCAATAAATTGTTGACTTAGGTGCAATATTACTAGAAGCAATATCCTTGGCTGTGAAGCACTTTTTTTTTTACTGCACGTGTTTCCTTGCAGGTAACCATGGTTAACAGAGGAAGAACAATGATTTCAAGCACCACCCTTCTTTTAAAGCTTCCATTCTGTTATTCTAACTCAATCAGCATAGCAGAGTGATCTCCAGCCTTGTCTTCGTCAACACTCTCACCTGTGTTAACGAGAGAATCACTAACCTGATGTCAATTTTTCCTTTTTTCTCAGGGCTGAAATGCAGTGGAAATGTTGTTTTGGAATAAAGTTGTGAAAAATAATATTTGTGTCATTCTCAAAACTTTTGGCCATGACTGTAGACCATCTTGTATAAGAGGTACATGCCTTTATTCTCCTCCAGTATATAAGTGGCTACAATTACAAATCCACCAGACACTGGAGCGCAGCTTTGTCTCATAGAAACTTAGAATTTGACATCAGTTAAGAACCACTTGGCCCATCTAGTCTGCTCATTGTTTAACCTATGGTAACCACAAATCCTATTTGATACTTAGTTCTTTGTAAGGTTATCCTTCTGTCTATCCCAAGCATGTTTAAATTGCTCTACAGTATTAGCCTCTCCCACCTCTTATGGTTGGCTATTCCACTTATCTACTACCCTTTGTGAGTAATTTTTCCTCAAATTTCCTGTAACCTGTTAAAACCCTTGATATATTTAAAAGTTTCTATCATGTCCCCTCTGACCGGATAAGCTTACTTCGCCTCCCAGTCCCTAGGGGGAAGAGGAAAAGAGGGATGTGCTTCCTGCAGTTTATCCTGGTTTCCTTCTCACCGCCAGTAACCGACTGTTACTGACCACTCCTACTAGTGTCACCTTTCCACTAGCGCACTGCGAATGCCAACTGCGCACTAGTTGTAGGAGAATTCGGCTGACACCACTGGGCTTCTTTGTGGCACCCAGAACCGCTTACTTCTGGGGTAGCTGGTATAGTTGCTGCAGTGCTTCTTTGCTATGGGCTGACGGGTACCTCCTGACCACATACTATGGGCTGGGCAGCGGACAGAGCGTTGACACAGAGACACTGGGTTCAACACAGAACAGCCAAGTACTGATTAGAGTGTAAGCTCTGATCTATTGGTCAGAGAATACAGCAGGTAATAGTCACAGGCAGAATCTTCATGCAGTGATGGTTTATTGCTCAAGAGTCCCGACAAGGACTTTTACACACCAGTTTGAGGTACTGGTGATCATCCAGAAATTGCAGATGGAAAGAAACATTACATGGTCAAACAGAGAACTTTTTATACAAATTTTGACACAAATCCTGGCAAGGGGTAAACAGCCCCCTTATCTGGGCTAGGCACCAAAATGGTTCATATATTACATCAGATATTTACCATCCAGATGTGATATATCATCTAAATTTGAGATAACACGATTTTAAACTTTAACAAAATTTACATTAATTTCCTGAATGAATTGCTGGTTGCATTATCTATGTAGTTCTATATTTTTAACAAGACAGGACTTTCAGACTAAAGCATGTGTTTGTCACTTCTGAGATGAAAATACTTAGCATTTCCTGCCTTCAGCTAACTACACATATTAAGATGTTTTAGTCTTTCCAGCTAAGTTTTGTAATGTAGGTCATGCACCACTTTTGTTGCCGTTATTTGTACGGTCTGTATTTATATCCTTCTGGAGATACGGCCTCCAGAACTGAACATATTATTCTAGATGAGGCCGTACCAATAACCTATACAGTGGTAATATTACTTCTTTCTTTCTGCTACTGATTCCTCTCCCTGTGCAACCAATCATCTGACTAACGTTCCTCATTGCTTTGTTACATTACTTACCTGCCTTTACATCACCTGAAATAGTGACTCCGAGATCCCTTTCCTCCTCAGTAGTTTCCATTATAGTGCCATTAATACTATATATAGCTTTGGGGTTTTTAAAATCCAAGTGCATGATTTTGCATTTTTGGGCGTTAAACTGTAGTTATTATTATTATTATTATTATCGTTTATTTGTAAAGCGCCACAAGGTTTCCGCAGCGCCGTACACAGTACGAACAGTAGACTATACAGGGTAAAACAGTACAGAACAATAAACACAAAGTACCAGTTCTCCAGAAACTCCAGGCAGGCAAATACAGTAGAGACGGAGCGGAAGAACAGGTATGGAGACAGAAAGGTGTCACTCACCGGACTGTGAGTGCTACTTCTCGTGTATTCAGGAACCGTGGACGTCCGCCATCCTGAGGGTCTGCGCATGTGCAGCCCTTTCAAGCCTTCAGTACCTGTTGCTTTTAGTTAATTGGCTGATCAGGCAACACTCCCTATTTAAAGCACCTGTGGTCAATACCTCGTTGCCTGATCTTGGAGTCTCATTCCCCATGAGCCTCTGAAGGTGTTCCTGTGTTTCCTCGTGTATTCAGCTCCTGCTGATTTCTGTCATTCGTTTGTGGTTTCCAGATCACTTCAACTCTCCTGTATTCCTCGTGTCTGCAACCAGCTGATTCCTATCCGCTGCCTCCGTTGCTTCTACAGAGTTCCTGCTCACTTCAACTCTCCTGTGTTCATCGTGTTTGCAACCAGCTAATTCCTATCCGCTGCCTCCGTTGTTTCTACAGAGTTCCTGCTCACTTCAACACTCCCGTGTTCATTGTGTCTGCAGCCAGCTGATTCCTATCCGCTGCCTCCGTTGCTTCTACGGAGTTCCTGCTCACTTCAACTCTCCTGTGTTCATCGTGTCTGCAGCCAGCTGATTCCTATCCGCTGCCTCCGTTGCTTCTACAGAGTTCCTGCTCACTTCTACTCTCCTGTGTTCATCGGGTCAGCGCTCCGCTGCTTTCATCTCTGCTACTGGATATCAGACCGCCTCAACTCTCCCGTGTTCATCATGTTCCAGTTCCACTTACTACTGCTTCCAGAGTATTGCCTCGTTCATGCTGGTTTATCTGCCGTGCGCTGCACCAACCTGATTACCGCTTCCACCTTCCAGTGGTCTCTCCTCCTGCCGGCCTTCAGCCGTTCAGGTATCTCTGCACGTCTCTCTGACAGCCTGCTCTCCTGAACCGCGGTATGCATACTTCTCATTGACTTTGCTTGTGTATTGCATATCTAGCTGGACTGAGTTGTGTTCTCCTCCGGAGTCTCCTATCCACTGAGACTATTGCTACCATTGACTTTGTTCCCTATTGTCTGGATAGTTATTGTGACTTTGTATATGTAGCGGTGCTGCTCAGTTATCATTGTATTGTGGATATCATCGTGGGATCAAGTTCAGTGTGCCCGTGTATACTCTGCATTGCATTCATCTCCTCGTGCCCCTCCTCACATATATATTGCAGTGGTACAACTTGCTATATGCAGACCACTGACTCCTGTTCCCTGTGACACCAGTTTCAAGTATCCTCTCACATAAGCAGTGGTACAACTTGCTAACGCAGACCACTGACTTCCCTGTTACCTACCTTCACCTGGATTCCATTCCTTCACCTAGACAGCGGTACAACTTGCTATACGCAGACCGCTGACTCTCACCACCTCCTCACTACTCCTGGACATTCCTCCTCACTATAGCAGTGGTACAACTTGCTATACGCAGACCACTGACTATCCTCTTGTTTCCTTGTCCATCTAGTTCCTCGAGTACAGCCATCTACTCATTACCAGTGCTGCTAGTCATAGACTTTCCTCGAGCATTCTCTCACCATCTGCTGTTTCTCCTGTTCCGTTGTCACCCTGCTACCAGAGTACCATATTACCAACTATACTACTCTGGTAAGTCCATCATCTGGTGATATCCTGGGTAAAGACTCCTAGTGCCCGTGACAGTAAGATCAGGCCATGACAGACCCAGATGCGGAACCTACAGCTAAAGAGATGCTGCAGCATCTGGTTACCCGTATGGAACAACAGGATGCTCGCCAACAACTTTTGCTGCAATGTTACCAGGCGTTAGCCTCCCAAGGAACGTCTGTGCAAAATATCACAGCTACTGTTGATGCTCCTGTGCTTTCCTCCGTTTCCCCAGTGCCATCCCAGGTGTCTACGGCTTCCACGCTTTACCTGCCTACTCAGTCAAAATATGATGGAGACCCCAAAACATGCAGGGGTTTTCTAAATCAATGCTCAGTTCATTTTGAGCTCCAACCTCAAAATTTCTCTACTCATCGTTCCAGAGAGGCCTATCTCATTTCCTTGTTTTCCGGACAAGCTCTCGCATGGGCTTCCCCTCTGTGGGAAAGAAATGATCCATTATTACAGGATAGTGCCAAATTTATTTCCACGTTCCGAAGTGTATTTGATGAACCAGGTCGTGTTATTTCCGCTGCATCCAGCATCCTCCGTCTACGTCAGGGTTCTCGTACAGTAGGCCAGTACGTCATTCAATTTCGGATATTAGCCTCTGAACTTCAGTGGCACACTGAAGCGTTAATTGCCGCCTTCTGGCAGGGGCTTTCTGATAAAATTAAAGATGCACTGACTACACAAGAATTACCTACTTCGTTAGAAGATTTGATTTCTCTTTGCCATCGTGTAGACATGAGATTTCGTGAAAGAGAGTCTGAAAAAACAACTTCAGTTAAAGCACCTCTTCGCTCAAGTTCTCAACCTCGCCCAGCTTCATCTCCGGTGATACCCATGGAGATAGGTCGCTCCAAATTAACTTCAGAGGAGAGGGACCGAAGAGTAAAAAATAGACTTTGTATCTATTGTGCTGATTCCACGCATATGCTCAATTCATGCCCTAAAAAATTGGGAAATGCCAGGCCCTAACCAGTTCTGGAGAGGTGAAGTTAGGGTCCCTGGAGTCCTCTCCATGTTCTACGAAATTAAAAGTTTGTGCTTTTGATGTTACAGTTTCCTTTGCTACCAAAACCTTTAAGTCCCAAGCACTTATTGACTCTGGAGCTGCGGGAAACTTTATTTCTAAATCCCTCGTGAATCAATGGTCCCTACCAGTGATTACTTTGAAGACACCTATTACTGTGACTGCTATTGATGGATCACGCATCATTAATGGTCTCATCACCCAGAGTACTGTCGAAGTCAGCAAATTGGATAAAGTCATTTCAATTAAAGTCAAGCAAACTTGGTTGTCTTTGTCTGAAAAGATGCGTACGGTACGCATCGACGTACAAGGGCACGCTACGGCGTGAAAGGGCGTACGCATCCACTACACGTGGCAACAACAGTAATTGGTCTTTTACCATACATTCGCACAAACACGCATACTTATAAAATAGTACACATTAATGGTAGTTGCAACACATAGTCAGTTATGTCGAAACATAGTATTATTTATACGTTATATCAGAGTTACATGCATATTAGTGAAATACACGGAATGGGTTAAAGGAATAACATCATGAGTGGTATCATAATGAACCTTTTACATATCCTACTGTTTGGTTCACTCTGCGAGGGAATCGCAGAGTGCATACGCAAGTTATGAATGATAGGGAATTATGAACTACTTAAGACTAAGGAATCCTGGCGGGAAGAGCAGAGCATACCCCCTGCAGAGATGACCCCCTCCTTTGGATTCCTTAGGATGAACCAGCCAATGATTGACGACCCCTTGGACATTCCTGAGACCCGGACCAATAGATGCAAGCTATACCATCTTCATTGTATTACTGTATTTGATTGTGTATATAAGCAGCAGCTTGTGATCCAGAGTGCAGACATCTTGTCCCCAGACTTCAGGATTGAATGACTGCACTGGATCCAGAGCGCCTGCGATAAGTAACGGCTGTATTTACTACTACTTCGCTTGAGCATATTATTCTACTTATTTGCGAATAAATCTTTGTGCTTTGGAAACACAAATCGAGGTTCGACAATCGTTATCGGTTAGCGACAATACGCACATAACAATTTGGGGGCTCGTGAGCTTTGGAGGTTTCGTTGCCGATGATACGCAAGACCAACGGATTTCGGTTCCGCAACAAAGGGTGGAGACGCGTCATAAACGGGTAAGAACGCATGGTGTTCAAAACCTGAATTTTACTCTGTGTTGTGAAACCGAATGTCCGTTTTGCATTATCTAGGGCACGCTAACTAGAACCTAGGGACAAAAGAGAAAACTGTTTCTTTTTTCTGTCATTGTGCATTTTAACTGCATTACATTGCTTAGCGTATGTGTATTTCCTGCTGTGCGTACGCGAACTTCCGGTAGATTTGCCACGTGGTTAAACAATCGTCTTGATAGTTATTATATGTGCATAATATAATTACTTGTGAAAGCCTCTGAGATATCATTACTGTTGTTGGGAACTTTTGATTTTCTGCGCAGAAAAGGTGTATAGTGTGTGATGTTGTAACGTAGATACACTGTTTTATTGTGGATTGTGCTCAGTTGCTGTCTGACGAGGCGGATTGCCCAACTGAAGGACGGTATACAGGGCAGGTATACCGAATGCGAAAACTGGGTTTTCGCAAAGCGCTACCAATAGATCGCAAGGTTTGCTAATAATTAGTATTGGTAGGCAGTACGATCCGATCGCACCGTTAGTGCGAATTGGTGAAGCAGCTAGGAGGAATTATACTGGAAAGGCAGGTTGATTGTATTAACTTGCGCTCCCAGCGATAATAAACTCAGCAGATTTTTGTGGTTGAGCCAGGGTATCGAGGAGCTGATAGCCCTTGGGGCCCACAGTGATATTTCTGTATTAGGGATCCTCGCCAGGGGCGAGAAAAGCGAGTGAACGCGGCTAAAGGAAATACGTTCACCGAGCATTATAGATCTATAGAAAAATTGCTAAGTTGTATCCTGTTTTAAACCAGTTTAAATCAAGTGTATCTGAAAGTGAAGATGAACCCACTGTGATTTCGGCAATTGCCCATGCTGTTAGTGTACTAGAGGCTCAGCGCAAGTATGAGAAAATGGCTGAGATAGGTGAGAGTAGCGTGATCACTAGGAGTGAAAGCGTTCTAAATCTAGGACCAGTAAATCCTGTAGTGTCTCCTGAAGTCAGTGTACCAGAGGGTGCGTTCCCGGTCCGCACAATATCAGTTCCCAATGGGAAACCGGATAAGGATGGTGTAGTTCCTTTAAGAAATGTTACAATGCATTGTCCCTGGACTAGATCAGAATTACGTTCCATTATGACTGAATTCCCGGACCCTAGAAAGGAGTTAGCTAAATGTCAGAAATTTGTTAAAGACTTAGGAAATGCTCACGAACCAACCAGTAAGGATTGGCGGGTAGTGTTGAGGGCGTGTCTTCCTCCCAATACTAACATACAAAAATTTATTGAAGATTGTTTGTTGGAGGAAGATGACACCTTGACTGATGAGATTAACCAACGGAATATAGAACAAATTGTCAAACACTTAGCCATCTGTTTTCCAGTAGTAGTAAATTGGAGTAAGATTTTCACCATTAAACAAAAGGATAGTGAAACTGCCTCAGATTACTTTGCTAGAGCTATAACAGCGATCGCACGATTTACTGGGATATCCAACATAAGTGAGGACCCACATCACAGAGAGGTAGCTGTAGGGGTACTGATGGATGGCCTTAGAGAAAATTTAAAGACGAGAGTACAAACCACATTACCTAATTGGAGAGGCGTCACGGTAGACTCTCTTAGGGAGTCTGCTGTGGAGCATGACAAAAACCTTTTTAGAAAAAGGGAGGAGAAAAGTGATAGGTTAACGATGGTAAGTATACAGGCTCTAGAAAGGGTGCATACACGACCACCAGCATACAACCCATATAACAGGAAACCTAAAGTGATCAGGTGTTTCAACTGTAACGAGGAAGGACATTACGCTAGAGAGTGTAAAAAGGAAAGACTCAATACACAGAAAGGTGGGTCACATAGATATCCTCCAAGGAGGGATTCACATAGACTAGAAGACTCACATCTACCCGCGCATATTACGGCAGCAAATGCTGCGCGGGAAATCAATAGTCAGCGGTAGGGGTCAGGTCATACCTGTAGTCTACAGCCAGTGAGGTTAACTGAGAGTCAGAGTGAAGAACCAACAATGATAGTTGACATAGCTGGTAGGAAACAAACTTTTCTTGTAGATACAGGGGCGGCCCAATCTGTGATAACCTCTCCTTTCAACCTACAGGTGACCAGTAAAACTATTCCAGCTATGGGGGTAACGGGAAAAGTGCTACATTATCCTCTAACTAAACCCGCCGAAGTTACTATCGGGCCTCTGCATACTAAGCATTCGTTTCTCTTGGCTGCAGCGGCTCCTACTAACTTGCTAGGGAGAGACTTGTTATGTAATATGGGATGTGTCATATACTGTACTACTGATGGTGTGTTCTTAGATATACCGGAGAAGGTCGCACATGAGGTACAGGATATATTGGACACCCCTCAAAGGTTAATGTTACACTCTCCTGTTATAGAACAAAGTCCATCTCAAGTAAAGGGGATGTTGCTGGGAATACCAGGTTCCCTATGGACCAGAGATGGACAGGACACTGGACTGATGGCAAACGTAGCCCCTCTCATGGTCAATCTAAAAAGTGGTAGGATAGCTCCAAAAATCCCACAGTATCCATTAAAACCGGAGGTGGAACTAGGGGTATATCCTGTTATTGAGAGGCTGTTACAACAAGGGATTTTAATTCGTACAGCCAGTACAGCAAATAGTCCCATTTTCCCTGTGAAGAAGAGTGGGGGGAGGGGCTATAGATTAGTCCAGGACTTAAGGGGAATTAACAAAGTTGTTGAGAGCCAATTCCCCGTAGTGCCGAATCCAGCTGTCATCCTCATGCAGATTCCACCGTCTGCCAGTCATTTTACTGTCATTGATCTATGTTCTGCTTTCTTCTCAGTCCTTCTTCACCCTGACTGCCAATACCTTTTTGCATTCTCCTACAGGGGAGTGCAATACACATGGACCAGACTACCCCAGGGGTTCATTGACAGCCCCAGTATTTTCTCCCAAGCCTTACATGACTGTTTGCAATCCTTTCAACCCCACAATGGGTCTGTTCTAATTCAATATGTGGACGATTTGTTGTTGTGCTCTGATTCTTTTATGTCATGTTTGCATGATACTAAATTGTTGTTGCTTCATCTTTCACAAACAGGGCACAAGGTGGCAAAGGATAAATTACAGCCATGTCAGACTAAGGTCAAATACTTAGGACACTGCCTCACTAAGGGGCTAAGACACCTGACAACCGACAGAATAGAGGCCATACAACACATGACCCTGCCGCAGAGCCAGAAGCAGATTCGTACATTCTTGGGGATGTGTGGATACTGTAGGTCCTGGATCCCAGGTTTTTCTATTCTGGCATTACCATTGCAGGAGCTAGTCTCTTCCTCAAAACCAGAACGTGTTGTACACACAGAAGAGTCAGAGCAAGCGTTCTTTAACCTTAAAGATAGTCTGACAAGAGCACCTGCATTGGGAATACCTGATTATGAAAAGCCTTTTGAGCTATTTTGTACAGAAGCTGATGGCTGTGCAGCAGGTGTCCTCGCACAGAAACATGGTGACGCCAGCAGACCGGTAGCATACTACAGTGCACAATTAGACAATGTGGCAAGGTCACTCCCAACATGTCTCAGAAGTGTAGCAGCAACGGCCCTTTTAGTAAGTAAGAGCGAGGATGTAGTATTAGGTCATAATTCAACCATCTATACACCCCATGCTGTATCAGCTCTGTTAAATTCAGCCCAAACCAGACATGTTTCTTCAGCTAGATTCACAAAATGGGAACTAGCCCTGATGGCACCCTCAAACATCACCATCAAACGATGTAGCACCTTAAATCCAGCTACATACCTTCCGTATGTGTCTCAAGAGACACAAAGGGTGGGAGGTGAGGAGACCCTGGTTGATGATGAGTTAGGCAAGAATACTGACACGCATGACTGTATGGAACACCTGAATCAGACCTTTACTGCAAGGCCCGACATACGTGACACCCCCTTAGAAAATGTAGATTTTACGTTTTATACAGACGGAAGTTGCCATAGACAGACAGAGACAGGAGAGCTATGTACTGGTTACGCTGTTGTAGACGATCAGGATGTGGTAGAAGCTGAACCCCTTGGTCCACCTCACTTAGCCCAGGTGGCGGAACTAGTAGCACTAAGGAGAGCGTGTGAACTGGCAGAGGGTAAATCAGCCAATATATATACTGACTCTAGGTACGCCTTCGGGGTAGTGCATGATTTTAAGGCCCTTTGGCGTCTTAGAAACTTTACGACAGCAGCAGGTACACCAGTGGCACACTCACAACACATAAAAGGACTTCTGACAGCGATACAGTTACCCAGAACAGTAGCCGTCATAAAGTGCAAAGCCCATACCTTTGAAGAAGACCCAGTGTCATTGGGCAACAACAGGGCAGACGAAGCGGCTAAATGGGCAGCAGGGCAACCTATGACTGTATCGACCGAGACTATGATGGTTTTTCAGACATTAGACACGCAGAAATTAATTGAAATGCAAGATTTGTGTTCCCTGCAGGAAAAGGCGGTCTGGAAGGCGAAGGGATGTGGTCAAGAGTCCTCAGAACTCTGGAGGGATGGACAAGGTAAGCCTGTAGCTCCCCGAACATACTATCCAAGCCTGGCTGAAGCAGCACACGGCCTGACTCACCTGGGTAAAGAAGGTATGTGCAAACTGGTGAGAGCATACTGGTGTGCTCCCGGATTTTCCTCTCAAGCTGGTAAGAAAGCAATGTCATGTCTTACTTGTTTGAGGAAAAATGTTGGGAAAACTATTCCAACTGAGCCATCCCACATCCCTCCTACAGACGGACCTTTCCAGATAATACAATTTGACTATATCCAATTACCACCGTGCAGGAATCTAAAGTATGTGTTAGTGTGTATTGATGTGTTTTCCGGTTGGGTAGAAGCATATCCGGCAGCCACTAATACTGCTGTGTTCACTGCAAAGAAAATTGTACAAGACTTTGTGTGTAGGTTCGGTATCCCTAGAATCATTGAAAGTGATAGGGGTACCCATTTTACTGGTGATATCTTCCAAAATATGTGTAAACTCATGGGAATCAGTAGCAGACTTCACACCCCTTATCGACCACAAGCCAGTGGTAAGGTGGAGAGAGTAAACGGTACTATCAAGAACAAACTAGGTAAGATAATGGCTGAAACTGGGTTGGCATGGCCTGAGGCTTTGCCGTTGGTCCTCCATAGCATTCGAACCACTCCTAGACCTCCTCTTAATCTGTCCCCCTTTGAGATACTGTTCGGACGACAACCTCATTTGATCGTGAGTCCACAAGACGACTTAAAGTGTAATAATGAAGTGACTGTACAATATCTTATAAGAATGAGTAGACAGCTGAAACAACAACAACAAAAACTAAAAATGCTGTCACCTGGTATGCCAGAGACGAACTGTCATGATGTTGAACCTGGAGACTATGTTATGATCCGCAATTTCTTACGTTCAGGTTGTTTAACAGACCGTTGGGAAGGTCCGTACCAAGTGCTGCTGACCAGTACTACATCACTGAAGGTTGCAGAGAGAGACACTTGGGTCCATTCCACCCACTGCAGGAGAGTCCATAATCCGGAGAAAGTGCAAGACAAGACTCAGACCGACGACATAGAACTGTCACTTGTGAGCCTGTTCCGGGAGACCTAAAGCCTGCAGTTGAGACACCTGAACCAGAGACGTTGCCTCAGAACTATCTTTCCAGCGATGGAGTGGCGGTTTTTGTTTTTCTTTTGTTCCAGGATTTTCCTTGTTTTTACTTTTTCTAGGACATTCTATTTTTGTGAAGGAGGATGGAGGACGGAGGAGAGTTCTGGGAGTGATACGGATGAAATGGAGGCCGAAGAAAAGTTAATAGGATATCCTGAGCAGCCCATTATCAAACTTGGTCCAGGGGTTATGAAAAGGTCTGCTAGCTCAGGAACTCGGAGGCAGTGTGAGGGGCTATTGTCTGATGAGTATTGTATCTGCAAGTTCTGCAACTCCCTAGTTGAAGAGAGATGCATCCAACGATGCCAGTCCCCCAGTACTCTGAATATAGGCGGGCATCCTTTGGAGGATTATCACTCCCTGGTGGGTAAGGTGCTAAACCAAACCGAGTGTTGGGTGTGCTCTCACGTGCCTCAAGGGCAGCATAACATAGGACTAGTGCCATTCCCTCTAAACATATCCGAAGTACTCGAATTAAGGGGTGGGAGGCCCATAGAAGGGAGGTACAATAACACTAGGTCCCCTAGTCTGACGCTTCGACAATACTCCATAGGCAGATCTTTGCTGTGCCTAAACATATCTCATGCAAAGCGCCTGGAGAATTGGGAGGCTGACCTATCAGATCAGAAAATGGCTCGCCACACTCATTTTAGAGAGAGACTCACAAGGTCACTACTAGGCAGGAATGCTGATGGAAGTCACAAGTTAGGGCGTATAACCAAACATAAGAAGGTATCCATTGGAAAAGTCTCTACAGATAAATGTGAAAATGTCATTAATGCCGACACATGTCTAGAGCAGATGGAGACACTAGGCATGGGTAGTTTTATCAAAACTCTGTGTGACATAATTCATGGGCATACCGTCCCTTATGTTCTCCCTGAGGATGTGTATTTTGTTTGTGGAAGAAAAGCTTATTCCTGGGTGACTCCGAGTTCCAAGGGCTTGTGTTTCTTAGCTAAACTGGTTCCTGAAATCATGACTATTACTCATGAAGAAATGGTAGATATTCACAAGACTACATCACCACCATACATACACACACAGTATGAACACCGTGGCAAGAGAAATATGATTCCTGGTGAGGAACCCATAGCTACAAAGTTGATTAGTGAAACTGCTGGTTTCCAAGTTATGGTTGCTCTAGATCTCACCAGGACTGCTCGTGGAACATTAAACTTTAAATATATCCAAGACCTAGCTAAATTAATAGATAATATCACCGAGATGTATGATGACACTTTCAGGTATACTGGAAGGGAACTACAAGCGTACAAGAAGGAGTTGGTGCAACATAGACTGGTACTAAATTATCTCACCTCTATTACTGGTGGGTACTGTGTGACACTGGCCACCCAGTTCGGTGTCAAATGTTGCACGTACATTACTAATAATACTGATGACCCTAAAGAGGTTATAGACCGGAAGATGGATGAAATTTTGCAGCTGAAATGGGAATTTCGAAAGAGCCATAATTCTTCGTTATATGAGGTCGGGGAAAAGGTGGCGGGTTGGTTATCATGGTTGAACCCAGCAAAATGGTTCTCCGGTCTGGGGGAGTGGGTACAGGAAATGGTTGCTAGTGTAGGTAAGCTCCTTCTCCTTATACTGGGTGTCATCTTAGCAATTGGTTTAGTTGTCAAATGTGTTCCTACTGTGTTGAAGTGTGGAAAACGGTCTCATGGGAGTAACACTGAGAAAGAGACTGAAAGGGTGGTACCAGATACTGAGATCATGGTCTGTGAAGAAGTATTGTATAATCCTGAACTTGAAACGGTGATTGGGTGATAGTTTATTACACTATCAAAGGGTGGAGCTGTCGAAGTCAGCAAATTGGATAAAGTCATTTCAATTAAAGTCTAGCAAACTTGGTTGTCTTTGTCTGAAAATATGCGTACGGTACGCATCGACGTACAAGGGTACGCTACGGCGTGAAAGGGCGTACGCATCCACTACACGTGGCAACAACAGTAATTGGTCTTTTACCATACATTCGCACAAACACGCATACTTATAAAATAGTACAGATTAATGGTAGTTGCAACACATAGTCAGTTATGTCGAAACATAGTAGTATTTATACGTTATATCAGAGTTACATGCATATTAGTGAAATACACGGAACGGGTTAAAGGAATAACATCATGAGTGGTATCATAATGAACCTTGTTACATATCCTACTGTTGGGTTCACTCTGCGAGGGAATCACAGAGTGCATACGCAAGTTATGAATGATAGGGAATTATGAACTACTTAAGACTAAGGAATCCTGGCGGGAAGAGCAGAGCATACCCCCTGCAGAGATGACCCCCTCCTTTGGATTCCTTAGGATGAACCAGCCAATGATTGACGACCCCTTGGACATTCCTGAGACCCGGACCAATAGATGCAAGCTATACCATCTTCATTGTATTACTGTATTTGATTGTGTATATAAGCAGCAGCTTGTGATCCAGAGTGCAGACATCTTGTCCCCAGACTTCAGGATTGAATGACTGCACTGGATCCAGAGCGCCTGCGATAAGTAACGGCTGTATTTACTACTACTTCGCTTGAGCATATTATTCTACTTATTTGCGAATAAATCTTTGTGCTTTGGAAACACAAATCGAGGTTCGACAATCGTTATCGGTTAGCGACAATACGCACATAACAGTACGTCTCCAGTAACCCTTCAAATTGGTGTATTACACCAAGAAGAAATTTCATTTTTAATTCTTCCTGTTACTACCAGTCCTATTGTATTAGGCCTTCCATGGCTTCAACGTCACTCTCCCCAGATTGACTGGCACACTCCTGAAGTTACGTCTTGGGGAACTGAATGCCATCATCGTTGTCTCTCTCAAGTCGTTCCTCTTAAAATACAGCAATCCTCCATTTCACCTTCCTCACCGGGACTTCCTCCTCAGTATGCTTCGTTTGCCGATGTATTTGATAGAACTCAGTCTGAACGTCTTCCTCCTCATCGTTCATGGGACTGTCCGATTGATCTTCAACCTGGCAAGACTCCTCCCAGGGGTCGTGTGTATCCACTTTCGTTACCTGAAACTCAAGCTACATCTGAATACATCCAAGAGAATCTCCAGCGAGGATTTATTCAACCTTCTACCTCTCCCGCTGGAGCCGGGTTTTTCTTTGTAAAAAAGAAGGATGGATCATTACGCCCCTGCATAGATTTCCGTGGACTTAATGGCATAACTATCAAAAATCGGTATCCCATTCCACTTATTACTGAGTTATTTGATCGTATTAAGGGACCTCGAATCTTTACCAAGTTGGATCTTCGTGGTGCCTACAATTTAATTAGAATCAGGTCCGGTGACGAATGGAAGACAGCTTTCAACACCAGAGATGGGCATTATGAATACTTAGTAATGCCCTTCGGGTTATGTAATGCCCCCGCTGTTTTCCATGGTTTCATTAATGAGATCTTCCGGGACTTGTTATATGTTTGTGTCGTCGTCTATCTGGACGACATATTGATCTTTTCGCAGGACCTGCCCTTTCATCATCAACATGTGGCAGAGGTCCTTTCCAGACTCCGGAAAAATTCATTATTCTGCAAGTTAGAAAAGTGTTCACTCGAGGTTCCCCAGATTCCATTTCTGGGATATATTGTCTCCGGAGTTGGTCTACAGATGGATCCAGAAAAGGTGAATGCTGTGTTACATTGGCCTCAGCCAACTACTCTTCATGCAATTCAGCGTTTTTTAAGTTTTGCCAATTACTTTAGACGCTTCATTCAAGATTTCTCCTCGATTGCATCTCCTATTGTGGCCCTAACTCGTAAAGGGGCCAATACTAAGCAATGGTCCTCTGAGGCCCTTCAAGCTTTCCAGTTTCTTAAAGAGTCCTTCTCCTCTGCTCCTATTCTTCGACAGCCTGATGTGACGCTTCCTTTCTTCCTAGAGGTAGATGCCTCTAATTTTGGTTTAGGAGCCATTCTCTCCCAAAGATCGGAGCAACAAAAATTCCATCCTTGTGCCTTTTACTCTCGGGGTCTTCTGCCTGCGGAGAAGAATTACACCATCGGGGACAAGGAGTTGCTGGCTATTAAAGTAGCATTAGAGGAGTGGAGATACTTGTTGGAGGGAGCTCGTCATCCTGTGACAAATTTTACTGATCATAAGAATTTGTCATATCTACAGTCTGCTCAATGTTTGAATCCTCGTCAAGCTAGATGGTCTCTTTTCTTTTCTCGTTTTGAACTAATCATAACCTTCAAACCAGCGGCAAAGAATAAAAAAGGAGACGCTCTATTTCGAGCTTTTGTGACGTCCTCAGACGTTGAAGATGGTCCCAACCACTCTGTATTAGACCCTAAATGTGTTTCCCTGGCTGTTTCTTCCACTAAGGTGCTACCATTTGGGAGAACCCTCGTGCCTCCTGCTCTTAGGAAGAAAATCCTTTCGTGGTTTCACTCTTCTCGTTTTTCTGGACACTCTGGTGAACGCAAGACCTTTGAAATTCTTTCTCGAAGTTACTGGTGGCCTTCTATGAGAAGAGATGTCAAAGATTTTGTAGCTGCATGTGAATTGTGTTCCCAGTTCAAGACTCCCCGCAGAACTCCAGCGGGTTTGCTTCAACCACTACCCATTCCGTCCAAGCCGTGGACCCATATTAGTATGGACTTTGTTACTGATCTTCCTCCTAGTAAAAACTGCAATACTATTTGGGTAGTGGTGGACAGATTTTCGAAGATGGCGCATTTCGTTCCTTTGTCTGGTTTGCCTTCTTCTTCTACTACTCTGGCTGAGTATTTCATCAAAGAAATCTTCCGTATTCATGGATGTCCGTCCGAGATTGTTTCAGATAGAGGAGTACAATTTGTTTTCAGATTCTGGCGGGCCCTCTGTAAGACCTTGGGCATCCGATTATCACTCTCATCCTCCTACCATCCTCAATCAAACGGACAAACCGAAAGAGTCAATCAAGATCTTGAGACTTTTATAAGGATGTTCTCTTCAGCCAACCAAGACAACTGGGTAGAATTGCTTCCATGGGCTGAATTCGCTCATAACAACATGTATCATGAGTCATCTTCTAAAACTCCATTCTTTGTGGTTTACGGTCACCATCCGTCTTTTCCGGAATTTCCTGCCCTCCCTCCCACCCAAGTTCCTGCTGTAGAGACTGTTTGTCAAACCTTCAAAAATATTTGGTCTCAGGTCAAAACCTGTTTAAAGAAGACATCTGCCAGATATGTCTTTTGCAGATAAAAAGAGACGGGCTATTCCACCACTGAAAATCGGAGATCGTGTTTGGTTATCAACCAAAAATATTCGTTTGAAGGTCACATCTATGAAGTTCGCTCCTCGTTTCATTGGTCCGTATAGGGTCATTCAAGTGATAAATCCAGTTTGTTTCAAACTTCTGCTTCCTAAGAACCTTCGTATTTCCAATGCCTTCCATGTGTCTTTGCTCAAACCTCTTATCATCAACCGTTTCTCGGTCCCTCCTTCAGCACCTCGGCCAGTTCAAATTCATCAAGAGGAGGACTTTGAGATTACTCACATTTTGGATGCAAAAATTTCGCGAGGAGTTCTTCGTTTCCTCGTTCATTGGAAGGGCTTTGGTCCTGAAGAGCGTTCATGGATTAAAGCAGAAGATCTTAACGCTCCAGCTCTTCTTAAGATGTTTTATTCCAAGTTTCCGGACAAACCCGGTTCCAGGTGTTCTGTGCCCACCTTTAAAAGGGGGGGTACTGTCACTCACCGGACTGTGAGTGCTACTTCTCGTGTATTCAGGAACCGTGGCCGTCCGCCATCCTGAGGGTCTGCGCATGTGCAGCCCTTTCAAGCCTTCAGTAGCTGTTGCTTTTAGTTAATTGGCTGATCAGGCAACACTCCCTATTTAAAACACCTGTGGTCAATACCTCGTTGCCTGATCTTGGAGTCTCATTCCCCATGAGCCTCTGAAGGTGTTCCTGTGTTTCCTCGTGTATTCAGCTCCTGCTGATTCCTGTTATTCGTTTGTGGTTTCCAGATCACTTCAACTCTCCTGTATTCCTCGTGTCTGCAACCAGCTGATTCCTATCCGCTGCCTCCGTTGTTTCTACAGAGTTCCTGCTCACTTCAACACTCCCGTGTTCATTGTGTCTGCAGCCAGCTGATTCCTATCCGCTGCCTCCGTTGCTTCTACAGAGTTCCTGCTCACTTCTACTCTCCTGTGTTCATCGGGTCAGCGCTCCGCTGCTTTCATCTCTGCTACTGGATATCAGACCGCCTCAACTCTCCCGTGTTCTTCATGTTCCAGTTCCACTTACTACTGCTTCCAGAGTATTGCCTTGTTCATGCTGGTTTATCTGCCGTGCGCTGCACCAACCTGATTACCGCTTCCACCTTCCAGTGGTCTCTCCTCCTGCCGGCCTTCAGCCGTTCAGGTATCTCTGCACATCATCGTGGGATCAAGTTCAGTGTGCCCGTGTATACTCTGCATTGCATTCATCTCCTCGTGCCCCTCCTCACATATATATTGCAGTGGTACAACTTGCTATATGCAGACCACTGACTCCTGTTCCCTGTGACACCAGTTTCAAGTATCCTCTCACATAAGCAGTGGTACAACTTGCTAACGCAGACCACTGACTTCCCTGTTACCTACCTTCACCTGGATTCCATTCCTTCACCTAGACAGCGGTAAAACTTGCTATACGCAGACCGCTGACTCTCACCACCTCCTCACTACTCCTGGACATTCCTCCTCACTATAGCAGTGGTACAACTTGCTATACGCAGACCACTGACTATCCTCACGTTTCCTTGTCCATCTAGTTCCTCGTGTACAGCCATCTACTCATTACCAGTGCTGCTAGTCATAGACTTTCCTCGAGCATTCTCTCACCATCTGCTGTTTCTCCTGTTCCGTTGTCACCCTGCTACCAGAGTACCATATTACCAACTATACTACTCTGGTAAGTCCATCATCTGGTGATATCCTGGGTAAAGACTCCTAGTGCCCGTGACAAAAGGAAGGGGGGGCCCTGCTCATACAAGCTTACATCCTAAGGGAGGGTAAACAAATCAGGCACAGAAGGGAGCCAGTGAAGCAAAGGCGGGAGAAAAAAGGGGGCCAGGGGAGAAACAGAGGAGATGAGAGGCTAAGTGGATGGTTGGTAGTTGCCACTCTATTGACCATTTCCCTAGTCTACCTAGATCATAAATCATAACACTCTGTTTTCTAAGCTGTAACCAAGATCTTATCCATTCAACCATCTTAGAATCCAATCCCAAGCTTTCGAGTTTATTTAACAGTCTGCTATGTGGAACAGTGTGAAAAGCCTTACTCGGCTACAATTGGCGCACTATTGGTCTAAGGGTACACACTACAGGATTTTCAGCCGATTATCAGCCAATCACACAATAAACGACCGTTCGGCCTGATATCGCACTAGTGTGTACGCTCCAACGATAAGCGATTATCATTCCAAAGCACCTAATAACATTTCATTTGATGTTTAAACTGAACTAAAGATCTAGTTTAACGTTGGAACAATGTCATTCCAATCCTGCAGTGTGTATGTACTCTCCACCAGCAGTGTCCATAGATCTCTATGGAGCGGGCAGAGTCACAATCTTTTCAGGTGATGGTTATGACAGATTAAGAGCACAAATCTGAAAGTGAATCTTGTAAAACGTGTTTAGTGTGTACTCAGTCTAAGTCAGGACTCTAAGGGATTTTGCCAGTCATTCCAATAGTAACTGTCCTAAAGAGCAGGAGCAGGTATTTAAATCATCCAATCCAGCAATAGGTTAAACAAGGGGCGGCTCTCTCAATTAGGCTGATCACTGAGGGGGTGAAGCATGTTATCTGAATATCAGTCTGTCAAATGGACACTACATAAATAAAGAATAGTAATAAGAAGAACAGGGAAATTTACTAAGTTCTCAGTGACAAATCTAATTTTCCATAGGTGTCAGTAGGTCAGAGCATGCACCTAATGCTCATGGTGCTTCGGGGGCAGCACGGTGGCTAACTGGTTAGCACTTCTGCCTCACAGCACTGGGGTCATGAGTTCAATTCCCGACCATGGCCTTATCTGTGAGGAGTTTGTATGTTCTCCCCTTGTTTGCGTGGGTTTCCTCCGGGTGCTCCAGTTTCCTCCTACACTCCAAAAACATACTGATAGGTTAATTGGTTGCTAACAAATTGACCCTAGTCTGTGTATCCGTCTGTGTGTGTGTGTGTTAGGGAATTTAGACTGTAAGCCCCAATAGGGCAGGGACTGATGTGAGTGAGTTCTCTGTACAGCGCTGCGGAATTAGTGGCGCTATATAAATGGTGATGATGATGATGGGCTAGCTCAGTCTCTTTACGTCACCGGGATCTTTGGGTTGGTATATTCTAAGAACTTTTGCATGTTCATGCTTGAAAACCAGGTTGGAAGTGGGACAAGTGTGTCAATGTAGTTCAAACTGGTGTAATTATAGAGCCAGACCATCTCTCGATATGTCCACTCTTTTATTAAACAAATCTAGCACAAGCTTACTAGTTGCAATAAAATTTGACAGTGATGTCGCTGCACAGTTGGGTATAATCACTCTCACTCTTGTCCTTTGTGGCAGCTCTCCCGATCCCACTGTATCTGGTTATTCACAAGCCCATTTAATGTCTCTTGTTCTTTCCTCTCTCTGAACATGGATGATACACACGTTACAGGTCTACTATGCTTTATTCATTGGATAGAGATCCTGTCAACACATACAGTCAGGTCCATAAATATTGGGACATCAACACAATTCTCATATTTTGGGCTCTATACACCACCACAATGGATCTGAAATGAAACAAACAAGATGTGCTTTAACTGCAGACTTTCAGCTTTAATTTGAGGGAATTTACATCCAAATCAGGTGAACAGTGCATGAATTACTACGGTTTCTATATGTGCCTCCCGCTTTTTAAGGGACCAAAAGTAATGGGACAAACTAAACAATCCTACAACAAACTCACTTTTTAATACTTTGTTGCAAATCCTTTGCAGTCAATTACAGCCTGAAGTCTGGAAGGCATAGACATCACCAGATGCTGGGTTTCATCCCTGGTGATGCTCTGCCAGGCCTCTACTGCAAATGTCTTCAGTTCCTTCTTGTTCTTGGGGCATTTTCCCTTCAGTTTTGTCTTCATCAAGTGAAATGCATGCTCAATCGGATTCAGGTCAGGTGATTGACTTGGCCATTGCATAACATTCCACTTGTTAGCCTTAAAAAACTCTTTAGTTGCTTTTGCAGTATGCTTTGGGTCATTGTCCATCTGCACTGTGAAGCACCGTCCAATGAGTTCTGAAGCATTCGACTGAATATGAGCAGATAATATTGCCCAAAACACTTCAGAATTCATCCTGCTGCTTTTGTCAGCAGTCACATCATAAATACAAGGGAACCAGTTCCATTGGCAGCCATACATGTCCACGCCATGACACTACCACCACCATGCTTCACTGATGAGGTGGTATGTTTTGGATCATGAGCAGTTCCTTTCCGTCTCCATACTCTTCTCTTCCCACCACTCTGGTACAAGTTGATCTTTGTCTCATCTGTCCATAGAATGTTGTTCCAGAACTGTAATGGCTTTTTTAGATGTTGTTTGCCAAACTCTAATCTGGTCTTCCTGTTTTTGCGGCTCACAAATGGTTTACATCTTGTGGTGAACCCTCTATATTGACTCTTGTGAAGTCTTCTCTTGATTGTTGACTTTGACACAGAGTGTTCTTGATTTGGGCAAATGTTGTGAAGGGGTTTTTCTTCACCAGGGAAAAAATTGTTCTGTCATCCACCACAGTTGTTTTCCGTGGTCTTCCGGGTCTTTTGGTGTTGCTAAGCTCTCCAGTGCATTCTTTATTTTTAAGAATGTTCCAAACAGTTGATTTGGCCACACCTAATGTGTTTGCTATCAATCTGATGGGTTTGTTTTGATTTTTTAGCCCAATGATGGCTTGCTTCACTGATAGTGACCTGTTTCTACTCACATGATAGTGAGTTCCACCACTGATGATATCCACCTTGAAATCTATGATGACTGCGCTAGGCCCAGAGGCACCAGGCAGATAACCAAGTGGAGGAGTAACTACAGTGCTTATTATCCATGTGGTGCTTACATAGCTGACCCGATCGAGAGAGCCCTCAGATCAGGACTGTTCCGCCTAAATGAGGCTGGTTGGAAGGTATGCTGTCTGGCAATATAACAGTGATGAGGGGATGTTTCCATAGTGCACTATAGTATATATAGTATAGTATAAAACCTCATAGACTAGAAAACAACTGCAAGAAATGTGGGGTCTGTAGAATGGAATGTGGTCTAGCGGTAGAAGATTAATTTACTGCAATGTCTAAATAATTTTGCTTAAAATAATTCAACCCACCGCTAAAAAAATACCCCATCCCCCTGATACGGCAGGTCCACAGAGGCCTCTATGGATGTGAACATGAAATCCCCTCAGCAACTCATACAGGTTTTATTCAGTCTGACTACATGAGCTTCCCATTCATTATCCACAAACGTACACAATAAAGCGCTAGTGGCCATTAACATGTTAACAGACTGAGTAAGGGCCCAGGAAGCACTCACATAACAGTAATTTAGATGGGGGGCACTAATTCCTCCTCCAGCAGATGAAGGGAGCATGAAATGTTCTATTATGTTGTATCTTCACTAAAAAAATGAGGAATTAATCTACATACTGGAGCTGTCATTGGTGTCCTTTGTTCTGTTATAATGTTCTGAATAAGATCCCACGGGGCCCGGTCAAGATACTGGGTGGTGTACACGTCGTAAGACACAGGAGCCAAGACCTCCCCCCCTGGCATTGTGCTGACGTGTGACCCCCTGGTGATATGTAAAGAAGGGAGTTTGCTGACAGGAATCATTCTAGTTGCTGACAGTCAGACTGCGCTGATACATTGGGGGAATGTAAACATTGTGACGCAGGCCGGAGACCTCATGTATCACCCTCAGCGTCTCTGATGTGGGGGGATTTGCGTGTACAGTTATTACTACATATGTGACAAAGGCCACATATGGAAATCTTTCTAAAAATCTATATGATTGAGACATTTAACCTAATTAGAGCTGTAGTACAGTAATTACATTATTTCTATGATTAAATACAGTTTACAGAAAGACTTAGAAGTTGGACAGAACTATCCAGACATTTCTAACAAGAAGTACTACTACCCTTGGGGGGAATTCAATTCCCCCCGATATACCGCTGCGCAAGTAGTTTTAACCCGGCTTTGCGTCTAAACTACCGTAATAATGCGCAGGCTGCGTTACCTTTACTCGTAACACGGCCAATTGAATTCCCCTCTGAAAATGATACAATCACAGAACATAATCATTATATAGTACACAAGAGGCATCAACATATATATATAAACACATGTAAATATTACTGTATAAATTGTACTTATTTAGGGTTCCTGTGTGTTCTATTCAAAGTTTTCCATTGTATTTTTTTTCCCAATACTGAAACTCCTAATGAACCCAAATAAACAACACCCTTGGGAAAATGTTCCTATAACTTTTTTGCCTTATTTAGAACCTAAAAGGGGTAATGTGTTGTATGGCCTGACTGTAGGTCACATGAATGTCATGGTTTTCATTTTAAAATCATGAGAGCCTGTTACATTAAAGACATAATCACTGAGCATCAGTACTTAGCTCATTCTCGCATAGCCCTGTAGATAATAAAGTTACCACCAGTGATAACCGTGCCAACATTAAGTATTGCTGGCAAAGGCTCCCCCACGCCAAGTATCATGGAGGTAATACTGTCTCAGGATGACGTTATCAGAACAGCTAGAATAAAGCGTCTTTTACTGCAGTAGAGTCTAAAAATATATTTCTATTATGAAATTTAATAAAATAATATTTAAAAATTTATTTTAATATAACAACACGATAGGCCCGATTCAATAATCTACGAGGTTCGCAAGTAGCCTTGCGCTCTGTGTTTATGTGCACAAAATGGGCAGCAAAATCTTGCAAACGTGTGATGCTACTATGGCACCATGCGACTAATTGAATCTAGATATAGATATAAGATGCTGTTTAAGTGTGTATTTGTTTTTTTCTACTATGCTTAATATTCGACTTTTTTAACTAATGGAACTGAAATCACAAATCTGTTTGATGCTATTGTTCAAGTCAGTTCACACATATGCAGAAAGACGGAGCCTCTAGTAAAGTATTGTGCTACTTCTTGGTGATATTTGTTGATAAATAAAAGTGATAACTAATTTTTTTATCGCCACAATAGCTTAAATCAGATGGACTAACAGTATGTAACTCTATAAACATGGAGGAATCTATAATGAAACAACTACAGATTTTACACTGTTTTCTACTGAAATGTCTTTATTTAGAATGAGAAAATGTTCTTTTTATTCCTTGAAAAAGTTGGTTTTAGCAGTGATATTGTTAAAGATATTTTCAGTTCTCTTTCATTTCCTACGTTTCATAGGTTGTTTTCTGATTCAGTCAGAAAATAACTATGTTACAAATGATCACATTACATGTATTCTAGAAATGTGACATGACCCATTATCTCCACATTAGCATATAAGGGGTAGCATGTGGCAGAAATGATAGCAATATAACTGTATAGAACATACTTACCAACCTTTTAAAAGGGAATTCCGGGAGATCCCGAGCAGGGTGCGTGGTTGGAGGGCGAGGCAAAATCATAATTTTTTTGCGGGAGGCGGGACCAAAGTGACGCAATTTACAGCGAATCGCGTCATTTTGACAAGTTGCCGTATGCGGGATACTTGCCCGATCAACCGGATTTCGGGAGTCTCTCGGACATTCCGGGAGAGTTGGCAAGTATGTTATAGAATATGGAGCACTAAGTAGAAAAACTTAATGTTATGGCAAATCCCCCTCCTCCTAAAATGTTCTAGTGATAACAGTCTATGAGGCAACGCCACGAACTAGACAGCAACAGGACTGCGTCTGTTTATAGCATTTTCATCCACCATCTGTGATTGGGTACGTGCAGCCGTGCATGTAAGGGGAGTGCTATTCTGTGTTACACTACCCTATGTAAATGATACTAATTTAGTAATTTTACATTTACAAATGTGTAAACATGGGCAATGTAATATGTGCATTTTGTGCCTGTAGTTAGAGGAACTGCATGGATCTGCAGAGCTGGGTGTGGCCATTCCTAGCTAAATATGGCTGGGTGCATGAATACCATTCAAATAAGATTTTGTTTTGTGGGCGAGATGTTTACTTAAGCGTCACTCTGGAGATTGACTGGCGAGGGCACATGTATGTGGGAGCTCCTTGGTTTATAGGCCGCTGCAGCACCTTTTTCTCTCTACAACAGGATTTTCATTTTATTGGTGCTAAGTGGACACTTCCTGAGGTGATAAAACACCTACAGTGTATGAAATGAACTTACAACTTACACTTTGTTGTCAACTGACACAGAGACCAGAACATAGACTCCAGCTACCATATTCATGGCCATGGGCTCCTCCACAGTAGAAGTGGGGGAGGGTCACATGCAAAGTACCAAATAATAGGCAGAGGTTGACCGTCAAGAAATCAAATCCTTTACCATACTGATTCACAGGGCCTGGTTAAGGGTTGAGGCCGGCCTATTATTATTTTTATTATTGATTTTTATTTATAGGGTGCCACAATGAGGAACGCAGCACAGAACAGAGGGAAAACAACAAGACGGTATATGGTATAACAGTACAATACAGTAAACAAATAACACTACAACTCTCAACACAGCTACTGGGGTAGAAGGGGTATATACAGTGTAGACTGAAACCTGTGCCCATTAGCGTAGGTGCAACTAACAGGTTCAGAGCCACTGAAAGAGGTGCAAAGACAGTGGATGTGTGGAGACAATGGTCAGAGAGCCCACGGAGGACGTGCACAGTGTAGCTGGTGAGCAAAATTTATAGGTAATGAGAACAGGAGGAAGAGGGCCCTGATCACTAGAGCTTACAATCTAAAGGGAAAGGGGAGGACAAAAGGTTGAAACATGTGGGTGAGGCAATGTAAGGTGATCTGAGGGCAAGAAGCAAGAGTGGCAGAGATGGAGGATGAAAGAGGGTGGGGTATACAACATGGTGAAATGGTAAAGTGCAGGACTGGCAGGCTTTCCAAAACAGGTGGGGTTTCAATGACCATTTGGCGCTATACAGGCTAGGAGATGGTCTGATAGAACGAGGGAGATCGTTCCGGTGGTGGGGGCAGCACGGGAGAAATCTTGGATAAGCGAGTAAGATATGGTGACCAGAGGGGACGAAAGGCGACAGTCATTGGCTGACTGGAGAAGAAGGGAGGGAGCATGTATAAAGATGAAGGTGGAGATGTAGGGAGTAGTGGAGTAGGAGAAGGCTTTGTAAGGTTGAGGAGCTTGATTCTGTAGGGGAAGGGGAACCAGTGTAAGACTTGGCAGAGAGGGGAGGCAGATGTAGAGCAGTGAGAGAGTCTAGCTGTAACATTAAGTATAGATCGAATTGGGAGCGGAGGAGGCCATTAAGGAGAAGGTTGCAGTAGTCGAGACGAGAAATGATAAATGACTGAAAAAGTGTTATGGTGGAATCGTCGGAGAGGAGGGTCTGATAAGCCCTAGTCTAATATGTTTGTATCGCCCCCTCGCCTTCCACGCCAGGATCAATGTAAAAATGAACTCGTCATTCATTTAAGATTGTCTCTCTACTGGCTTATCTTAAAGTGCCCATCTGAGGATAACTCATTGTCTTCAGCCTTTACCAGGGGAATGCATCAAGATGAAAAACTTGCTAGAACAACTATTCTTCTTGTAGGAATTTTGCACCCCAAAAAATCTTTCAACCCCCCTCTAAAGCCTTACACCCTAGACAGCAGCCCATTGAATAATCAGACCCTGCAGATTTATTAAAGTCAGTTCTTTAAGTCTCAGACAGGTGACGTTATTTAATGTTCCTATCCTGAGATAATGACTGCAGAGCCTCTTCTCTCCCACAAAATAACTTGTTCTTTTTGCATGCTAGGAAGGGGTGCTGGGATGGACAGACCACATAAAGATGGCTGGGAGTTATATAAGTGGAATGGACAGGGCATGTATAGAAATAGTAGAAATATAGAAATAGTAATTAGTGTGGTTGGGTCTCACATCATGTGATTGGAGAGGTTCATATATACAGCGATAAGACTGCCCCTACTATCACATACGTTGTCATGGGAGTGCACACTCAGTAAAACATAAGAATCTTTCTCCTATCAGGACCAGGATCCATTGCTGCAATGTTACCATACTGAATTCCAATTCATTCTTTGGTTGCTTAACAATACCGAACTCTTCATATCAGCTACAACGCATAAGAAAAGTCAGAGGATTATTCCTCTATAAATCAGCATTATCACACTGAGACATCAGGATGATCCCAGTGTGCCGGACAGCGGAGGCTTTATTCCCTGACCTGTCAGATGACACCTGTGCCTGCCCCATAAATAGCCCTCTCCCACTATGCCAGTCATGTCACTAACGCTCTGTGCCCCTGACACTTGTGCCAGGTGTATTTTCAGCACTGCCATGGCAGCCATTAATCACAGTGTGGTTACAGCATTTAGGAGCAGTCAGCAGGTCTTCTGTCTGTATACTGCTCTGTATCCGGGGCACTTTCCAGAGTCCGCACTGAATACATTTTAAAATAACATCGCAATAATAAAATGCATATCTAGGAGGTAACCTCCGTTCTCACATCAAACACATCCTGGAGGCTGTATCTGTCTGAACTTACTAGAAACTCATATAAAGAGCATTAATCATTAATAGAATGAAACACATTCTTATTTTTTTCAGTAAAAAGTAAATTTAAATATTAGGTTATTTTGGAAATGGTAAGACACTAATGAGATAATTCCGCTAATCCCAAGATGATGTGACTGGTAATTTAGAGCCTATCCCACGTCCTCTGACATCCAGCAGGGAGGGAGCTGGACATGGCAGGTAAGAAGAGTTACCGAGACAGCTGTCTACAGTACGTAAAATGAAATTATGTCCTGTAGGAGAGAGCGAGCCTAAAGCTAACATACACAGTGTTAAGTACGGGTTATTTAAAGCCTGTAACAGAAACAAAATTCCCCTCTTCCTGGAGAGGCAGATAATGTTTTCTGTAGGCTAATTGCATAGTGAGGTGAGTTTTTTCCATCCCTCCCTATGTCAGTGCTCTACACCTGTGAGACAATTTAGTATTTAAGCATGTTATACAGCCTGATTAGCATGTTATACAGCCTGATTAGCATGTTATACAAACTGTTTAGAATGTTATACAGTCTCATTAGCATGCCAATCATCCGGGCAATTAAGGCTGTCCCTGGTAAACAAGAGAGTGGGCAGTCGCTACAAGAAAGGTCGCAATTCAGAGCAGTTTTTAATAAAAAGGTTACCTTAAAAGCAGAACTGTCACACAGCCCCAGGGTTCGTTATGCACCCGGTTTATTTATCAATACAAGGGGTAGACACCTCTAACACTGCAGATCATACTTGTAATACAGGGAGATCCAATCTACAATGTCTAGTGAAATTGTGGAGACTACAGGTGTTTAAATGATATATATTATAAAAGGGGGGACATTACGTTAATGAAAGTAGTGAAGAATTGAGATTAGACTGATAAAAACCCAGAATAACAAAACACAGAAACATTGTGTTTCCTACATGCTTTATGGTAATTGATGTTTGTACTAGAGATGAGTGAAACTGTGGCGAGATTTCCTGTAAATTGAATTTTGCAGCAGAACGAGCCAATTCACAGAGGTGCAAACTTCCAGAAATATCAATTTCTCCCCACTCTCCCAAATGTTATTTCTCTTTCCCTGAATTTATTGTCTATGAAGAGAGCTGGTGGTCATTTCATCTTTGCTGCAGTTGGGGTAGGACTTGATACACTTAATTTCACGATCAAAACTTGCAAAATTTCACAATAAATTGTGCAACAAAGCAAATATCTTGCAGTCTGTACAGCACCGCATGTGTTGTCCAGTCAAATTGCAATTTAAATACATTGGTTTAATTGTATATAGTTAGGCCAGCACCCAAAACCATGTCAAATTCCAAGTCACCTTAATCTTTGGTCTTGCCCATTCTTTCTGTGAATTGTGCACATTGATCAGCCACTTACAATGAGAAGGGCACGTTTACCTAATAAACTGGTCTCTCTCTGTATATTAGGCTGATCACAAAGGCCATGATATATATGTGTATTTTTATTATATGCGCACTGGTGGCCCCGGACCCCCAGGGTCATGCAGCTCAAGCCTGTGGCATCCACCTTGCACTATTTCTACAAGAACTTGGGGAGACAGCTGGTTCAGGCCGACTTTGTGGGGTTCTGTATTCACTGACAAACTGGCCGGATTGTTCTCCATACTTATTCGAGAGGTAGCAAAGCAATTTGTCTTATTTACAATTCCCTGCCTAATGCCGGCTTACCATAGATTTGCTGCAGGTCGGGTTTAACATCCCACCTTTAAAGGGCTGCAATAAAGCCAGCAAGCTTTGGAAAATGATAATATTTCACTTTAACAATTGTGTATTTTGCCCCAAGCTGCAGAGAGAGGCAGTAATTTCCTTTTGGCCTCGCCATTTCTCCGCACAGGTAATAAATCCCGGCTCACAAGGACATGCAATATCCCTTCCAAGAACAGCTTTAATGGGCATTACTTTTTCCCTTCTCGACTGTTTTTTTCTGGGGGTGGGGGGAGCAGCTATGGTGCTGGGGCGCTGGGAGAGGGGGGAGCACCAATGTCTCATTTACATGGGTTTAATGCTGTGTGTGTGTTAACTCTTTGGCTACATTTGGCAATGTGTTTTGAAAGAAGAAGAATAATTTGCCAATTTGTGAATAAAAAGGATATATTAAGCTAACCAACAATGCGCAATGTGCCTCAGCTGCGTCTATTCGTGTTGGCATATACATGCTTCAGATATAGCCAGGTCTGAATATGTTCCTCGTCTTGAGATACATATGATTGATTACTGTGCTGATTGGAGAGACCGTATATACAGATGTAATAGGCAACACATGACGGAGCATTTCAAAGAGTGTTCCAGCGGTCTGCTCCCATGATGTGATATTTTCTTAGGACATTAAAGTGGTTCCTGCCTTCTCTTAGGTGACCAGTGCAGCAACACAAGATATCATTTTATTACATCCGTCTGGGGTTATGGGAAAATGATCATTCCTACTTACAGGTTTATTTTGGCCAAAAAACTGGGACACCTTAAAATCCCCAATAAGTGTCTAGTGTTCCCAACGTTGGAATTACCCAGAACTCAAGGTTTACAGGAAGTGACCTAAAGACCATTTGCACTTGGACACAATACAAAGCGGCTCTTTAGATGCAACTTTATCCAATGCAGAACTTTTCCACATCACAGACAGCTCTGTCTGATAGAAAGACTTGGCATACAAATCACACCAGCCCACATCCTTGTGCAGCCTAATGCTGTCATAGAGAGCTTGATCATTACCTGGGCTTCTCCCTGTGACTACTGGGAGGACATGTCTCTGGCTGTCAAGGCATGAATAGCCATACCCTGACCTACTGTATGCATTGTGTATGTATTTTGCAGTTTTTGCTGACAGAATTTGTCTTTAAGTGTCCTCGGTCCTACCTTATTTACAGCAGTATGGAGCCGTCATTGTCATCCCAGTTCTATTCATAAATTATACATTCTACAAATACAGTTTGGAATAGTATTTTGCAGAACGACAAAGCAAAGCCAGATCTTGAAGATTGCACACCAGAACTTCGTAGCTCTGTGAAACAATGCGCCTGCCACAAAACTCAGTAAATTAAAAATGTTGCCGTAATTTCACTTTATTGAGATGTTTACACTTTTGCATAGTGCATGTCTTCTAATTTCTCCGTCTCTGAATTCCCCACAATCTAGAAGTGCTCCTAGATGTCTCTCAAAGGTGTGCACATTACTGGTGTCGGCGAGCACCATGAGATGCTCTAAGTGGTCTATCTAGATGCACCAGACAAGATCACAGCATTTTTCGACACCCTTCTAGTGTGCTTGTAAATTAGGTGCTAAGAGTGTGAGTTCAGGAGAGTAAGGTTTATACTTAATGAATTACTTTGTAACTAGCTAAAATTAGAGTCCATTTCTATGGCAGGGCAAGGAGTACTTTGTTTGATCATTACAGACAAGGCACATTATTATTTTGTTACAAAGGTGACATTGAGGGTGTTACACTTTGCTTTTCCATTTATTGATTAATCACCTATCTGATAGGAAGCTATGAAAGTCCGCAGGAGGAGGAGCTCCCTCAACTAGCAGCTAAAACTTCATACTTGCGTCATCAGTAATCCAACAAAGGGTCACATTTATCAAAGGGTAAAAAGTCCGCCAAAGAAGCAATAACCATATCACATGGAGGGATTGGCGTAGTGAAGAGAAGAGACTGCTGAATTTACATTTATTTGTTCAGAATCCCTGTTAGCGGTGCCACTAATTGTGGCCCAACCAGACTTATTGGGGAATATTTGTGGCATGCATATGTTCACAGCTGTAACCCCTGGAGATCATCTACAATTTTGACTACTACTTAAACTGGACACATAGCCCTAAGGCTGCGACGCCTAGACGACAATGGAGTTAGAGTGGAAAAATAGTGTGTAATGCGTACCGTCCCATCACACTCCACACTCCATTCATAGAATCGCTGCGGCCGAGATGACTGAATCTCGTTTTCCGGACAAGTTTTTTTCTTATTATTAACACCTTCACCTATCGGTTTAACGACCCCTCCTGACACGCCAGGTCCTAAATGTTTTTTCCGCCCTTCGTTGCACTTAAATCATTCCTGACAGCCAACACATTCCTGTTTTCCCAGGCAGACTCCTGCAAATATTTTCTTTTCCTTCTGACAGAACCTCCATTCAAAGAGCTGCGAGAGATTAACAAGTTTCCATTTTCAGAAAAATAAATAAGAGTGTGGCAGGGAGGGACATGCGGTGTGGCACGCAGCCAGTCTGTGCTCGTTAAACCAGGACAGTTCCCGATTAGACAGTTCATTTGGTTTGCAGAACAGAGCTGCGAAAATTTGCCTTCAGGCAGCTTAGACATTGTTTGTAAGTGTAAATTTATAGCTAACTCCTACAGGGAAGTGCAGCTGATAGGGATGAGTGAAATTGCAGTGGAAATTTGTGGGAATCTGGTTTTCCAGCGGTATTGATCATTACGTGGAGGTACGACGTTCCCAGAATGCCTTTCCGCGTTGGGGCCTGATTTACAGTTGACCACAGAGATGTGTCTGCACACTTGGTTTTCCATGTCTGTATTCTAAGTGTATGCTAAGATATGTGTAACAATAAATCTAGTCTAGATACATATAGTCTATCATCATCAACTCCAAAACAATGTAAACTGTTTATATAGTTGCAAAATTTATCTTTTGGCTAACGAATTTCAAGAGTCATGTAATTCAAAATAAGACCCATATTAAATGGTCATGCTTAGCATATGTCTGCACGCCCCTACTGCACCCCTGATCTGCTTCTCCAAGCACAGGTGGCTGCAAGTGCAAGATGTCTGCAACTGTAAATACTGATGCAATTACTGCGCATGCAGGTTTTGCCCTAGGGAGCTTCTACACATCACACAAAAGCATTTACCTGAAACTCTGAATAACACTGTATTTGAGAGTCACATTCTGAAGCAAAATTTGGTGCAAATTGTGTTTAAAATGCAACATGCCATTTCCCAGAGGTTCGCAATTCCAGTTATATTTTTTGATTTTCACATTGCCGTTCACCACAATGCATTCCAACACTGTATTTGCAAGTTTGCATTTCATGGACTTTACAGTCAGTGAATAGAGCTGACACAATGATAGATAGCTCATTCAGCTGTGTGGCATTATTATTATTAATTTTTATTTATAGGGCGCCACAAAGTGTCCGTAGGGCCGTACAGAGACAAACGATAGGACAGTACAAGGTAAAACAGCACGGTACAGATAACAATAAGCACTATAACTCAGGCTGAAAGGCTGAAAGGTTGAGGGAAATTAGCACAATCTGGTAACCTGAGCCCAAGAGGGTGGGCGCGGCTGACAGGTAAGAGCCACTGAGAGGGGCAGAGAAAATCGAAAGGAGTCAGAGGGCAGAAGGTGGGCTGAGTAGCTGGAGAGCAAAGTTAAAAGTGGTGGAAACAAGAGAGAGGGCCCTGCTCAGAGGAGCTAACAATCTAAAGGGAGGGACAGACATACCGAAGACACAAGGGTGATACAGAGATAGTCACATGGAACGAGAAAGGAAGGGGGAAGAAGGGATGAAAGGGAGAGGTAGCCGACAAGGTTTGTAGTTAAGCCGATGAATGAAGGGCTTTTAAGAAAAGGTGGGCGTCACTCACCAGACTGTGAGTGCTACTTCTCGTGTGTTTAGGAACCGTGGCCGTCCGACATCCTGAGGGTCTGCGCATGTGCAGCCCTTTCAAGCCTTCAGTACCTGTTGCTTTTCATTAATTGGCTGATCAGGCAACACTCCCTATTTAAAGCACCTGAGGTAAATACCTCGTTGCCTGATCTTGGAGTCTCATTCCTATGAGCCTCTGAAGGTGTTCCTGTGTTTCCTCGTGTATTCAGCTCCTGCTGATTCCTGTTATTCGTTTGTGGTTTCCAGACCACTTCAACTCTCCTGTGTTCATCGTGTCTGCATCAGCTGATTCCTATGCGCTGCCTCCGTTATTTCTACAGAGTTCCTACTCACTTCAACTCTCCTGTGTTCATCGTGTCTGCATCAGCTGATTCCTATCCGCTGCCTCCGTTGTTTCTACAGAGTTCCTACTCACTTCAACTCTCCTGTGTTCATCGTGTCTGCACCAGCTGATTCCTATCCGCTGCCTCCGTTGTTTCTACAGAGTTCCTACTCACTTCAACTCTCCTGTGTTCATCGTGTCTGCACCAGCTGATTCCTATCCGCTGCCTCCGTTGTTTCTACAGAGTTCCTACTCACCACAACTCTCCTGTGTTCATCGTGTCTGCACCAGCTGATTCCTATCCGCTGCCTCCGTTGTGTCTACAGAGTTCCTGCTCACCTCTACTCCCCGGTGTTCATCGTGTCTGCAGCCAGCTGATTCCTATCCGCTGCCTCCATTGCTTCTACAGAGTTCCAGCTCATCTCAACTCTCCTGTGTTCATCGGGTCAGCGCTCCGCTGCTACATCTCTGCTACTGGAGTTCAGACCGCCTCAACTCTCCCGTGTTCTTCATGTTCCAGTACCTTTTACTACTGCTTCCAGAGTATTGCCTCGTTCATGCTGGTTTACTTGCCGTGCGCTGCACCAACTTGATTACCGCTTCCACCTTCCAGTGGTCTCTCCTCCTGCCGGCCTTCAGCCGTTCAGGTATCCCTGCACATCTCTCTGACAGCCTGCTCTCCTGAACCGCGGTATGCATACTTCTCATTGACTTTGCTTGTGATTGCATATCTAGCTGGACTGAGATGTGTTCTCCTCCGGAGTCCTTTATCCACTGAGACTATCGCTACCATTGACTTTGTTTCCTATTTGCCTAGATTGTTATTGTGACTTTGTATACTTTAGCAGTGCTGCTCTGTTATCATTGTATTGTGATATCATCGTGGGATCAAGTCCTGTGTGCCCGTGTATACTCTACATAGCATTCATCTCCTCGTGCCCCTCCTCACATATATATTGCAGTGGTACAACTTGCTATATGCAGACCACTGATTCCTGTCCCTATGACACCAGTTTCCAGTATCCTCTCACATAGCAGTGGTACAACTTGCTATCCGCAGACCACTGACTTCCCTGTTATCTACCTCCACCTGGATTCCATTCCTTCACCTAGACAGCGGTACAACTTGCTATACGCAGACCGCTGACTCTCACTGCCTCCTCGCTACCTCTGGACATTCCTCCTCACTATAGCAGTGGTACAACTTGCTATACGCAGACCACTGACTATCCTCACGTTTCCTTGTCCATCTGGTTCCTCGTGTACAGTTATATACTCATTACCAGTGCTGCTAGTCATAGACTTTTCCTGAGCATTCTCTCACCATCTGCTGTTCCTCCTGTTCCGTTGTCACCCTGCTACCAGAGTACCTATTACCACCTATATTACTCTGGTAAGCCACCATCTGGTGATTTCCTGGGCAAAGACTCCTAGGGCTAGATTTACTAAGCTGCGGGTTTGAAAAAGTGGGGATGTTGCCTATAGCAACCAATCAGATTCTAGCTTTTATTTATTTAGTACCTTCTACAAAATGACAGCTAGAATCTGATTGGTTGCTATAGGCAACATCCCCACTTTTTCAAACCCGCAGCTTAGTAAATCTAGCCCCTAGTGCCCGTGACAGTGGGTTTTTAATGCACGTTTGAAACTGCACAGATTGTGGGATGTTCTGATGGAGCAAGGGAGAGCATTCCATTGGAGGGGTGTAGTGCAGGAGAAGTCTTGAATGTATACATGAGAAGAGGTAATCAGAGGGGAAGAGAGGCGACGATCATTGGCCGATCGCAGAGGCGGGATGGAGTGTGAATAGAGATAAGGCTGGAGATGTAGGGAGCAGTGTAGTTGACGAGGGTCTTGTATGTGAGGTGAGGAGCTTGAAAAGGATTCTGTAGGTAAAGGGGAGCCAGTGCAGGGCTTGGTAGAGGGAGGAGACAGAGGTGGAGCAGCGAGAAAGGAAGATAAGTCTAGCAGCTGCGTTGAGTACAGACAGTAGAACAGCGAGATGAGATGAAGGAGGCCAATAAGGAGAAGATTAATGCAGATATGGTATAATCATCATCATTTATTTATATAGCGCCACTGATACCGCAGCGCTGTACAGAGAACGCATTCACATCAGTCCCTGCCCCATTGGAGCTTACAGTCTAAATTCCCTAACATACACACACAGACAGACAGAGACTAGGGTCAATTTTGATAGCAGACAATTAATCTACTAGTATGTTTTTGGAGTGTGGGAGGAAACTGGGGCACCCGGAGGAAATCCACACAAACACGGGGAGAACACACAAACTTAACACAGATAAGGCCATGGTTGGATAGGACTGGAAACACTCAAGGTTAAATTCTGCCAGAAAAATTTGACTTTTTGCGGCGAAGTTCCGAATGTCATTAATCTGTAGCAAAACAGGTCTTCATGGCTCAGATCCTCTTCAAACACTTGTTTGTTAACAGAAGGTCTTGCTCTATATATGTGTCCTGACTGCATATCCCCTCCAATAAACATTTCAAAGAAACCACTGCAGTCAATGTATCCTCACCTGTTAATAGCTACCTTCCCCGAAATGGTGAAGCAAGATTGTATCCCGGAACTTTCCACAACTATAATAATCTGCAGAATATATAATTGCAGATCACAAGAGAGGTCAGTAACTAATAAACTGCAGACTATAACAATATGTGCTTGTCAGGAGGTAAATGGAACAGTGCAATGTTCTGCAGATCACTAGAGAGGTCAGTAACTAATTATCTTGCAGAATATATCAATATGTACCTGTCAGGAGGTAGATGGAATAGAGGAATGTTCTGCAGATCTCTAGGTCAGTAACTAATAGTATATCAAGCTACTACTCATAAGTTACACTGTTACATAGTAAGGGTGAAAAATAAGCCTAAATTCAAGCTGCATTGATCCAGAAAAAGAAAATCCCCCCAGCGCGACAATTGGTAATAATCCTAACCCACTACACCCCTGAACCAGCCAACCTATTTTTACCAGTATTCGACCTGAACCCCCCATTCCTCTGAGAACACCACTTTTTCTGCTGTGTCAGTCTTTCCTGCAAAGAGGTCAGTGGAAACAAGTAACAGCAGATCCCCAAACATTTGAACAGGGATTTATTTTTAAAGTTAAACACTCATAAGAGTCTCTGGCTTTATAGGGACATAACTCTGCATTCACCAGCTGGTATGATAAAATGCATGTACACATGTTTGTATGTATTCCACGTATGTGGCTATTTTTACATACACATAGTGCGCTGTCCTCTGTCACCCCTCTGTCGGGTCATGACTGGCACAGGCTAGGATCGAAGAGAAATGTTATAAATCACCATTGCTATATATTTCATTGACTGCCCCACCATTGCTCTGTACAGAGGGACTGCAGCTCTCAACTGTCATCGCAGCTCACCCATAAAAATCTCAGCTGTCACCGAGAGGAACATACCATGCTGAAGAGGGCTCACATCTGCTCCATTCACGGGGACATTTCAGGCATCGCCGGATTCCTGGAGACCTGGACAGTCACTTCAAGGGCATTAACCCTCCATGTGCCAGAGTGGCCCTGCAGATGGGCTACAAACTATACCCACAGAGCGCCATTACATTTGTAATATGATTATTAGAATACAGAGACAAAAGGTCACTGTCTATGGACTCTAGAGTGGATATAAGAAGTCAATGCACCATTATTGATATTTGCAGGTGTTTTTAATCTAAAGCCTGAAATCAAGATAAATCATGTTTTTACCACCTTTATTGTGATGGTGCAACTATCACAATTCAAGTGAAAAACAAATAGAAAAAAAGTGAAAATAAAAAACATACAATACCCCTGTTGCGTAAGTGTGCACACCCCTAAACAAATACTTTGGGGAAGCAGCTTTTGCTTTTATTATAACAGTAAGTCTTGAATAAGTTTTGAATAAGTGTCTATTAACTTCACAAACCTGGAATTTGCAATTCTATCGCACTCCTCCCTGCAAAAAAGTTCAAGGTCCATCAAATTGGAAGTGATCTCCTGTCCACAGCCCCTTTTAGGTCATTCCACAGGTTGTCAATGAAATTGAGGTTTGGGCTCTGTCTGGAAGATTCCAAGACTTTCATTTTCATTTCTGAAGCCATTCCTTGGTTCACTTGGATGTGTGCTTTGGATCATTATCATGTTGAAAGGTGAAATTTCCCTTCATCTATATCTAACAGACGTCAGCAGGTTTCCTGCCAAAATATTTTGACATTTGGAGCTTTTCATTATGCTCTCTATCCTGACTAGAGCCCCAGTCTCAGCTGAAGAGAAGCAGCCCCAAAATATGAAGCTGCGACCACCATGCTTCACATTAGATATGGTATTCTTTGTGTGATGAGCTGTATTGTCATTGCCCAAAATATATCTTTTAGAATTAAGGCAAAAAAGTTTAACATTGGTCTCATCAGACCATAAGACATTTTCTCACAAGGTTTGGGGTAATTGAATTTATATTTTGCAAAATGTGGATGTTCTTTTTTGTGAAAAATGGTTTCCATCATGCCACCCCACCCCATATCCCAGACAGGATACATGCAGAGTGACCAGTTCCTGACAGAAATTCCTACAGCTCCTTTAAGGTTCCCATAGGCCTACTGGTAGCCTCCCTGATTAGCTTTGTCCTTGTCCATTATCAACTTCGGAGGGATCTCCTGATCTTGGGTTATTGGCTACTTATTAATGATAGTCTTCACACTGTTACATGGTACATATAATGTGTAACATAATGAGTATGCTAGACCTCATCCTCCCAAACAGTCACCCTGCACATTCAAACTGCAATGTATATTTATGAACTGACACCATCTAGGTTCTTAATTAGAGCCAGATGGATTAACCTACATTATCACATGTGGAGAAACAAAATGGTGGATACACAATTTCCTGGTCTCCATCCCCTTCCCTCCACATAAACAGGAGATCAGCAACACCTAAAGCTGCTGCAATGTCACAAATTCTTGTAAGGTGTTAAAATGAGTAGTTGCTTTTCATCAACTGGGATTAAGAATCTCGTTAACCAGTTCACGCCACTATGGTTCTCTCCTGGACTCTGACTTGAAGGTACCAACCCAGTAGGAGAGAGCTACACACGGGGAGAATCCTAATCCCTGGGCATCCCCAACCCATGTTTCCATCCCAGACAATCCTGAAACAAGCTGATTTAGGATTACCCTGCGTGGGAAACTTGGACACTTTATTAGAATATGGGGGGACTAAATTTGTGTTCGAGGATTTCTTGAGGTTGGTGTAGAGTCTTGTCTCTCACTAGCTCCATCATGGTTCCTGTGACTAAGACTCATTAGTGGTACACATTTTGTCTACCCATCTTGCTGCTTAGAACCTCTGCTCCATCAGTAGTAATTCGAGGATATGTTCCCCTGCTATATCAGGCAGAGTGGGGTTCAGATCCTTACCGAGCTGGTAGAGAACTTTTAGGCCGAGCAGTCGGGATCATCAATCAAGAAGAGGATCGCTGCAACAGTTTGGCCAGGAGTGTTTTGAACAAGTGATCCGATTGATCTGAAATAATTTGTATTCAACATATTCAGCACCCACTCACTGGAATACAACTTGCCCGAGGACAGCATAAAGCAATTGGGTTCGTGTATAGCAAAGGCTGTTCATCTATGTAACAGGATTACGTTCATTCGCGGCACCGGGGAATTTAGTGAGTGTTTTTTGGAGTGTGGTGGGCATTTGGGACTTGATTAAATGTGTATATCTCATTTTGGCTATTGTTCAGCCTTTGTAATAAAGGTACATTTGTATCCTTCCTATCTCTCTTTACCCGAACCCCTAGATTAGAGGACTTCAATCTGGGTGCCTACCCTAACATCCTGGTATCATCACATAATGCTGGTTAACTCTGAACATACAGATACAGCCGCATCATGAAAGGGTGCGCACACTATTGTACATATGGTATTGTAGGTTTCTTTCATTTCACTTTTTCCTAAAACCATATATTTGTTTTTTGTTGGTTACAAGGTCACATTAAGGGACATATTCAATTGTCGGCGGAAACGCACACACTATTACCATTATTACGGTAATAGTGAGCATAAAAACCGTTATTACGGTACTTTTCTCGCTGTATTTCAGCTTGCAGCTCCCTGAGACAATGTGTGAAAGTGATGGTAGAAATCAGCAAGAAGTAGGCTAAAACTTAAGAAAACAGGGCTAGGGAAGCAGCCAAGAGGTACAGAGGGTGATGGAATAGTAGAATGAGCACACAAGAAAAGAGGGCCCTGCTCCTGAGAGCTTACATCCTAAAGGGAAGGGGGAGACACATAAAGGGTGGTACTAACTGGGGGAGAAAGCCAGGACAAGGGAGTTAGGAGGAGAACTGATAGACTTGAATAAAGAAATGAGTCTTAAGGGCACGCTTGAAGCCTTTGAGAGTAGATGCTAACCTGATGGAACGTGGAAGATCGTTCCACAGCTGGGGAGCAGCCCGGGCAAAGTCCTGGAGACTGGAGTGAGAAGAGGTGATCAGTGAAGTAGTGAGGCGGCGGTCACAGGCAGAGCAGAGGTGGCGGGTAGGAGTGTAGGTAGAGATGAGGTTGGAGATGTAGGGAGGGGAGGATTGATTAAGAGCTTTAAAGGTGAGGATGAGGAGTTTAAATTTATTTCTGCAGGCCATGGGGAGCCATTGTAGTGACTGTTGGAGGGAGACAGCAGAGATAGAGCGGCAGGAGAGAAACATGAGGCGGGCAGCAGCATTGAGGATAGACTTAACAGGGTCAAGGTGAGAGTCAGGTAGGCCAGAGAGAAGGAGGTTACAGTAGTCAAGGCGAGAGCTTACAAATGAGTGAACAAAGGTTTTTGTAGCTTCCGTGGTGAGAAAGGGGCGTATCTTGGATACATTCCGAAGGTGGAAGTAGCAGAATTTTGAGAGGGACAGAATGTGAGGCTTGAAGGAGAGGGAGGAATCAAGGATGACCCCAAGGCATCGGACTTGAGGGACAGAAACGAGGGTAGTGTTATTAACAGAAATAGAGAGGAGATTGCAGAAACACCGGAAATTGCCTGGCTCACATGCTGACCCGACCTCCTATAATTTGTCCATCATGTGTGGCTTGCACTTTACAGTCGGGTACCCATTGGTGTTATGTGAGTAAAAAAACATGTAAAGCGCAATATGCTATTTGTGCATGCATTTAATATGGGGGACATATGCAATATACCACAGGCTGATATGCACTGAATGAACCCAAGGATCTGTACTTGGACCAGTGCTTTTTAATATCTTCATTGGTGACATTGCAAATGGTATTGAAGGGAAAGTATACCTGCAGATGACACAAAAAAATGCAACAGGGTAGACACACCAGGGGGTAAATGTATCAAGCTGAGAGTTTTCCAGCGGGTTTGAAAAGTGGAGATGTTGCCTATAGCAACCAATCAGATTCTAGATATCATTTTGTAGAATGTACTACATAACTGATAGCTAGAATCTGATTGGTTTTTCCAACCTGCCGGAAAATTCTCACCTTAATACATTTACCCCCAGGACTGGTAAAACAAATGATTGATGATCTAGGTAGACTAGAGGAATGGTCAAGAGAGTGGCAACTACAGTTTAATGCCAAAAAATGCAAAATCATGCACTTGGGTATAAAAAAAAACCCAAAGGCTAAATATAGTATTAATGGCACTATAATGGAAGCTACTGAGGAGAAAAGGGATCTAGCAGTCATTATTTCAGATTACTTAAAGGCAGGTAAGCAATGTAACAAAGCAATGAGGAAGGTAAGTCAGATGCTTGGTTGCATAGGAAGAGGAATCAGTAGCAGAAAGAAAGAAGTAGTAAAAACTTACCTGGAAAGACTAAAATATCTTAATATGTATACTTTGGAGCAGAGAAAGTAAAGGGGGACATGATAGAAACTTTCAAATTTATCAAAAGTTTTCACAAGGTACAAGAGGGAAACATTCTTAAAAGGAAGAGAAGTATTAGAACACAAGGACATGCACTGACACTGGAGGGAAGGAGGTTCAGAGGAAATCTGAGAAAAAACTAGTTCACATAAAGGGTAGTGGATAAGTGGAATAGCTTCCCATCAGAGGTGGTAGCGGATAATACAGTAGAGCAATTTAAACATGCTTGGGATAGACATAAGGATATCCTTACAAAGATTAAAGGACCAAATAGGGTTTGTGTTATGGCCTACGACCACCTAGATGAGCTTTTAGAACAGACAGGGTAGAGATCTTCACCTATAGCAAACGCCTTTCCCATAGAGCTTAATATGCTCAAATGTACTTAGATGCTCACAGGTCTTAGGCTCAGAGTAGTAAAAGCTCATCAAAGACGGCCGCAGCGCAGGTGGAATCAGGAGCGCTGGCCCATACAGGAGCGGATGGTCAGAGGCAAGCCGAGGTCAGGGTCACAGGCAAATAGTGTAGTCTAGTAAACAAGCCAAATGGTCAAGGCAACCAGCGATGGTTCAGAGTCCAGGTAACAGGCAGAAGGTCAGGGAAACTAGCGCTGGTTTGGAGTCCAGGTAACAGGCAGAGGGTCATACACAGAAAAGCAATCCAAAGGTGTACACCAACACAGCACAGAAGCAGGTAAGCAAACTGAGTGTCAGGAAGCTATAACCGGCAGGGAGGCTAAGCCCTCCCTGCCTTAAATACTGCTACAGGCCAATCAGGGCTTTGCCCTGTAAACACCCACCAGGAGTTGGTGACTAATTAAAAGGGAGCTTAATTAGCCCACAGGCTTGGTGATGCACCTCCGGCTGCTCTGAATTGCCGGGGAGCAAACGCAGTAATTTTCGGCGTCCGGCCGTTCCGGTCATCATGGAGACGGCCGGGACGCCTGGAGAAGGCAGAAGAAAGTCGCGGAGGTGCTTTGAGGTATAGCACACAACTACAATTAAATAAAAATAAAGCAAATACTATTCACTGATTGGTTGAAGAGCACTTGCCATAAAGTCAGAGCATGGTAAAAGCATAGGTTTGATTGGGTGAAGGACGTCCATTTTGTCGTTGTCTGAGGTAGGTACTGGATGCATATGGGAGAAAGCGGAGTTTGTGGCTGCCTGAGTAAGACCATTCTGCTTACTTGTCAACAATTTAAAATAATTTTCAGGGACATTTTCCCGCTGGGCAGATGCATCTTCACTTGTGCGACTGTTAAAACCAACTTCAGTGTACTATAATCCTCCTCATTACATGTTCACTGAAGTTGATTATAATGTAATTTATATGCGTTTTAATGGTCATCTGAAATTATCTTAAAAAGCTTAGAGAATAAGAAAAAAGACAATGAGAATTGCAGACCCAGGTACATGCCCATGGACCCGTTCACACTGAGCCTTGACCCGGGTCATCGGGGCCTCCCCCGGCATTAACTCGGGTTTTTGAGGCAGTGCGAACGGAGTATAAGTTACCATTCGCACCACTCGGCACAGTGGCGGATCCAGGGGGGGGGGGCGATCGGGGGCTTGCTGCCGACAGCTGCACACTGTGCAGGTCCGTTCAGCAGTGACAGTGTGCTGCCCGGCTGCTCTGATTGTGTTTTAAACACAATCAGAGCAGCGGGGCAGCACACTGTCACTGCCGAGCGGACCTGCACTTAGTGTGCAGCCGCCGGCAGCCTCAGAAATCAGAAAGGGGGCGGGGCCTAAATCGCCCCCCCCCCCCTAAAATCGCCCCGGGTAAAGCAGTTGTCTAGATCCGCCCCTGACTCGGCATCAGTTGTGTGGTTTAGACCTCCCAGGACAAGGCCTCAAAATCATTATTTTAACAACTTCTATTAGTTTTATAGTCAGAGGCACAAAATAGTGTATCACAGCATTAACAGACTAAAACAGTTTACAATAGCATGAAAAACAAACCATGCGGAAATAGCAAATTAATCAAAGTCACAGATCTCAGTAGGCAAGTCATTGCACTATGCAAAATGCATCATGTCTCTGAAAAGCATAATATTGTGCTCAAACAGCTGTGTCAAAGCAAACGCATTACCAACATTCTAGCTGAGTGTAGTGAATTTCTTCCATTGAATGAAGAAATGTGATCTTTTGGTGACGTTTTGATAAAGTTCTCAGAGGGGGGAATTCAATTAGCCGTAAAGTGTCTCGCTGACATTCTGGACACACTTTGCGGCAGAGATTTTGACAGAAAACTTCACTCATTTTTCCTTGCGCCCCAAAAATGTGTGAAGAAAATTGAGCGGAGATTTTTACCGTAGTAACGGTAAAAGTGCGCAGCCGCAATATTCTGAATATTAAATTCCCCTCAGAGTGTGGGGAACTCAGATTTCTTCCAGATAGTTTCTAAAGCTCTCACTACATTCTCCCATAACATTGCACTGTTATTGCACTCAAAATAGTGATCAGTGAGCTACTTAAAGCAATGTCTAAGGGTCATTCCTCCATATTCATCCTCCTCGATCTCTCTGTTGCTTTCGACACCTTTAATCACCATATCCTGCTCATTCTTCATTTCAATGGCCAAGGACTGGGAGGCCTAGAAATATTTATTTCTCATTTCTATTTACAAGTTTTAATATTTCGCTGATTTGTCACGTTCTATAATAAAGTTTAATTTTATGTGTTTACTTAAATCATATGTGACTATAATTCCAAGAGTGCCCTATATATATTATTATTTATTATTAATATTTATTTATAAGGCGCTACAAGGCATCCGCAGCGCCGTACAGAGACAAACAAAATCACAATACAATGGGAGACAGCACAGTACAGTAAACACAGCAACTCAGTACGCTCAATGCACAGCTAGAAAGGGCGGGGAAGGGGGAGGGAGGATCCGAAAATGACGGGGCCCAAGAAGGGGGGCGCGGAAGACAGGGAGACCCCCAGGGGGGAGGAGGGAGCGAAAGTGGACGTGGGGTGGAGGACCTTTGAGGAGGAGGGCTAAGTAGCTGGAGAGCAGAGATAGAAGTGGTGGTAAAAGGAGGAGAGATGGCCCTGCTCAGAGGAGCGTACAATCTAAGGGGAGGGGTGGACAGACAGAGAGACGCGGGGGAGAGAGGGAGAGTAGGGGGACAGAGGCAGAAGATAAGGTAGGAAGTTAAGTGGGAGACAGAAAGGCTTTAAGAAAAAGGTGGGTTTTTAGGGCCCGTTTGAAGCTGGACAGATTAGGGGAAGTTCTGATGGAGGGAGGGAGCTTGTTCCAGTGGAGGGGGGCAGCGCGGGCGAAGTCTTGGATACGCGCGTGGGAGGAGGTTATAAGGGGGGAAGAGAGGCGACGGTCAGAGGCAGAACGGAGAGGGCGGGATGGAGCATGAATAGAGAGGAGGGTGGAGATGTAGGGCGCAGTGGAGTTGGCGAGGGCCTTGTAGGTGAGTGTGAGGAGCTTAAAGAGGATTCTGAAGGGGAATGGGAGCCAGTGAAGGGCTAGGTAGAGGGGGGAGACAAAAGAGGAGCGGCGAGAGAGGAAAATAAGCCTAGCTGCAGCGTTAAGGACGGATCGAAGGGGATCGAGATGAGAGTGGGGGAGGCCAGTGAGGAGGAGGTTGCAGTAGTCCAGGCGGGAGATGATCAGAGAGTGGATAAGGCATTTGGTGGCATCTTGGGAGAGGAAGGGCCGGATGCGAGCGATGTTGCGCAGCTGGAAGCGGCAGGATTTAGCAAGAGAGAGGATGTGGGGGCCAAAGGAGAGAGAGGAGTCGAGGATGACACCAAGGCAGCGAAGTTGGGGGACAGGGGAGATAGAGGTGTTGTCGACAGTGATGGAGAGGTCAGAAGGGGATGGGGTATGAGAGGGAGGAAAAACTATGAGCTCAGTTTTGGCAAGGTTAAGTTTGAGGAATCGAAAGGACATCCAGGAGGAGATGGCAGAGAGGCAGGCGGACACCCTAGAGAGGAGGGAGGGAGAGAGATCAGGAGAGGAGAGGTATAGTTGAGTGTCGTCAGCGTAAAGGTGGTAGCTGAAGCCGAAGGAGCTGATGAGTTCACCCAGGGAGGAGGTGTATAGAGAGAAGAGTAAGGGTCCCAGAACAGAGCCCTGAGGGACCCCGACTGGAAGGGTGGATGGGGGGGAGAGAGACCCAGAGGTGGTGACAGAGAAGGAACGGTGAGTAAGGTAAGAGGTGAACCAGGACAGGACTGGGCCGGAGAGGCCGAAAGACTGGAGGGTGTGAAGGAGGAGGGGGTGGTCAACGGTGTCAAAGGCTGCAGAGAGGTCAAGGAGGATGAGAAGGGAGAAGTGGCCCCTGGCTTTTGCAGAGAGGAGGTCATTGGTGACTTTAGCCAGGGCAGTTTCAGTGGAGTGGAGGGGGCGGAAACCAGACTGGAGAGGATCAAGGAGGGAGTATTCAGAAAGGTAGGAGGTGAGACGGCTGCAGACGAGCCTCTCAAGAATTTTGGAGGCAAAAGGGAAAAGAGATATGGGGCGATAGTTCGAGAGAGAAGTGGGGTCGAGATTAGGTTTCTTAAGAATGGGGGATACGAGAGCATGTTTGAAGGAGGAGGGGAAGATGCCAGTGGAGAGGGAGAGATTAAAGAGGTGAGCGAGGTGGGAGCAGGTGGTGGGGGAAAGGAAGCGAAGAAGGTGGGAGGGGATGGGATCCAGGGGGCAGGTAGTGGGGGGGGAGGATAAAATGAGAGAGTGGACTTCCTCGCCGGTGGTGGGACGGAAGGAGTGGAGGGGAAGGTGGTTGGGGGGGGAGGACAGAAGAGTGGGATGGGTGGAAGAGAGAGTGGAGGAGATTTCAAGTCGGATGGCCTCGATTTTAGAGGAGAAGAAGGAGGCGAAATCAGAGGCAGTCAGGGAGGAGGGGGTGGGGGGAGGGGAGGGGGCCAGGAGAGTGCTGAAGGTGGCAAAGAGGCGGCGGGGTTTAGAGGACTGGGAAGAGATGAGGGATTTAAAGAAAGATTGTTTAGCGAGTGAGAGGGCAGAGCTGTAGGATGAAAGGATGAATTTAAAGTGGAGGAAGTCAGCCAGGGAGCGGGATTTTCTCCAGTGACGTTCGGCGGAACGGGAGCATTTTTGGAGGAAGCGGGTAAATTTGGAGTGCCAGGGTTGGGGTTTGGAGCAGCGGGGGTGGACCGAGTGGGCAGGGGCGATCGCGTCCAGAGCGGAGGTGAGGGTGTGATTGTAGAGGGAGACCGCCTGGTTGGGGCAGGCCTGGGAGGAAAGGGGAGAAAGGAGGGTATCGAGAGAGGAGGACAGAGAGGCAGGGTCAAGAGCATCGAGGTTGCGTATGGACAGAGTAGGTTTGGGCAGGGGGGGGGAGCAGGAGAAGAGGAGAGAGAGAAGGAGAGGAGATGGTGGTCGGATAGAGGAAAGGGAGAGATGGAGAAGTCGGAGAGATTACATAGGTAGGAGAAGACAAGATCAAGGGAGTGACCAAGGCAGTGGGTAGAGGAGGAGGTCCATTGGGTGAGACCAAGGGAGGAAGAGAGGGTGAGCAGTTTGCTGGAAGCAGGGTAGGTGGGGTTGTCGATGGGGATATTAAAGTCACCGAGAATGATCGAGGGGAGATCGGAGGAGAGGTAGTGAGGAAGCCAGCTAGCAAAGTTGTCAAGGAAGAGGGAGGTGGGGCCAGGGGGGCGGTAGATGACAGTGACGCGGAGATGGATGGGGTAGAAGAGGGGGATGGAGTGAGCTTCAAAAGAGGAGAAGGAGAGGGAGGGTTCAGGGGGAATGACACGAAAAGTACAGGTGGAGGAGAGGAGGAGGCCAACTCCACCGCCAGGGCGGGCACCAGGCCTGGCGGAGTGGGTGAAGGAGAGGCCACCATAGGAGAGGGCAGCGGGGGAAGTAGTATCAGAATCGGAGAGCCAGGTTTCAGTAACGGCAAGAAGGTTAAAGGAGTTGGATAGAAAGAGGTCGTGGATAGCAGTCAGCTTGTTGCGGACGGATCTGGCATTCCAGAGGGCACAGAAGAAAGGGGGAGAGGAAAGGGGGGAAATGGGGATGAGGTTAGCAAGATGAGCAGCGCGCGGGGGATGGCGGGGAGGAACGGGAGAGGTAGGGCGGGGGGAGAGTATGGGTATGGAGTGAGAGCGGGGAGGCATAGTAGGGAGAGAGAGTAACAGAACAGTGAGATAGTGGGGACAGTGAAAAACAGGTAAGAACAAAGGCAGGAAGACAATGAAAAGGTGGAAGATAATAACGAATTAGGGCGTGGAGGGCATGGAACAACAGTACAGTGAGATAATAAGGACAATGAAGACAGGTAAGAATGATAGCAGAACAGTAAGATAATAAGGACAGCGGATAACAGGTAAGAATAAGCAGGGAGACAATAGCAAGATGGAGGACAATAACCAATTAGGGCGTGGAAGGCAAAGAATAATAGAAGGAGAGGTAATAAGGACAATGGAAATAGGCAAGAATAATAACAGGTAAAACTAGTTGCTGGTAAATATAAAATCAGGAAAAACAAGATAAAGGCATATAAATAGTAGAATAATAACAGGTAAAAAGTAGAAACTTGTAAATGTACAATCAGGAAAAACAAAATAATGGCATATAAAATAATGTTTTATATGCAGTTGATGCAGTTAAGCCAGGGATTCAGCAGGAGAAGGGTTAACTGACAAGCCGGGTTGGTACACAGTAGATCAGTTGCTGCAGATAAGCCAGGGATTCAGCAGGAGAAGGGTTAATTGACAAGCCGGGTCAGTACACAGTAGATCAGTTGGTGCAGATAAGCCAGGGATTCAGCAGGAGAAGGGTTAATCGACAAGCCGGGTCGGTACACAGTAGATCAGCCGATGCAGACAAGCCAGGGACTCAGCAGGAGAAGGGCCAACTGACAAGCCGGGTCGGCACACAGCAGATCAGCTGGTGCAGATAAGCCAGGGACTCAGCAGAAGAAGGGTTAACTGACAAGCCGGGTCGGCACACAGCAGATCAGTTGATGCAGATAAGCCAGGGATTCAGCAGGAGAAGGGCTAACTGACAAGCCGGGTCGGTATACAGTAGATCAGTTGGTGCAGATAAGCCAGGGATTCAGCAGGAGAAGGGTTAATTGACAAGCCGGGTCGGTACACAGTAGATCAGTTGATACAGATAAGCCAGGGACTCAGCAGGAGAAGGGCCAACCGACAAGCCGGGCCGGCACACAGCAGATCAGCCGATGCAGACAAGCCAGGGACCCAGCAGGAGAAGGGCCAACCGACAAGCCGGGTCGGTACACAATATACATTGTCCTTTTTTCTTTCTATGTTCATAAATTTATGTGTGGGTGCACCACCCTCAGGAGGATTACCTATATCGAATCTATTTTATTATATCTCTAACTATCCCTCTGGTGGGTTTGGGAATTACCTGGTGCGGTATATTCTTTCTCCAAGGCCTAGAAATATTGTCAGAATACGCCCTTTTCTTAATCAAGATGCTACTGAAACTCTTATCTACTCTCTCATCATCTCCCACCCTGACTACTACAACCTCCTCATATCTGGCATTCCTCCCATAGGAACTTTCCCTGCTTCAATCCATATTAAATGCCACAACAACAATGATCTCTATATGTCACACTACTTTGCAAATCCCTACACTGGTTTCCTGTGTCCACAAAAACCCAAATCAAATTACTCACCCTTACCTACAAAGCCCAAAACAGCTCAACCCTTTCATACGTCTTATATCTCATCTCAAAATACTCTCCGTCTCACCCTCTTAGATCTACCTCTGACATGTGCCCCACCTCTAGTAACCACCTCTCACTCCAGCCTGCAAGATTTCTCCAGTGCTGCTCCCCATTTATGGCGTTCCCTACCAGACTCTCCCACGGCCATCAAATCTTTAGATACTCTCTGAAATCCCATCTCTTTATTAAAACTTACCTTACTTCCACCAATATTATTCACACCAATGCACCCTCCCAACTTTTCCAATCTCTACTTGCTCCTCTTGTTTCAGCTGTGCCTGTAAGCTCTCTACAGGGCAGGGACCTCCATTCCGTTTTCATGTTTGCATTTATGTTGTCTACTTTGTATGTCCCTGTTTTATGTATGCCCTGTTCCCTACTGTACACTTCTGTGCAGTACAGTGGCACCTTACAAATCTGCGATAATTATAATAATAAACTGCTTCCTAAGCTCTTTGTTATAAGCGTTGAAGTTTGAACATCAAATAATATGTCATAGATTGTTGAAATACTTATCTTTGCATCTGGGTTTTGCTGACATAACAATTCAAAGAAAATTTTACCCCACTCACCATTTTAGAGGTTTTGCATATCAGAAAATGCTGAATTTGTAGATAGACAAGACTTTCTAAACGGGGGATAAAAGCAAACAAAAGGTCGTAGTGAGTAATTATGGATAAATGAATTCACCAACACTAAATCAGCTAACTTCCAGCTAGTACAAGCTGAGGCCTTCCTGCACACATTTATTGTCAGGGAGAGTGACCTGGGAAGTGCAAGACCATGCGCCATGTGGTATGTGATTGAGTATCTACGGGAATGATAAGTAATTGATTACATATTGTAGCACTGGGACCATTAAAACCAGTAGATCTGACCTACATGACCTGGATTTTGCCACCAATGCACCAATTGTGAGAGCTAAAAAAATAATGGCAATGACCATGGTGGAGGTGGGTTGTTTTCAGACTTATAGTAGACTTGTGAAGAGCTTTTTTTTAGCTTGAATGCAGGTGGACATGATATAGCATGCATTAGCGCACAACTTCTATACTGGATGACTTGCAGAAGGAATGCAATTGGGTACTATTTATATCTGTTTGAGATCCTGGCTGGACTTAAGACAAGAGATTTATATTTCTACATTCTCTATAGGTTTATGGTCATTTATGTCTGGTACATTATTTCTAAGCCCCTGTTCTAACAATTTGAATGCAAGTTCCCATTCCAAAACAAACTTCTATAATCTGTACTAGAACTTTGTTTCTTATTAAATGTTTGCTTACTCATTTTATTATGTCTTCTGTATAAGTTAACTTTACATTTTATATGTTTTACCACATTTTCTTAGAATCCTCTTAAAATTTGAACAATTTTGAAAATGTTCTATCTTTGTTAATTGTAACCATCTTTAATTCTCTATATTTATTATTTATTCTAATAAGCAGTTGCAATATTTTATTTTATCACATAATTGTTATTCCACTCTTTCAAAAGCTCCAGATCCTCATAAAATGATAGATTCCGAACATTACACAAGAATAAATATTTACATTTTTTTATCAGTGTGGATTTTATAATCAGTATTTACTTATGTATGTATACTGATGCCAATTGATAGTATTGGCCTATGGCGCTCTTAAAAGTGATTCTGCATCTAGCCAAAGGGTGACAGACGTGTCTAACATTGCTGTTATTTAGGGTTGGTGTTGTGGATGCTGTACAGGGCACAACAAAGGGATATTTTCCACAAGGAATTGTGAGAATTTAAGAGAGGTTGAAGTTGATGGACCTGTATTAAGTATGTAAATATGACTCAGAGGTATCGAGGTTAAATTGTGCGTCCCAATCCCACTGCTTTCATCTGCTTGTTTTCATGTGTTAAGTCCTAATGCATTAGGAGGACGACCTCTCCATCAGCACCTGTTTAGACAACCTCAGCCTGTTCGCCTTCCCAGAACCCACTGTTACTAGTGACTTTACTCGTAATCTGCTTAATGGCGTTGAAAGTGTAATCACTTGGGTGTTATTTCAGGGTCTTTGGTGTGGGGAATGCAGCAGTGTCAGGAATGAAAAGCGCAGACCACTCTTTAGCAATATAATCGGGGGCAGAGGAATGTTACTTGTATCTAGTGATGACAGTTTACTCAACACTTCACTCAGTAGCTGAAGATTTCATGAGCGCCAGGGCGGCCTGAAGTATCAGCTCAACTGGCTTAATGGGTATGATAAACCAGAAACTGGTTCATTCTGAGGAAATAACTGATCATTACGTAGCTAATAAATTGTATCAGTGATGCTTTCCACTAGAAGACACTTCTTTTATTATGTAAGGCTATTCGATTACACCTATAATACTGCAACTTGTGCTGCTGCTATGGTAAGAGCAGAATTTTTGCATTTTAATCCGCAAAACAGTCAGTTAGGCTCGGTACACACTGGAGAATCTGTTATCTACAACGATTGTACCTACGACTGAAGGTCGGACTGGTCGGTGATTCATGCGTTGTACACACTACACACAATTTACCATTCATCTGTGCTCTTCATCTCGTTCTATATTCGATTACAGAATGACAGCACAATATGCATTCATTCATTCATTCCTGTCACACAAACCACTTTGTTATAGCTGTCCGCATGTCATAATTAAATTCGTTAGCTTTTGTGACTGAAACTAAATATTCAGTCTCGGAATTAATAATTTCATCTACAACACTCTCTACATTTAGTCACCGGGACATGTTCATTGCCGGCATCGGCTGAAAAGACCATGACTCTGTAAACTCTATGGAGATCGTGATCATCAGTGCATGCACACTACATGATCGGAAGGTGATTGGAACGAGATTATTAAACAGTACGACCAACCAAGTGAAACCACAATCAGCACTTTGGAATGATTGCCGTTCATTGTTTAAGTAAACACACTAATGCGATATGTGGGGGAGCGGTCGTTTGTAGGGTGAATGGCCCAATAATTGGCTGAAAAACCTCCAGTGTGTACCTAGCCTTAGTAAGACAATCTCCCTAGGCAAAAACTGAGGAAAATGCCTCCTGCAATAGGGTCATTCCACATCAAATCAACACAGGGTTTCAAACTGACCGTTTCAGATTGAAATTAAATTTGGTATGATAAATGCTGCCATGGGGGTAAAGAAAACGCCCAAATCTTAGGCTGATATTTGCACTTATTTTTAAGTTATATGCCTTTAATGCTGCAATTTTTTAACGAAAAATTAGCTTTTAATGTTTCTTAAAATGTATTTGTAACTCACCTATTTAAGCTAGAGAGTTGGGCAAGGTCTCATTTTAAACCTGACAGTCCTGATGTCCTCTTACTTATGTTAGTTTAAAACAAAGTGTCTGCAATAATATTTTACTGTAGGGTCATTTCACATAACATCAACACAGGGTTTCAAACTGATCGTTTCAGATTGTAATGAAATTTGGTATAATAAATGCTTTCATGGGTGTAAAGAAAACCCCCAAATCTTAGGCTAGTTTGTGCACTGGTTTTGAAGCCTTTAAAGATGCATTTTTAACAATTTTTTTTTACGTTTACGTTTTTTAACGTTTATTTAAATTGCATTAGTAGCTCACCTGATTGTGCGCTTTCATATGACATATAACACAACATTATGTTTCAATAAAAATTAAAACTATTACATTTTCAGTATCAAATTTTAGATTTTCTCAAAAAGCCATATTTTACAATTTAATGGTGGATTGCAGGTTGATGGCTAATTATTGGGTGCTATTTTATTTGTGGTTTGATGGTGGGGAAATTGAATTTAATAGTGGGGCCTGTTAATTTAAGATGGGGTGATTGGACCTTTCATTTAATGCTGGGGCTGTTTGGGGAAAGTTAAGTCTATTCATTAAATGTGATTGTGAATTCTAATGCCTGGGATGGTTGTGGCAAATGGTTATATTTATTAAACGTAAATGATGAAATTTAATTTATTGTTGAGGCTGTTTGAAGAGAGGGAAATAGGTTTATTTATTAAATGGGAATACGATTAATTTAATGTTGGGGCTTGTTGGAGGGAAATAGGCCTATTTATTAAATGTGAGTGCTATTAATTTAATGTTAGGACTGGAGGGAAGTCTAATTATAAAATGTGCTTGCTATATTTATTTAACACCGGGGAGGGTTGGAGTTTTCTAAATTTTATGTACCGTATATACTCGAGTATAAGTCGACCCGAATATAAGCCGAGGCACCTAATTTTACCACCAAAAACTGGGAAAACTTATTGACTCGAGTATAAGCCTAGGGTGGGAAATGCAGCAGCTACTGGTAATTTTTTTTTTTTTTTAAAAGCTCACTTCTGTTTAATTACTGTAATTTCAGTCAGAGTTTTAAACAATCAGGATAATCACAGTCTTAACAAATGATTTCAGAACTCAAACATTTCTATAGTGATTCTATGCACATGGAAACACAAAACAAAAAGACAAGATGATTTGGTAATCACCTGGCAACTCCAACTAGGTAAAGAAAAAACAGGGCAAAACAGCGCAAATTTAACCACAAAAACCTAAATAAAAATGATAGGTTAAATCTATGAATTTATTTTTAGAACAAAAATAACAGTACATGACAAGGAACATTCATAAATGATTATAAAATCATTGGGTACAAAGTAACAAATAAATCAAAGATAATTTAAGCAATACCCTAGGGTGCTCTTGTGTAATGTAAATTGATGCATCTGCAGATCATTGGGTTTGTAAATTTAAAAAAAAATAAAAAAAATAAAAATGAAGCTAGCTCCTTTTAGCTCTCTCTATATAGCTGTTTTACCATGGTACTTATTTTCCATTTGTATAGCCCTATTGGTACTCTCTCTATGTTTTGCGCCATTATCAAGGTTTTGGGGTTTTTTTTACCTTTTTTTGTTGTTGTGCATATATAAGTAAAAGGCTTCTCTCTCTCTCTTAGCCAATGTATGAAACCTTTTACTAGTCTTTTCAAATGTGTACTGTGAAACAGGAACAACAACATAGACCACTGTCACCATAACGAGGAACACATAGAACAGTACCATTCAGATGCGCTGGTAGCCAACCCTGGGGTATCCCTTTTTAAGGCGTAATCCTTTGTGACAGAGGTGTCACCCCACAGATCCACAACAACATCCCCAGAGATTCAAGAAGAAGGATGAAGCTTACTGGTCCTCACTTTATGCTCTGATTCTTCAATCAGTTCAGCAGCAGCTGTATTCCCGCGTTAGTCCTGACATCTCTCTCTCTCTCAGCCCCGCAGTGGAACGCATGTGCGTTCCACATACAGGAAGTTCGGCATTTCTGTTACAAATGCAAAACTTCCTGTCAGTGGAACGCACATGCGTTTCACTGCGGGGCTGAGAGAGAGAGTTAACAGCTCAGGGACCGGACACCAGGTAAGTTCACCTGTGTATAAGCCGAGGGGCCTTTTTCAGCATACAAAAATGTGCTGAAAAACTCGGCTTATACACGAGTATATACGGTACTCATTTTTTTTCCAAATAGGGCCCCCAACATTCCAGGATCCGGACAAGCAGCAACTGATCTAAAGACACCAGCAGCTACAGGTGGTGGAAGTGACAAGGACAGGTAACAGAAAGCAGGACAGTCTGCCAACTGTCCTGAATCTGATGGGGTAGTGCCGAATTTGGGTGACTGAGGTATGTCCTGCTTCACACTGTACTGCTCATGAAGGCAGAGCTGGATGCACCTAGCAGTAATATGTACAGTATTGTCTGTGTATTTGTCTAAAATGATAACCATGTTACATTATATGCCCCCCCCATCTAAAGTACCCCGTATCCCCAGAGCGTTAATCCAGCTCTGGGCCAGGGTGTTAGATTGGCACCTAGTAGCACCCCGCATATTGTTTTAGGTTAACCTTAAAACAAGTAATAACCCTATTAGTATATAGGACGAAGCAAAAACATGTCTTTTAAAGCAAAAGGGATTTTTGCATTTTGATAAATCAGCCCCTGTGTTCAGTACTGTAATAGAACATTGTTATATAATCTATTGCTGTAGTATGATTAATACCCCATTATAATCAGGCAGGTATGTAAAAAAATGGCTTCAGGGAGAAGTAACATATAAAATAAAATGCATATAAAATAAAATGCAATATAAAGTGAGGTTTGTTTTTTGTTGCATTGTTTTAATTATTTGATTTATCATTTATAATAATAAAGTATTGCTGGGTTAAGCAACACTAAAATAGTATTTTTTATATTGATAAATATATATTATACCGAAAATCACCCTTTAAAGATGGGGACAGTGCTATGTGCCCCCCCACCGGCTAAAGTCTGCAAGCCAGCCCCTGGTTTGGGTTGGCTTGATTTAGTTTCTTCACTACTTAAAGCCCACCCAAACCTAACCTGACCCTGTAAAAGGCAGGCCTATTCAACACAATGGAAGTGTCTTTCCACATAGAGTATCTTTCCACTTATGTTTACATGTCTGCGCAGAAGTGGGAGCAGGCGCTGTCTGTAGAATCTTGTCCTCAAACACACCTTAAGAGGAACGTACATCCTCTAATGAAGTGAACTGGAAAAAATATTGCTTTGTTGATTTTCTCAGATGTGTAGTGCCTCAAAAAATAAAATTTTCATGAATCACTCAAAACTGAAAGCTCTTGTAGCAGATCATCCCATCATGATCCCAAAATAAAACGTTCGGGATTTATTAACAAACAGTATGAACAATTTTTGAGATGTTTTTCAAAAATTAAACATAGCTTTTTGAGAAAATCTAACTTTTGATATTGAAAATTGTACATTTTTAATTCTTATTGACACATAATGCTGTGTTATATATCATATAAAAGCCCATCAGAAGAGGTTTAAAATTATTTAAAATTTCTCAAATCTCTATGCTCAATCAGATTAGCTACAAATACAATTTAGATAAACTTAAAAGCAAGTTTTTCGTTAAATAGTTGCAGCTCACCCTACAATTTGGGGGTTTTCTTTACACCCATGGCATTTATTGTACCAAATTTATTTGAAATTAGAGAATGTAAGGTACAATTTTTTGTAAAACTGTGTTGATTTGATGTGGAATGACCCTGTAAATAGATAAAGGGGGGTCCTTTACAGCTAGTAGAGTGGACGTTTCTATATTTCACTCCACATGCATTTCTTTATGGACCCACAAATGTCATACAGAGTGGGTTAAGGGGGCATTTCTGAAAATAGCTGCAGACTGCGGTTTAGTAAATGACCTTTCCTTTCTCCCAGTCGCTATACCGTGAAATTTTGGTCTTGCTTAAACAAATGTGATTGGAAATAAAATACTATGCAAGTTGATCTAAATTAAATAAAATAAAATCAAGGACTTAAAAAAAAATTCCCTTTGAATTAGGCCCTTCCAGTAATAGGAACACCAAACACCCTTCATAATAACGAGGGTCGAAATATTTGCTAGAGCCAAAATGGGATTTCCTCATGTTTCTCTATATTTATACTCAGCTAGCCTATGATCCAGCGCAGAGCACACAGCTAATCCCTGCCCTAGCCTGCACGGTAACAGACTGGCAGGCATGTAGACCCACGGTTCTGTGCTACTCTCTTCATGCAAAGGGAAAACATTTCATTTAACCGGCGAAGACCTCTCATCAACTGAGACAATCATTTAGTTTGTTCACAGCAAACTTTTACTGTTTGTCTGATTCTAATTTGTGGTTTAAAGATATATTTTATTTCTTAGAGCTGCCATTTGCAAATACAAGAAAGGGCTAAGGCACTGCACCATTTTCTCGGTGTCCGAGGCATCCATTCAATAGTCACAATATAAATACCTTTTCATAAACAAATATTGATTGATTGGTACGGTAAGGTGAATAAACTGTCTGTGCTGCTTAAAGGGAATCAGATGCGGTATAGTATATTATGTGGGAGAGAACTGGAAATATTATTGTATGTAAGGAAACATCAGGGGCAAAATAAATCCAGCTGCAATTTGCCCAAATTACTGTTTTTCACAGATTTTTTCTGGCGATTTGAAAATCTCTGATATATGAAAGGGAGTTGATAGAAAACCGCTGAAAAAACGCCATTTTCAAAGCACCAAATTACAAATCATTGGTCCCAACTTTTAGCCATGATAATAACAAAAATCATGAAATGTATGAAGCCGCAGAAACTGACTGTAAATCGCCCCCCAAAATATCACCAGAAATATTGAGGTGGTTGTAAGAGGCGAAATAGCTCACATCGCCTCTGTTTTGAGCTATATGGCCATTTATCACATAACAGGAGGCACAATACAAATATTATTAATAGGGTAATCATTATTTCTTGATTAGAGGTTAAATATAATTAATTATTATCCTATGAGGACTAAATTATTTTATTGAAATATTAGTGGCCCAAATTTCATGTATGGTTATATTTAAGGGGCAATAATATTTTATAATTATATTATTGGGGCATAATGTTTGATTACCAATGGGGGCAATAATATTTTTTTTATGACGGGCAACACTTATTATTTCATGATGAGAACACCATTTAAAGTGCACATTTGTGGCACTACAAGTGGCAGCATGCACCTGGCCACAAGTAAACACTTTAAACGGTGTCCCCATCATGAAATAATAAATGTTGCCCCGTCAAAAGAAACAATATTATTGCCCTGTTAGTAATTAAATAATATTGCCCCTTTAATTTAATTATAAGATAATATTTCCCTCTTAATTTATTTATAAATAAATTTGCCCCACAAATGAATTATAAATTATTTTGTCCCCTTAATTAAGTAATAATGCTTGCTCTATAATTCATAAATTAATGGTGCCTATTTTTATGTTATGATTGGTAAGCAGATCTAAAAAAAACAGCAATTTTTCTGGTGAGTTTTCAGCGATTTTTACTAAACCTCTAACGGGATAGGTGTTTTGAAATCATCACACATCGCTTGCAATTTGAGTTAGGATACTCCAAACCACAGGATAATACATACGGCAGTTTGGAGATGCAAATCATCAATGATTTAAGGTCATTTGCAGTGATTTTAAATCGCCAGAAAAATCGTAACTTCAAACATTTACCCCCAGGTGTGACGTGTACTTCCATGCCAAACTTTGTATGTTGTTTCGAATAGTGATAAGGAGTGGAAACTATGGATTATGTAATTATTATTGAGTGAATACTTAGTTAACATTTTAAGGGCTAAATCAAAATTAATGAAAATGCAGCTTGTCAATGCACTGGAAAGTGTTTCATTCTTCAGCAATGTTAATAAATCCAAGTGAATTGAAAGGATGAACATTTGCTAGAGTAACTCTACTCAAAGTTAAAACAAAAAGTATTTGATCAATTTAAAAAAATAATAGTACTACTGTTTACCAGAATATGCTGACACTTGAAATAGGACTTCTACCTAAAAATCAGCAGTTGTAATCTCAGAAACAGACCCCCTATCTGCAGCAGAATCCATGAAAATGGCACAATCCATAACGTGTTTCCATGGCTACAGTTGTAGCAAGGAAAGTTTTTCACTGAGAAATTGGAATGTTTCTGAGATTACAACTACCATTTTCAGCCAAATGTCTTATTTCAAGCACCAAGAGTTATTCCAGTAAGTTTTTGTACCTATCGTAATGGCTTTAACTAGGGAACATCATTACTGAGCGGCGTTACTCTTTAGGACCACAAAATTGAGGCAATAACATAAAAAGTTCTCCCCCGTTGTCCTGTATCTGAGCCAAATGGAATCACTGAAATTGCTGAGCATTTTATAGCAAGATGTGAGTTTCCAGGCTGGAATAAAACCCCAATTCCATGTTTTACACACATTATAAAAGAAGCAAGCCAAGTTTTTGATGAGGATTCCATGCAAAACAAGTAAAATAGGCTTTCAGTCCTGAACCTCATGCAAAGAAAAAATCTGGTAATGAGAGAGAGAGCGGAGGCGTGCGCGTCAGCGAAAAGCCTTACTGGCGCCCGGGACCAGCCTGGCAGAGCATCTCACTGTTGGCTCGGGGGACAGTACACATTCTCACCGCCACCACATGTACGTATCATTGTAGAGATTCATACAGCAAAATGCTTCACTAAACTGGGAGACTACAGTGATCAAAGCAATTTTAAAAGCCAAATAAATACAACACATTTTATTTTGTGCAAATACATCTATATTTAGGTGGGCGCATACACTGGAGAATGCTACCATTCTGCTTTTTCATGTTTTTCAGTATACATGCTTTTGACAATTTTGGTTTGAGTCTGTCGCAAGTCGACAACCTGAATGTCCTGTCTACTATCACATTTAGACCTCCCCCTCGTTAACTGGTTTTGAACCTCCCATTGAAAGCAGTGGTCTATGTCCAATTACTGGTGCCTTTGGAGTGCAGTCAATATTTGGCTGTTTTACACAACAATAAAGGGATAACTCTCTCTCCTGTCACCCAAGCCCGCTGCCTTGGAGTCACCCTTGACTCTGCCATCAGCTTTAACCCTCATATCCGGTCTCTCACCAAATCCCACCACTTTCTTCTACATAACATCACAAAAATCCATCCCTTCCACCCTCAGAAAGCAACCAAAATCCTAGTTCATTCACTCATGATTTCTCGTCTTGACTATTGCAACCTCCTTCTCACTGGTCTTCCTGCCTCTCACTTTTCTGATCTTCAATCCATACAGAATGCTGCAGCTGGGCTCATCTTCCAATCCCGTCAGTCATACCTACCCGGCCACTCCACTCTGCCGCTGACCATCGGTTCAATTAACTCCTCCCACGCTCACCTCCAAGACTTCTGTCACGCTGCCCCCTTTCTTTGGAAGCCCCTACCCTGCCTTACTCGACTCTCCCCCAACCTTCAAATGCTCACTCAAAACTAACCTTTCAAGCTCGCCTATCTTACCACCTCCTGACCATCTTATCCTTCACCTCCTCTTCCTCCCTGTTGGTCCTACTGTCTCTAACCACCCCTCCCTCTAGAATGTAAGCTCTTGTGGGCAGGGTCCTCTTTATCTATTTTCCCATGTCTGTCTCACTCATACGTCCTGTCATGTATCTTGCTGCACTCTGTGTGAGTCCCCATATTGTTACTCGCACTCCTCTATGCTACTTATGTGTATTACCTCATCTATTTTTTATTTGCTCTGTATCCAGGGCTACGGAATCTGCGGCACCTTATAAATAATAATCTCTACAAACTTGAGGTTTGCCCTATATATAGACAGCTGAAGTTCATGAGATGTTCTCCAACATTAATTCTGATACTTGCATAAGTGTAATATGCAGTAATGTGGATATATTGTATTGTGCATGGAAAATCCCAAACTGCACATATCCTGTCAGTTCTCTGGGACATAATGACCAGAAATCTGCTCTTCCCTTCACTGACTCCATATTGCAGTTCTCCACCTTGAGGGCCATGGACCACAGAGACCCCTGGGGTTCACCTGCATTTAGGATTAACATTAACCTCATTAAACCATGTTTTGTTAACAAATAATGCCTGCACCATAGGAAATGTTGATATTTGTGTGACACCCAAGGCATTCTGAAATGATTCCACATCTAAACAACAAGCCTCGGACCTAAATCCTGTCAGACTGACGGCCATGTTACACATGTCCTCCTCCAGCCTCAGAACACAACTGACGACAGATAGGAACAAACCTGTAACTCCAGGATTCCTCTCACACCACAATGTAGAAGACGTTATTTGTACCTGCTCTATAAAACACGTCAGGAACGCGCTGCGGGGGCGGGCCGCCATATTACAGTCCCGCTCCTCCTTCCATTTCGCGCGTCCCGGAGCGGCCATTTTAGAATACTGCGCATGCGCAGAACCGCGCGGAGCTTCCCGCCCTGGCTCCAGCGTCCTCTGTCTGACAGGAGGTGAGAGACCCTGTCCTGAGGGGGGGGCTGCTGGGGATAGGGATTATTGTGTATGAAAATGATTTTAATTTTCCTTATTAAGCAGCAACATGATTAGTTATGGGCCATTTAGTATATACATGTCTGAGAGCTCTGTGTTATATCAGCATCCCACATATTGCCCCAGCCATTTAGGAAGAGTGAATCTGCATTGTCATATAAATGTCATAGTAGACAGAGATTGGATATTATTAATGGCTGTACTGGGACATGTTGGGTGTGTTGGTAATGCAGATTTGATTTGTTTGTAAACACAGCTAAAATAATCACTTATTTGTCACAAACAGATCCTCATTGATAATATAGTGTCTTATTCATCTCCAGCTCCCCTGTATGAGGTGTAAGCTCACATCTGTCAGGACACTATGTGCCCATCTGATCCTAACCTGCCCCAACCTCCAGTACAAAGAACTGAGACGGGAAAATAATACAAATCTCATGCATAATAATGTGGTGTAAATACTTTCAAAGTGCTATGTCAATGTATAGTGGCTTTCCGGTGTGGTGTAAGCGGTTACCTACTGGTTACTGCTGTGAGCATGTCCAGATGTTGTTTGTTTGCAATTTTGCTCAGTATTTTTGTGTAGTGCATCATTGTGTGGGGTGATTATATTACAATGTGACTAAGTTGGCCAATCATCAAAATCATTCTGAACATCCTCAACAGTCATCACCCTGACCGGGGCCAGAGGAAGGCCGTATGCCATGCTGCCGAGGTTCTCCTCCCACCATCCGCTAGTCCCCTAGCCCGGCCATTGGACAATAAAGGAGGACAGTGCAGCACATGGCTGTCGTGGATGCGGAGCCCTCATATCCTGTAATGCGCTAATACCCTCAGTGTGTGACAGTCACCCCCCCCCCCTGCTTCTACCACAGTCAGGGCAACCTTACCGGTGCATTTTACCAAACTTCTCCAGTGTGCAGTCTTTAAGTCAAATAATTTAAATGCCAGCTATTTGGTTAGGACGTACTTACCACACAGTCAATGCAGACATTTTGTGGGCTGAACCATTATACATTAAATTGTAGGTTATTCACTAGGAACTAGTAAAATCACTGAGAATTAATTCATGCCTCCCAACTGTACTGATTCCATAAGTCCTGCGTCCCGACTGCCAAGGAATTTTTTGCCGATTGGATTGTTGGGAGGTTAATCCACAGTGTGTGGTAATACAGGTTTTTTTAGGGGAGGATTTGAGGGTGGCCTTGCCACTCTGAAACACTAAACAGACCCCCAGGGGTGTGGTACACCCCAACAAGATGAGGCAGTACCCCTTTTCAGAGGCACTGCAGCACACAGGTTGTTCTTTATATTCCGCAGCTTATTTCTCTATGTGCATGTATTGGCACGTAAAAGCCTTAAATCACAATGGTCACACTAAGGGACATTTACCACAAAACTTCACCTCTCACCATGCAAATGCTCGTAATTTTATGTATCACCAGGGCCGGATTAAGGGAATGGAGGCCCCTGGGCTAAGGGGGGCCTCCGTTCCCCCGTGAAGGCTCCCCCCCCCCCCCCCCCCCCCCCGGCACTTACCTCCTTCACCGGCGTGCTGTACACTCTTTACTGAAGAGATCTCGTGAGAGTGAGACTCACGAGATCTCCTCAGTAAGGAGAATACAGCGCGCCGGGGAAGTACTGCAGCGAAAGTGCTCAGCAGCACTGATCGGGCTGGGGGCGCCCCCGCCCCCGACCGATCAATACTGCTGCTGAGCACTTCAAGGGCCCCCTGGATGCCATAGGCCCCTGGGCTGTAGCCCAGTTAGCCCTATGGTTAACCCGGCCCTGTGTATCACAGACAGATTTTGCGCGTGAAAATAGCGGCTCCTGCAGGGTGTAAAGTTCAGCACCATGTGATGGAAGGGTCAGTCCTTACTGAGATGCATAAATGCATCTACTTATGGTCCCTCATGTTAATCCGAGATTTAGTTTTAAATAATGAGACTATTACAATGAGATTGAGGGTGTGCCGTTTTTAAGATGGGTGTTCTATGTTTGGGGTGGGGGCAAAGCATTGTTCTCCTTGTAGAAAGATTGGATTTTACACATTCAAATAGGATAAGGCATTAAAAACAAAGTACCCCTATGCTATCAATGATCCGCCATTTTCACCTAGCAGGCACACATTAGGCCTGGTTCATCAAGACACGCATAGTGAGCGCAACCCGTGTTTGGTATTAAATGCACATATTTTGGCATTGCGCACTCCCGAAATCCATCAAGGCAGGGATCTCAAGATTCGTGAATATGGGTGTTCTACCACACAAGATTCTGTGCAATACATCCAATACCGATGTGGAATATAAATGTGCCAAAGAAAGCACAGGAAAAAAAGTATATAATTAACGACACCTGTTAATAATAAAGGCATTCATAATCAAACAGTAAAAAAAAAAAAAATTTAATTCATGAAATGCATTTATTAGGATGTTCCTAATGTCTACTGAGCATGAAATACATTTTTGCAGTTGCTCCTGATTGCAGACATATTATAACATGCATACGATACTGAGATCACTATTGATCAGGACTTAGACTTGCCCTGTAGCTGGAGAAAGAGATGCGGCAGAAAAATAAGTAACTTTGAGACGCTCAGAGCTTAACTTACACGTGTCTGTGTGTGCTTGGGTTTGGCACGCCTCTACTGTATATTAACTACAGGCGACCACCCCTTCCCCGCCATGTTCACGCCACGAAATCGTAACCTGAAATAAGTGTCCATTGTGTCCAAAGTCGGACCGGGCTGCGTTCACGAATGTCTCTCTTGGTTCTGGGCATACGCAAAGTAAGTTATTTTGTACGATAGCTCAAAGTCAGCCCATGAATCAGGGCCATTATATAGGCAAATTTCTACCAATGTAATAAAAACATTTAGCTGTGCAATTGTCCCACATGTAATACACACAGTACAGATGCCCCTCACTCTCATTACTCATTATTATTACTACTTTTGCTACATTCTATGTGTGTAGTTTTTTACTTGCACCCATTTATGCTCCTTAGGTGTAACTCTGTTTATGTATTTGTGATCTTGCTCATTGTATTAGTTATGTCTTATCTGTACAATTGGTGCTATGGAAGCTGTGGTGCTAAATAAATAAATAATAAGACATAAGTGAGGATAAACCAAGCAGTGTTTTAGGAGAAAAATGTCTGAATGACTAAAGGGGTGATTATAGAGTGCTGGTAGGTGGGCTTTAACTTTATAACTGCTTGCATCTTGTGCGTTTCCAACCGGACCCATTGTCCTGTAAGCGTAGATGCAGGCTATGTTTATCCGGACAATGCTCATTTACCCAAATAGAAGTGTTTGTATCTGTATTGTATCCAGACATAGCACATAGCAAGATCCTGGCTTGTATAAACCTAGGTATAACTTTACAGCAAAATATGCAACATGGAGGTTCTTGTGTTTTTTATAAGGAGGTTTTCCTTACTCTATGATTTTCTCACTTAAATACATAATCAATTTATGGCCACTTTGTGTCACACAAGTTAGAGCAGATGTCAGTTCGCCATTTAGTTTATACACAAATCCAATTGTTTCTGCAGCGATTGCTATACCCAGAGCCCCCACAGCTCTCCTCATATACCCAGAGCCCCCACAGCTCTCCTCATATACCCAGAGCCCCCACAGCTCTCCTCATATACCCAGAGCCCCCACAGCTCTCCTCATATATCCAGAGCCCCCACAGCTCTCATATACCCGAAGCCCCCACAGCTCTCCTCATATACCCGAAGCCCCCACAGCTCTCCTCATATACCTGAAGCCCCCACAACTCTCCTCATATACCCAGTGCCCCCACAGTTCTCCTCATATACCCGAAGCCCCCACAGCTCTCCTCATATACCTGAAGCCCCCACAACTCTCCTCATATACCCAGAGCCCCCACAGCTCTCCTCATATACCCAGAGCCCCCACAGCTCTCCTCATATACCCGAAGCCCCCACAGCTCTCCTCATATACCCGAAGCCCCCACAGCTCTCCTCATATACCCAGAGTCCCCACAGCTCTCCTTATATACCCAGAGCCCCCACAGCTCTCCTCATATACCCGAAGCCCCCACAGCTCTCCTCATAAACCCAGAGTCCCCACAGCTCTCCTCATATATCCAGAGCCCCCACAGCTCTCCTCATATACCCAGAGCCCCCACAGTTCTCCTCATATACCCAGAGCCCCCACAGTTCTCCTCATATACCCAAAGCCCCCACAGCTCTCCTCATATACCCAGAGTCCCCACAGTTCTCCTCATATACCCAGAGTCCCCACAGCTCTCCTCATATACCCAAAGCCCCCACAGTTCTCCTCATATACCCAGAGCCCCCACAGCTCTCCTCATATACCCAGAGCCCCCACAGTTCTCCTCATATACCCAGAGCCCCCACAGTTCTCCTCATATACCCAGAGCCCCCACAGTTCTCCTCATATACCCAGAGCCCCCACAGTTCTCCTCATATACCCAGAGCCCCCACAGTTCTCCTCATATACCCAAAGCCCCCACAGCTCTCCTCATATACCCAGAGTCCCCACAGTTCTCCTCATATATCCAGTGCCCCCACAGCTCTCCTCATATACCCAGAGCCCCCACAACTCTCCTCATATATCCAGAGCCCCCACAGCTCTCCTCATATCCCCAGAGCCCCCACAGTTCTCCTCATATACCCAGAGCCCCCACAGTTCTCCTCATATACCCAGAGCCCCCACAGTTCTCCTCATATACCCAGAGCCCCCACAGTTCTCCTCATATACCCAGAGCCCCCACAGTTCTCCTCATATATCCAGAGCCCCCACAGCTCTCCTCATATACCCAGAGCCCCCACAGTTCTCCTCATATACCCAGAGCCCCCACAGTTCTCCTCATATACCCAGAGCCCCCACAGTTCTCCTCATATACCCAAAGCCCCCACAGCTCTCCTCATATACCCAGAGTCCCCACAGTTCTCCTCATATATCCAGTGCCCCCACAGCTCTCCTCATATACCCAGAGCCCCCACAACTCTCCTCATATATCCAGAGCCCCCACAGCTCTCCTCATATACCCAGAGTCCCCACAGTTCTCCTCATATACCCAGAGTCCCCACAGCTCTCCTCATATATCCAGTGCCCCCACAGCTCTCCTCATATACCCAGAGCCCCCACAGTTCTCCTCATATACCCAGAGCCCCCACAGTTCTCCTCATATACCCAGAGCCCCCACAGCTCTCCTCATATACCCAGAGTCCCCACAGTTCTCCTCATATACCCAGAGCCCCCACAGCTCTCCTCATATACCCAGAGCCCCCACAGTTCTCCTCATATACCCAGAGCCCCCACAACTCTCCTCATATACCCAGAGCCCCCACAACTCTCCTCATATATCCAGAGCCCCCACAGCTCTCCTCATATCCCCAGAGCCCCCACAACTGTCCTTATATACCCAGAGCCCTCACAGCTCTGCTTATATACCCAGAGCCCCAACAGCTCTCCTCATATACCCGAAGCCCCCACAGCTCTCCTCATATACCCAGAGCCCCCACAGTTCTCCTCATATACCCGAAGCCCCCACAGCTCTCCTCATATACCCAGAGCCCCCACAACTCTCCTCATATACCCAGAGCCCCCACAGTTCTCCTCATATACCCAGAGCCCCCACAGCTCTCCTCATATACCCAGAGTCCCCACAGTTCTCCTCATATACCCAGAGCCCCCACAGCTCTCCTCATATACCCAGAGCCCCCACAGTTCTCCTCATATACCCAGAGCCCCCACAACTCTCCTCATATACCCAGAGCCCCCACAACTCTCCTCATATATCCAGAGCCCCCACAGCTCTCCTCATATCCCCAGAGCCCCCACAACTGTCCTTATATACCCAGAGCCCCAACAGCTCTCCTCATATACCCAGAGCCCCAACAGCTCTCCTCATATACCCGAAGCCCCCACAGCTCTCCTCATATACCCAGAGCCCCCACAGTTCTCCTCATATACCCGAAGCCCCCACAGCTCTCCTCATATACCCAGAGCCCCCACAACTCTCCTCATATACCCAGAGCCCCCACAGTTCTCCTCATATACCCAGAGCCCCCACAACTCTCCTCATATACCCAGAGCCCCCACAACTCTCCTCATATATCCAGAGCCCCCACAGCTCTCCTCATATCCCCAGAGCCCCCACAACTGTCCTTATATACCCAGAGCCCTCACAGCTCTGCTTATATACCCAGAGCCCCAACAGCTCTCCTCATATACCCGAAGCCCCCACAGCTCTCCTCATATACCCAGAGCCCCCACAGTTCTCCTCATATACCCGAAGCCCCCACAGCTCTCCTCATATAATTGGAGCGCCCACAACTGTCCTCATATACCCAGAGCCCCCACAGCTCTCCTCATATACCTGGAGTCCCCTCAACTCTCCTCATACACCTGGAGCTTCCACAGCTCTCCTTATAAACCCAGAGCCCTCACAGCCCTCTTCATATATCCAGAGCCCCCACAGCTCTCCTCATATACCCAGTACTCCCACAGCTCTTCTCATATACCTGGAGCGCCCACAGCTCTCCTCATAGCCCCAGAGCCCCCACAACTCTCCTTATAAAACCCAAAGCCCCCACAGCCCTCTTCATATACCCCGAGCCCCCACAGCTTGTTGCATATGTCCAGAGCCCTCACAAGTTGCTGTATACGCAGGTAACTAGAGCACGTTCTTTTATCTGTAAACTAGTCTGCATACTATTAGATATAATGCTGAGGAAATTTGCACTTAAAACAAGATCTGGTTTCCATCTACAAATCATGAAGAATAAGAGAAATCCCTCAACTTTAAATCACCAGGATTTGGAGATCTATGGAAACATCGCCAATTACTGGGAAACTAATGTCTTCCCTCTGCTACTTCACTAATGGTTTGTACACCGGCTGTACATATGTATCACACACTTTCACGTCACTGCATGCTGGGTAGATGCTTATTATTCATTATATGATGATGGTACATTCCCCATGTGTACTACTCTTGTACATTCTGTGCGCAGCATTGGAGTCTTTGATAGTCTATACCTTTGCCATTTCACACTTGTTTTGAAGAAAGGTCTGAAAAGATCAGGGGTAAATGTATTAAGTAGGGCTTTTTGCAAATCGCCGATATTTGGCGACTGCAGGTGAAATTTAACACGGCAATGTCTTGAAAGGCAAAAATTGCTGTTTCCTTTTACTAATACTATGTGTGTACAAATTCACACCTCCCAACCTTTTGTATCTAGGCAACACAATTATGTGGTTGGCATGACAATTCAGAGGGCTTTTTAATCAATGGAGGGGGAAAAGTTGGGTTGACCTAGTGCTCCCGCAAGCCATGACCTCATGCCCTTTTGTACGCATGCTGACGTTTCCCAGAAGCGCTCACACTTTGTCCCAATTTGGGCAGGAACTAATGTTTTGAGGTAGGACTAATCATTTTTGAAATGTCTTTTCCACAATTCTCCTTCTAGGACTTCAGGAACTCAGATTTGCTGTCACGTTGTCCAAAGAAGGTTTTTTTCTATAGTTTCTGGGTTCCTGTCACCCATATAAAAATATGTAAGAAATATGTAGAAAGAAACACAGCTGTGAGGGCCTCATTACTCCCTATCTGAAGGACCTCACACCCTGTCAGAAATTATCTCCTGGCCTGGTGGTATTTATGGCGGTCTGATAATACACAGAATACATCTATGAATTACAGTAATTATCCAACTATGTGGGTTATAATACAGAACACCTAATTTTTAAAGTGCAAAATGGCCGAGCGCAGTAAAATATCCTGTATGCTGGCAGCGTGAGGCTTCATTTCTGACAAAGCACATGGGTTGAGGAGCTGCAGCATTCACAGACAAGCAGAATCTTTTACCATCCATGAGAATTGGGCGGAATTATTGTGATCCTTGTGGCCAATGTAAAAATGAGCTTCCATTCCAAAAGGACTTGAGTTTCACACCCGTTCTGAGCTTACAGAGACGGTATCTCGACTTATACTTATAATGGGGTGTATTTTACACATTCCAGTTGCACTTCAGTATAGAATACATTTATTGGAGCATTTTGCCAACAAGAGGTGTGGCTGCATCACATTAGGGGAGTGTCCACATCACAATGGACGTGTCTAGCACTTCCGAAGGGCTAGGCTGCCCTCATCCCTCCAAATCAGAACAATTGGGAGGTATGAATGAGGCTTCCTCTTCTCTGCTCATATGAAAACTGACTGCAGACTGAACTAGTAGAGATAAATTCCTGTTCCTTGTGTGGTGATATTTGCAGTTCTCTTTGTTAATAAAGAAATAAAAGTCAGACATAAAAACACACAGAAATAATGAAAAGGTAAGAAAGGAGAAAGAGAGCAAGGGTATTTATTGGGGTTCTGTGTGCCTGGCACTTATAAACAGAGTGCGTTATTATACACAGTATTATGTTACACAGCTAAACACCGCTCTCCGGACACTTAAATACCGTTATCTACAACACATCCAAACAGAAATCCGATTATGTCATAGTTTGTATTCTCACACAATTTCTATAGGTTTCATGAGAGCAGCAGGTGCCCCCCACCCTCCACACAGACTGAGCCCCCTTCCCCCTGATTATACACCTGACTTATCCACATCAGTCTTCTTCAGTCCTAAGTCAGGAAGGAAGTTACAGTGCCCTGCTGCTTCTATGAACTGAAAAGACAAAACTTTATAAGCCAATCTGTAAAGCAGTCCAAATAATGACACTTTAATATAAATAGAACTTTTACTTGTGTGTTAAGGTTGCATAGTGTATATAAGATGTAAAAATCTTCCACAGCGTAACTAAGGCCACCTGTTAGATTGTCCTCGCTGTGTATGTAAACAAGTTAAAGACACTTAAAGTTCTAAGTACTGGATCTGTATATTGTAAATGGCGCGTGGGACAGATTCCCAACTACAGAAGCAATGGAAGTGAGTGTGTGCTCAGCAGAAGTGAGTGTGTGAGGAAAGTCCATATTATATAATCCAAAAATCAGAAACACCCATTTTCACGAACTTAAAGGAAAACTACAGCTAAAAAAAAAAAAAAAAAAGTTAACCCTAAGCAAAAGTTTATATTTTTTCCATTGATACATATATATGTAAGAGTCTTGATACACTGGCAGAAAATAAGGCAATTGGTATTACATGTGCTCCTCCTAATCAGCCGAGTGCTCCTTGTTTTGCAGAACAGGAAGCAATATGTGCTAGAACAATTGTATCCATAACAGAACACGCTGCTTAAAATATTTTGAGTTCAGGTAAATTATTTTTACACATGTGTACATTATATTACAAATTACTCTTTAACCGCTGTCTCACTCAAATGTCCTTTAAAAATATATATTTTGCTGTTACGAAACTAATCTATGACCTCAATGATCCAGGAGCCGGGTGTAGTCGTGGCCTATGCTAAATTTAGGATTTGTGGCTTCACACAAACCTGAACCCTACATTGAACCCCAACCTTAATATAACAGCAGTTTGATCAAACCTTGATACTCATTTGTAATAACATGATTGCACAGCTACTCACAGCACCGTGTCTAATCCCCCTCCCTCAAATGTATATTTTATATTCAACCTTCACAGTGTAGAGGTGGGACCTCGATATTATCTGATGAAACTCTCATCGCAGATATTTCTACTTTGTGTAACATTAATAAAATATTTTTATAGTAATTAAAGTTGAATAGACTCATACAGGAGTTGGTATTGTTTATTTAGGGGTCGATATTGCTCCCACAATGGGCAACTTTCATAATAGAATAGGATTAATCTGTGTCCCATCTAATAGTGCGTTTCACTCGAACGTTCGCTGTAACTTTGTTCACCTCTTGTAATTCTTGTAATAAATTAAACTCTCCACTAATAAGAAAGCTATAAGAAAGCTATATTGGTATTATATATATAGCATAAAGCATACTCAATTGTGTCACATACACTGCCCTTGCTAAAATGTGGGGCTTACATTGAATCAGGGACTGAAGGCCATATTGTTTTAGGAAGGTTTTGTTTTTTAAGTTGTATTGTTTGAATGTTTCTGGATTAACACCAACATTTGAGCTTTCTACCCCCCTTCTGCCATTTTACATTCCTCAGAATATCCCCTAAAATACTATTTTCTATTGATTGCAAACTGAACTATAAATGGAACACAAGCCGAAGATATTCAGTAATGGGAGAATGTTTCAGATGGTTCTTCCTATGTTACTATGTGAAGCCTCTTCATTACAGTGTGCAAAACTGTCATAAGACTCCAAGCATCCCAGGAATGGATGACCCCATTTATAGGGAGAATAGTAATTGACATTATGTTTTGTATATGTGTTATAATCTGTATAACAATACATATATATATATATATATATATATATATATATATATATATATAGGAGAATCTATATGAGAGACAAAAACACTTGTATTTTCATCAACAGAAAGAAAACTGAGGGGGGTTACTCAGTATTGCTGCAAATTGTACTGAGACCGTCCAGATTTACCTTCACACGTTTTTCACAATTTAATAACACCTTAAAGAAAATGTGAAAATCGCCAAGTAAATTCCATGGATGTAATTCGTATTCTTTAGCAAAATATTTTTGTGAGTTGGCAGAACACTTTATTGTATGTGTGATTGTTAATGTGTAAATAATGATAGCAATTCTCTGAAAGTGGTGGTGAAATTTTGTGCAGCACCTCACGCACCAAGTACACCACGTCTAACTGTCCAGACCTTTCCTGCACACTTTACACTTCACTTCCCAAGAACAGTTCAAAGGAGTAATTTCCCCCTCATTTGCCAATAATGATTACACTTCATCCTCTGATTACCCAGCAGCCGCCCTACCACGTGAAGTCACAAGTTTAACCCCACCGTTAGGGAACAAATCTCATACACTGACAGCCAACGGAAATCTTGTAAAACAACATTTCTCAACAATGTGTGAGCTCAGACAATATTCCAATCACCACCCGGTCACACTGGTAACATCGTTCACGGCCATCCCAGGGGGCAACATTTAGCAAAGTCGCACAGCCTCAAAAGCTTTCTGGTGCAAAAGACTTTGATAAATGATGCCTCTGGGCTGCAAGCATAGGCTTACATGCCTTGATTCTCTACAAAGGAGTCACTAAAAAACAAGTAAGGGGGGAACTTACAAGTGGCAATTTATGTTGAAAAATATGTCCTTGGTATTTGCATTATATATCTGCTACACTGCTTGTCCCAGGAGATAACAGTGTCACATCTCCACACGTTTGCGGCTATTTTAAGGCACTGCGGATTCTACTGTCCACCAATGAAGATCCAGACACTCTTTAAACCATGTGCACAGACATTTGTGATGATGACCCAGGGACAGCTCCATACTGTCTGCTGTCACAGCCATTTGCTGCCTGCTGATTGGCTGATGGATTGCCAATCATGTGCATCGCATCCATGCCAGAGGACAGGTACTGCCTGTCGCTAAAAGCAACATTCGATGGAGAGGAACAGAGTAAAGTGCCTTGGGGTGCAGCCAGTTTCTCGGGGCTCGCTGCCAGACGGGGAGAGCCTGGGAAGTTGTATCCATACAGGTTGTAAGGGTTGTGAATAGAGAATGCATTGTAAGAACCTTGTTGCATGTGGCTGCTTCCAAACATATGTGAGGATGTGGAGCTGGAAGACGGATTTCCTGCCTGCATCATGTACTGAAACTGAGAGGTTGGATAGGAGCCCAGCTGACCACTATATGCATCCATCTTGCTGTTGCTTGGCAAAGACGAAGGAGTAGGCATCCCAGAGATTAAGGATGAAGTCCTCTGGGGCATAAAGGTATCAGATGGCTGGGTACCAGTAGAGTTTCCTCCTTGAAGCCTGTTGTATCCGTTATCACTCAGACCTGGGTAGCTCTGGAGTGCGGCCATGTTGCTCCTAGCACAGGCAGGGTACTCCGACAAATTGAGGTTGCACAGCTGATTTTCCCGGCAGCCAACGTTAAAGGAGTTGGGTGCCAGATGAAAGGTGGGAGGAGAGCAAGATGGGGAGAGCAGGTGGGAAGAAGCAGATGGGGATGGAGTCCCAGTGCTGGAGGTTGTAGGCGATGTCCCCGTGCTGCCTCCTGGAAGAACATTATAGAGAAGAATTTTAGTAACAAAATAAGACTGACCAATGCAGTTTGAATTAAAAGGATTCCAAAGGAAAACTGAAAGTGTATGTATAATAAATAAAGCATAGTTATCAGTGCTAATATTTTTCTGTATATCATAATTGCTCCTGCTTTTACTCTTCCACCTCCTCCCAACAGCTTCATGTTACCCATGTAGTCCTGCCCACTGACTGAAAGCCAGAAGACAAATGTGACTGTTTACTGGGAGGAAGTGCGGGGGTAGATGGACAAGAAGGTCCAGAAGTTGCTATCCCCTTCAGAGCCTTTTCAACATGGAGATAGCTATGAAGGTAGCAGAGGCAGTGTTGCTATCAGGAATATCAGGAAACTAGTTATGTTGTGGAGATATTTATCTGCCAATATATCACATGTTAATGCAGTTGAGGTTTTCTGTTTGGGAGAGTAAAAAATAGATTTATCTATAATTGATGTTAAAAGTGTTCCAAGGCACCCTTTTGGGAGGGGGGGGGGGGGGTCCAGTTGCCCAGAACCCCCTGCAGTCGAATCATGACGTTTCTGTTGCTTCGTAGGAGGAAACTCCTCTTCCTCCTGCCTGATTTGAAAACAACTAAACTGTAACACGCAGTCTGCAGTCTGAAGCCCATTTAAGTAGGGAACTGCTTATGTTTTAATGAAGATTGGTTTCAACGAAATGGCCACTGTAATTGTTCTTACTTTTGGCCCTGGTGTATGGTTCTTACGTTTTAACTATAGTGTTGACATTATTGAAATAAAAATGCAGTAATCACAGTATTTTTTGTTTTTATTTAATTGCATGTGAGGGGAGATTAGCATTAATTTTGTTGTAATACTTTACAAGGCATTGCATTATATTCATTTGGTAAGATGCTCAAAATGTATTTATATAAAGATTCATATAAATGTGGTGTTCTAATATAAAGCTTTCTTTATGTCTCATTCACCATACATTATTACATTTATAGACATGTACTTTTCTAATTTTATTATTGCAGGAAGTGTAGTTTTTGGGGGTTGTTTTTGGTTTTGGGCGTTTTCTGAAACCATTTGAACTCTAGAAATCCTGCAATTGCCACTGGTGTCATTGACAAGAAGTATCTAATCCAAAAATATATAGTTGGGAACCCTCGCTTCCCTGATAATGTGATGGTAAGTATTCTGCCATAGGGGAGTAGTCCCAAACGTCAAGTTGATAAGCGTACAGTATAATATAATCCCAGGCTCATTGTAGATATGTCAGAAGAATCTCAGTAATATGAACTAGGGTGTTGTAGGGTGTAGTTTCAAGTGAACAAAATGCACACTGCACATTAGTTCATATTACTGAGATTCTTCGGACATATCTACAATGCACCTGGGATTATATTATACTGTACAAGAAGTGTCAAAAGCAGCTCAAGTTCTTGCAGTTTTCTAGTTGCGGAAAAAAACAATTATCTCAGAGAAGTGCTTGTGTTTAAAGATCTCCATAACCATGCATATAATATACTTATCCTGGTTTATTAATTCATTATAACCACTTATACACATTATAATATACATGTACTCCAGTGTGCAACCTGGTATAGACATATCGGGTATAGCAAAAATAAGATTTATATAACAAATAGACATTACAATCTGACAGATACTTTTAGATTGTTAGCTCCTAGCAGAAAGAATCCTCTGTGCAATTTATGCCAGTTAATATAACTTACGTTTTGTATATAAGTATGCAGTATTTCATCCTTTCTAATGCCCTATTTGTGTGTATAATATATATATATATATATAGTATGTATACACATAGATCTTGTAAAATGTTTGCAAATCATTCTTGTGTGCTGCAAGTGTTTTAAAATGGTATTTTATAAAAAATACAAATAAATTATTTGTCACGTTCAACTTTTATGTGGCAATTTCCAAAGTATGGCGATCTGTCGACATGGAAATCAAAATTATTGGTGGCGTGGAACAGGTGTAATTGGTAATTCTGAGAAGATTTACATAAAAAATGTGGTATATAAAGAAATTTTTGTGAAATATGACTTGTGTTAAGTTCTTTTTTGTTTCTTAACCGGAAATTGATTCCACATTCGTGGGATAAATGATACCCAGAATTTGACCGTTACCAAAAGAGGGTACAACATGAACTTACTCTTAATTTTTTCCTTAATTTTGACATGCTTTTAACTAGTGTGTGTGTGTTTGTGTATATATATTTATATATATATGTGTGTGTGTGTATATATTTATATATGTGTGTGTGTGTATATTTATATATATATATGTGTGTATATTTATATATATGTGTGTGTGTGTATATTTATATATGTGTGTGTGTGTATATTTATATATATGTGTGTGTGTGTTTGTGTGTATATTTATATATGTGTGTGTGTGTTTGTGTGTATATTTATATATGTGTGTGTGTGTATGGAATATTTTGCTGTATACTGGATGGAATCTACTTCTGGCAGAGGATCACTTACTTAGGAACTGATGTGTTAATGCTTTTGTTACTGGCATAAGTGTTACTTTGATAGGTTATACATATAATATATGTACATAGATACATTTATTATTATATTTAAGTCACCAGCTGTGCCCGGCATTACGTGTGACCTGCTCCTGGCCAGAAGGTCATAGAGACTGATGCCCGGGCGGCAGGTGGGCGCCCATGTGATACTCAGCCGCTTCGTTTCTCGGCTATTGCATCAATTTAACATCTCATGAACATTGAATTAATGACTGTATGGTCCACATCCAACTGACCAGAAAGGTCACCGGCTACTCTATTCCGCAAGGTGAGTAAATCTGGAGGGACCCGATAAACTGCTCTTTAACCCATAAAGGACCTCTAAGCCTAAAATACATGTTACCTTCTATGTAGCAACAACTAATATATATACTGAGTGTGGGTGTAACAGTTCTCACACCTTGACATAAATTGAGATATGAGACATAGGGCTAGATTTACTAAGCTGCGGGTTTGAAAAATTGGGGATGTTGCCTATAGCAACCAATCAGATTCTAGCTGTCATTTTGTAGAAGGTACTAAATAAATGAAAGCTAGATTCTGATTGGTTGCTATAGGCAACATCCCCACTTTTTCAAACCCGCAGCTTAGTAAATCTAGCCCATAATATTTTAATTTTTAGTGCAGCTGAATGAAAGCTATTGTTCTCTGTTAGCAGACATTTTAGGCTGAAGGTGGCTAAAAGACGCTGACTGCAGTGTCCATCAATGGGATTGCTGACAGGAAGTCTGCTGTGTGCTACATGTATTTTAGGTTTAATGGTCCTTTGTTATTGAGCTTTACTAAAGAGCAGACAAATGAGTGACTTGTGACTTAGTGTGGGGGAATTCCTCCGCGACAGATATACCCTTAGGTGCCATGTAGGTTCCTATAGTATGCAGATGGTGTAAGAGTTACTAAAGCAGCTGGCGCAGAATCATATAACATCTTTACAACTGATGTCTGGTTTGACACTAGGACATTACATGCAAATATTACTCATTTCATTGATGGGATATCACATAATATTTCCTGACACTTCAAATAAAACATACAACCTCTGGGAATATGGTCTATGGGCCTGATTCATGTCTGAACGCAATTTGCACGTAAGTTGCCTGTGAAAAAAGAGCATGGAATTTGTCCATAGTTCTGACCATATACAAATACATGGGGATCTAAAGATACGTTTCAATTTCACTGTGCTCTGCCTACGAAGTACTTGCTGTACGTAGACACACAGAATAGACTGCAGTGTACGCACATGTACAACATAAGTTCGCATCGGAACAAAAAAATATATTTTTGATTATAAAATAACTTCTCAGTATATTCATTTATGTAAATATTAAATGGGCTTCTAGTTACTGCCCCTCACACTGTATAACACTGGCTTCTATTTACTGCCCCCCACACTGTATAACACTGGCTTCTAGTTACTGCCCCCCACACTGTATAACATTGGCTTCTAGTTACTGCCCCCCACACTGTATAACACTGGCTTCTAGTTACTGCCCCTCACACTGTATAACACTGGCTTCTAGTTACTGCCCCTCACACTGTATAACACTGACTGATAAGTTACTGCCCCCACACTGTATAACATTGGCTTTTAGTTACTGCCCCCCCCCCCCACACTGTATAACACTGGCTTCTAGTTACTGCCCCCCACACTGTATAACATTGGCTTTTAGTTACTGCCCCCCCACACTGTATAACACTGGCTTCTAGTTACTGCCCCCCACACTGTATAACACTGGCTTCTAGTTACTGCCCCCCTCCACACTGTATAACACTGGCTTCTAGTTACTGCTCCGCCACACTGTATAACACTGGCTTCTAGTTACTGCCCCCCCACACTGTATAACACTGGCTTCTAGTTACTGCCCCCCCACACTGTATAACACTGACTTCTAGTTACTGCCCCCACACTGTATAACACTGGCTTCTAGTTACTGCCCCCTACACTGTATAACACTGGCTTCTAGTTACTGCCCCTCACACTGTATAACACTGGCTTCTATTTACTGCCCCCACACTGTATAACACTGGCTTCTAGTTACTGCCCCCCACACTGTATAACACTGGCTTCTAGCTACTGCCCCCACCCACACTGTATAACACTGGCTTCTACTTACTGCCCCTCACACTGTACAACACTGGCTTCTAGCTACTGCCCCCACCCACACTGTATAACACTGGCTTATAGTTACTGCCCCTCACACTGTATAACACTGGCTTCTAGTTACTGCCCCCCACACTGTATAACACTGGCTTCTAGTTACTGCCCCCCACACTGTATAACACTGGCTTCTAGTTACTGCCCCCCACACTGTATAACACTGGCTTCTAGTTACTGCTCCGCCACACTGTATAACACTGGCTTCTAGTTACTGCCCCCCCACACTGTATAACACTGGCTTCTAGTTACTGCCCCCCCACACTGTATAACACTGACTTCTAGTTACTGCCCCCACACTGTATAACACTGGCTTCTAGTTACTGCCCCCTACACTGTATAACACTGGCTTCTAGTTACTGCCCCTCACACTGTATAACACTGGCTTCTAGTTACTGCCCCCCACACTGTATAACACTGGCTTCTAGTTACTGCCCCCCCCCACACTGTATAACACTGGCTTCTAGTTACTGCTCCGCCACACTGTATAACACTGGCTTCTAGTTACTGCCCCCCCACACTGTATAACACTGGCTTCTAGTTACTGCCCCCCCACACTGTATAACACTGACTTCTAGTTACTGCCCCCACACTGTATAACACTGGCTTCTAGTTACTGCCCCCTACACTGTATAACACTGGCTTCTATTTACTGCCCCCACACTGTATAACACTGGCTTCTAGTTACTGCCCCCCACACTGTATAACACTGGCTTCTAGCTACTGCCCCCACCCACACTGTATAACACTGGCTTCTACTTACTGCCCCTCACACTGTATAACACTGGCTTCTAGCTACTGCCCCCACCCACACTGTATAACACTGGCTTCTAGTTACTGCCCCTCACACTGTATAACACTGGCTTCTAGTTACTGCCCCCCACACTGTATAACATTGGCTTCTAGTTACTGCCCCCCACACTGTATAACACTGGCTTCTAGTTACTGCCCCCCACACTGTATAACACAGGCTTCTAGTTACTGCTCCCCTACACTGTATAACACTGGCTTCTAGTTACTGCCCCCCACACTGTATAACACTGGCTTCTAGTTACTGCCCCCACACTGTATAACACTGGCTTCTAGTTACTGCCCCTCACACTGTATAACACTGGCTTCTAGTTACTGCCCCTTACACTGTATAACACTGGCTTCTAGTTACTGCCCCCCCCCCCACACTGTATAACACTGGCTTCTAGTTACTGCCCCTCACATTGTATAACACTGGCTTCTAGTTACTGCCCCCACACTGTATAACACTGGCTTCTAGTTACTGCCCCCCCCCCCCACACTGTATAACACTGGCTTCTAATTACTGCTCCTCACACTGTATAACACTGGCTTCTAGTCACTGCCCCTTACACTGTATAACACTGGCTTCTAGTTATTGCCCCCCGCCCACACTGTATAACACTGGCTTCTAGTTACTGCCCCCCACACTGTATAACACTGACTTATAGTTACTGCCCCCACACTGTATAACACTGGCTTCTAGTTACTGCCCCTCACACTGTATAACACTGGCTTCTAGTTACTGCCCCCCACACTGTATAACACTGGCTTCTAGTTACTGCCCCCCACACTGTATAACATTGGCTTCTAGCTACTGCCCCCACCCACACTGTATAACACTGGCTTCTAGTTACTGCCCCTCACACTGTATAACACTGGCTTCTAGTTACTGCCCTCCACACTGTATAACATAGGCTTCTAGTTACTGCCCCCACACTGTATAACACTGACTTCTAGTTACTGCCCCCCCCCACACTGTATAACACGGGCTTCTAGTTACTGCCCCCCCACACTGTATAACACTGACTTCTAGTTACTGCCCCCCACACTGTATAACACTCACTTCTAGTTACTGCCCCCCACACTGTATAACATTGGCTTTTAGTTACTCCCCCCCCCACACTGTATAACACTGGCTTCTAATTACTGCTCCTCACACTGTATAACACTGGCTTCTAGTCACTGCCCCTTACACTGTATAACACTGGCTTCTAGTTATTGCCCCCCGCCCACACTGTATAACACTGGCTTTTAGTTACTGCCCCCACACTGTATAACACTGACTTATAGTTACTGCCCCCACACTGTATAACACTGGCTTCTAGTTACTGCCCCTCACACTGTATAACACTGGCTTCTAGTTACTGCCCCCCACACTGTATAACACTGGCTTCTAGTTACTGCCCCCCACACTGTATAACATTGGCATCTAGCTACTGCCCCCACCCACACTGTATAACACTGGCTTTTAGTTACTGCCCCTCACTGTATAACACTGGCTTCTAGTTACTGCCCTCCACACTGTATAACATTGGCTTCTAGTTACTGCCCCCACACTGTATAACACTGACTTCTAGTTACTGCCCCCACACTGTATAACACTGGCTTCTAGTTACTGCCCCCTACACTGTATAACACTGGCTTCTAGTTACTGCCCCTCACACTGTATAACACTGGCTTCTAGTTACTGCCCCCCACACTGTATAACACTGGCTTCTAGTTACTGCCCCCCACACTGTATAACATTGGCTTCTAGCTACTGCCCCCACCCACACTGTATAACACTGGCTTCTAGTTACTGCCCCTCACACTGTATAACACTGGCTTCTAGTTACTGCCCCCCACACTGTATAACATTGGCTTCTAGTTACTGCCCCCCACACTGTATAACACTGGCTTCTAGTTACTGCCCCCCACACTGTATAACACGGGCTTCTAGTTACTGCTCCCCTACACTGTATAACACTGGCTTCTAGTTACTGCCCCCCCCCCCACACTGTATAACACTGGCTTCTAGTTACTGCCCCCCACACTGTATAACACTGGCTTCTAGTTACTGCCCCCCACACTGTATAATACTGGCTTCTAGTTACTGCCCCCCACACTGTATAAAATTGGCTTCTAGTTACTGCCCCCCACACTGTATAACACTGGCTTCTAGTTACTGCCCCCCACACTGTATAACACGGGCTTCTAGTTACTGCTCCTCTACACTGTATAACACTGGCTTCTAGTTACTGCCCCCCACACTGTATAACACTGGCTTCTAGTTACTGCCCCCCCACACTGTATAACACTGGCTTCTAGTTACTGCCCCCACACTGTATAACACTGGCTTCTAGTTACTGCCCCCCACACTGTATAACACTGGCTTCTAGTTACTGCCCCCCACACTGTATAACACTGGCTTCTAGTTACAGACTGGCTCACAGTAACAGCAAACTCAATGACTGAATCACTGAAAGTATTCCCGGTTTCTCATTGTCATGAGAATAAATCTGCCTGTTGGAGACTGGGTCCCTCAGTGTGTAATATGTATATTGACACAGACCAGTTTTACCCTCATGGTTCTTCTTCGTGTTTTCCTCATTGCCACACTGAAACATACACCCTGACTTATTACAGATGAATGTACACAGTCTATTTTGTCTCCCTGATGCTATTCATTTAAAGCTGCTCTTTAGCCAGGAATTATCATAAACCTCTGGGTGAATAAACAGAATGAAATTCTGTTTTGATTGCCTATATGGCTCGTTCCTCTGAGTATTTTTTCTACTTTAAGTGAAACCACTGATCAAGAACCTCAGCTGCTCAACAGATGAAAACTCTGCAAACAAGTGCAATATTCTGTATCTGGACAGGGCCTGAGCTCACCTTGCTGCTTCTGCATGGTCGTAAAATCTTCAAAGGTAAGCGTGCGGACCGGTGGTCTCCAGAATGCATACGTCTCCATGATGGCCTCCAGGCCCGTGCTGCAAATGAGAGGACGATTAAGGTAAATAGAAGACAGGATCCATTTATACAACACTCAATAAAAACACTCCTGACAGACTGTGACTGAGCCCTGATCTTTATTCTGTATACATTTCCCAGGAGCCCATCTCATCTGTCCAGAACCTGTAGGCGTTTCTACAGAGGAGTCATTCCTGTTCCTTCCCATGTAAATAAGGTTGGTCTGATACAGCAAACTAAAATATTTTTAAAACTTGGTAAAATAATACTTTTTTTTTTTTAAACTTTTGTTTCACCAGTTGTAGGACTACCGTCACTGCATCGGGTGCAGCTGTTTTAGGGCCTGGAGGTGAGGGGGATCATAGCCTCCTCATCCAAGCCCCCACCTACACACCCACCAATGGAAATATGTGCTCATTTCACACGTGCAGTGAAGTCCTAGACGGGGACCTTCCATGTATGGAAGAGGCTCCAACTGTGCTCTTTGACCTGGCCTCACCTTGTCGCTGATGGTTATCATGTTATAATGATGTTAATTTATATATATACTCCTGTAAAAAACATTGACAAGACAACGAACCACAGTTTACATGATTATTTTACAATATCCAAAACAGTTCAATGACTCCAAAATTAGCATAAGAAAGCATGATGAAAATATAAATTGTTACTTTTCATCCTTAATGTGTAAGCATTAGTTACAAACTTGTACATTGTAAGTGAGGTGGATAATGTCTGACACAGTGTTACCCTCCTGTCCTGTGTGTCTCAGCTACTCCATATAAACATCCCCTGGGTGTTCCACTACTATACCCGCCACTGCTACTGCTACCCCTGCAACATTCTGCTGCTCTATACGCTCTTCCTTATTACAAGTCCTGCATTCAGCTGCCGGTAATCCTGGACAAGGTAGTCTGGAGCCTTCTGGTTTCTCACAACTGAGCATTGTTCTCCGTTTCTGTGTGAAAAGCTTCAGCCAATCAGAGCATTGTTCTATAAGTAGTCCTGATGGGCAGCGCTAATATCTACTAGTTACAACATTTATGAATCTACTCAGATCATAGATAGGTGCATGCAAACTGCCTACCACATTGGGTGCAAATGGTCTGTGCACCGAATGCAGGGCCGGATTAAGGGAATGGAGGCCCCTGGGCTAAGGGGGCCTCCATTCCCCCGTGAGGGCCCTCCGTGATCCGAGCCGCCACCCCCAAGGCACTTATCTCCTCCTGGCATTGCAGTTCTTCACCAGCACGCTGTACGCTCTTTGCTGAGGAGATCTCGTGAGAGTGAGACTCACGAGATCTTCTAAGTAAGGAGACTACAGTGCACCAGGGAAGGACCGCAGTGAATGTGCTCAGTAGCATTGATCGCGCCGGGGGCGTCCCCGCCCCCGACCGATCAATAATGCTGCTGAGCATTTTCAAGGGCCCCCTGGATGCCCGAGGCCCCTGGGCTGTAGCCCAGTTAGCCCTAGGGTTAATCCGGCCCTGACCGAATGTGGGATCATTGTGTTCATTTAAAGTTTTCCATTGTATTTCCTAACATACTGCTGGTTAAATCCTCATTTGGATCCTAAATAAGTATTGAGAGTAAGTGGACATGGATCTTCATTTTCACTATTGAAGCTTCATAATGATCCTGACTCAGTATCTTCTAGCTGTGAATGTACTTTCCGACAAGACCCATTTCTTCGATGAGACCACTGTTAACAGAAATTATTTTTCAAGTGCTCAATAATGTTATGTGATTCTTAAATCAACTTTAATTTTGTTTAATTCTGGGTTATTAATATTGAGAGTGAGGGTGAATCAGGCACAGACTATTGTGTTATCGTCTAACTGTGTTTGTGACTGTGTGTTTGTAGGGTCTTTATCTCCAATGAGCATCTATCACACGTTACCCTTTCCCAATTCTGTTTTGAGAAGTCCCTGGTTCATTTATGCTTAAATCCACATTTACTCAACACAATAATTCCCATACGTATTGCAGAAATACGCTATACCACAAACTTTATTCCTACAATTATGCTTAAGACTTGGGTCCCTTCAGTCATTTTTGCTAACGTATGTATGGTTGGGCATCTTGTATGAATGAGTCTAAGTGACAGTAAACTTTTCAGCTATATGAGGCTTCTTATTCAGATCAGCCATACTAATAACGATATTATATAAAGTCTATTATATCCAAATTGTTAGTCTGTAGTGGGGTGATTCATGTAATTATATATGAGTAAACAATATCAACAGATACAATTACAGTAATAATTGAATTATACAAAGTAGCGAGGCATAGCAATTTTTGCTACTTTAATTCACTTTTGCACTTTAATTATCACTTATTGGTTTTAAACATTTCGCTATCGTATTAGTAGGGAATAAATTTTTATTTTTAATGAACTAATAAAGAATTTAATATTTTATTATAAAGAGATCGTTTAGTGCCCCATTAAGCACATACATTTTCATACATTAGATTGCATTACTCAACCATTCTATTTGATAATATCAACATTACAGTACTTTCTTTAGCATATTTTTTTATTTAACTATTTTTTTGCCATAGAATCATCTATACCATGTCAAAACACATTAGTACATACATATTTGTACCAAAAACATACATAAATATATTTAATTAGTGATTTTTATGTTTGTTTTTTCACAAGAAAATCAACTTTTACATGTTAGGCATTACTGACAAACATTAGTTTATCTTTTTATTTCATTATCACATGATTTCAAATAGTTTTCTTAGGTTTTATATTTTTATCACACCCCAAAGAGGTGCGAGATAAATCAGCATATTGGCCTGTTTAACACGTTAAAAAACAATTGAATAGCTTTTAACGCGGCTGCCTCTCGCACACCCTATACTTTCAATAGACCTTCTACTGGAGCGCGAGAGGACTGTTTTATGAAAAAAAAGGGAGCGTTAAAAATGGAATTGAATTGCGGGTAAAGTTAACCCGCTCGAAAAAACAGCGTTAAAATGACTTAACGCGGTCTTGAAAAATATCTTGCGTTCAATTGAATACTCCCCATGTGTCAGTTAGTACATTGCTCGCTGTCATTGCTGTGATTAATCTAGTATTGGATTACATAACTGTTTTATTCCAGCTCTCATTGAGTAATTTAAAGTGCAACTCTGCTATAGGTTTACTTTTTTACTAATTAATTTGGGAGGGACACCTTTTTTATTAAAGTATGAACTCGCCTCTTGTAGCATCCGATTCCCATTTTCCATGGTGAGCCCTGAGGTTAGTATGCAGCAGATGCATGGGCAGGTTATCCAACACGTGAGTTATGTTTTGCATAGTGACCTGTCAGCCATGAGACATTTTTATTTAAATAGCTACCTCACGCACTAACTAAAACATAAATTTGGAACAAACATACAGCCTAATCCCAGCAATGTACTGACTGACCCCACTTCACATATTAATGAAAAAAATAATTCTCGTCAGAGATGACCTTTTTAGGAACGTAAATTTAGCCTCGATTCTTGTGGATTTGGAGCAACATATACTTTTTTGAATGCAGATTTGTATCTAATGTATGGTTTCCAGAACTATGAGGGGTATTGTGACTTCTGCAAAGATTTGGTATGGGACATTTAACTGGGATCTTCAGCAAAAGTCAATCTTCTATGACCAGGGCTCTTACTCACTTAGCCAATCCTCTTCGACGGTATAACATTGTATAAAGAAACATTTTAGAAACATACTGGCTATCCTAAAAGGCCAGAGGGAATATTAACATCCAGGGACGCAGAGAGAGAGCAGTGATACAATGGACCTGCTGTGCCTTTAATAAGATGTAACTAACTGTTGGAGATCGTTCTTGGTGCCAGACGTTAACAGAGAACCTACCATACTCGAATTTGTGTTGAACACAAAAACTAAAGCACAGTTATTTCAGGGTCCGCTCCATGCTGCGCTCTACATTTGGATATGGTTAAACAAAGTTTTGTACTTTTAATAGGTATGAAAAATTTGATGTATCTTTTCATCTTTCTTTCCCTTGTCTTAGGGCTCCACATTTTTAATATCGGGCAATAAATCAAACTGCTGTATTATATGGAAAATGGAACAAGATGTCTTGCATATCTGTATAATGTAATCCACATGTTCTCTGCCCTGTCGGCTCTGTCACCATTGTAGAGTGCAGACTTACGTAAGAGACATCTCAGGGTAGACAAGTGACATCTGGGAAAAGAGCTGACTCAGAAATATGTCATAGGTGAGGGACAGCTGGAAGTACTGGGGGATATTTAGGAGTGTATAAGAGACTTCTATGATGAGGACAAAGAGCGGGATATTTAGGAGCAGAGAGTAAAGGAAAATCAGGAGAATTTGAGGACAGCTACAAATAGAGCAGAGTAAGTGATGTCTAAGAATAGACTCGAGGACACCAAAAAACATCTTGCATCAGAGAAGACTGACTGGGAGACATCTAGAAGGATGAGGGACAGCCAGGAATAGAATAGAGTGAGGGACATTTCAGAGTAAATGAACTGACAGCTGGAAATAGATGAGAGGTAACGCAGACTGTCACTGGGTGACATTTAAACAAAGGGCACCTAAAATCAGAACAAGAAATATTTAGGGTTGGAGGTGACAGAAATCATTTGCAGCTCCTCATTTTTGGTGTGATTTGGAGATCTAAAGGCGCAATGATGGACGTTTGCTCATAGTGACTATCAGTAGAAGAAGGACAACTGATATAACTATTGTGAGTGGTTTGTTCTACTGGACAATACTGTTTCTGGATCTTGTCTGTTATAAGACATAGGTGAAGTATGTCTAGTATGTGTATTACTAATATCTAAGGCTTTAATTACCAAAGGGAGAAAAGGTCTAAACCTAGCAAAAATTTAAGTTGTCATCTGATTTATGACTTCTCACTATTTAAGACCCTGTTATTTGTGGTCTTTTTTTTTATCCATTGTTTTGGAAACTTTATTATATATGTTTTTTACAGAACTGGAGGCCCAAATCTGTGGTTCCAGTGTGCATGCCCCAGCGGGCTCACGTAGAGGGACCCTGCACTGGCCTGGCGAGCAGTAAGAGTCCCCTGACTACTGCCAGTCCTTATTACTCAACATCACTCAACATCACTCAACTGCCCCAAAGTCCTTTTTTTTATTTTGCTAAATTGGGCGATAGAATATTTTCTATTTCTGCAATAGGAAATCTTCCATATAGCAGGGTCTTAATAAATAGACCACATAATAATGTTTCTAGTTCCTAATTTTCTCAACATTTTAAATCAAAAAAAAAATGTAAACAATGATGTGGTGGAAATAGAACTTGTGGTCCAATAGGTCAAATGTAGTAGTAGAATAAAATGCGGGAAGTTTGTCCTGCTCTATTTAGGAGTAAATGATGGACAGATTTCGGAGTAGGTGAAAGACAAATATTGGAGTAGGTGAAATAGATTTAGGAGTAGATGATGGACTGATTAGTCTGGGTACAAACTACAGAAAATGTTGATGCCATATCAGTAACGATTTTATCAATGTCTGAACAAAAAGAAAAAAAAAGTCCCGATCAGTATGACGTTTCATGTGTACACACTATAAATGTTATAACAAAATTACTCTTAGATTGGTGCTCTTCATCTGCCATAACCATCATTTGAAAAGATTATGACTCTGTAAACTCTATGAAGAACCTGAATGTGAGTGCATACACACTGCAGAATTGTAAGGACATGTTCCATTATTGAACACAATATTCTGTCCAAGGTAAAACTGAAAACAATACGATGAGCTTTGGAACAATAATCGCTTATTGTTGTACTGTACACACTAATGCATTACCAGGTAAACAGTCAGTTATAGTGTGATTGGCTCGATAATCGTCTGAAAAGCCTGTAGTGTGTATCCAGCCTTAATGAGTAACTGGTGGACAGGTGTAACAGCAGGTGATAGATTTATGAGAAGGTGATCATCATCATAATTTATTTATATAGGCCAACATATTCCGTAGCGCTTTACAAAAAGGTGATGAACAGATTTAGGAGTAGGTAATGGCCAAACGTTATGAGAATGATAAAAATATTATTTTTCACAAAATCTGCTGCCTTAGTTTTTATGATGGCAATTCAAATATTCTCCAGAATGTCATGAAGAGTGATCAGATGAATTGCAATTAATTTCAAAGTCCCTCTTTGCCATGACAATGAACTTTATCCCCAAAACAACATTTCCACTGCATTTCAGCCCTGCCACAAAAGGACCAGCTGACATCAGGTCAGTGATTCTCTCGTTAACACAGGTGAGAGTGTTGACGGGAACAAGGCTGGAGATCACTCTGTCATGCTGATTGAGTTAGAATAACAGACTGGAAGCTTTAAAAGGAGGATGGTGCTTGAAATCATTGTACTTCCTCTTAACCATGGTTACCTGCACGGAAACACATGCAGTCGTTATTGCTTTGCACTAAAAGGGCTTCACAGGCAAGGATATTGCTGCTAGTAAGATTGCACCTAAATCAACCATTTATCGAATCATCAAGAACTTTAAGAAGAGAGGTTAAATAGTTGTGAAGAAGGCTTCAGGGCACCCAAAATCCTCCAGCGAGCACCAGGACCGTCTCCTAAAGTTGATTCAGCTGTGAGACCAGAGCACCACCAGTGCAGATCTTGCTCAGGAATGGCAGCAGGCAGGTGCGAGTGCATCTGCATGCACAGTGAGGTGAAGACTTTTGGAGGATGGCCTGGTGTCAAGAAGACCAGCAAAGAAGCCACTTCTCTCCAGGATAAACATCAGGGACAGACTGATAAGGTCAAAAGGTACAGGGATTAGACTGCTGAGGACTGGGGTAAAGTCATTTTCTTTGATGGATCCCCTTTCAGATTGTTTGGGGCATCTGGAAAAAAGCTTGTCCAGAGAAGGAGAGGTGAGTGCTACCATCAGTACTGTGTCATGCCAACAGTAAAGCATCCTGAGACCATTCATGTGTGGGGTTGCTTCTCAGCCAAGGAGTGGGCACACTCACAATTTTGCCTAAGAATACAGCCATGAATAAAGACTGATACTAAAACGTCCTCCAAGAGCAACTTCTCCCAACCATCCAAGAACAGTTTGGCAACAAGCAATGCCTTTTCCAGTATGATGGAGCACCGTGCCATAAGGCAAAAGTGATAACTAAATTGCTCGGGGATCAAAACATTTAAAATTTGGGTCCATAGCCAGGGAACTCCCCAGACCTTAATACCATTGAGAACTTGTGTTCAGTCCTCAAGAGGCGGGTGAACAAACAAAAACCCACAAATTCTGACAAACTCCAAGTATGTGGCCCAGAAGTTGACTGACAGCTGCCAGGATGAATTGCAGAGGTCTTCAAAAAGAAGGGTCAACACTGCAAATATTGACTTTTTGCATAAACTTAATGTAATTGGCAATAAAAGCCTTTAACATTTATGAAATGCTTGTAATATTACTTCAGTATACCATAGCAACATCTGTCAGAAAGGTCTAAAAACACTGAAGCAGCAAATGTTGTGAAAACTAATACTTGTGTCATTGTCAAAACTTTTGGTTATGACTGTGGGAGTAGACAAGGGACAGATTAAGGTGTAAAAGATGTACAGCTATAAGAGCAGGCTATAGACAGATTTAGGAGTAGGTGATGTAAAGCTTTAAGAGTTGTTGATAGACATATTTAAGAGTGGATGATAAACAGATTTAGGATTAGAGGACAAAGATTGAGGAGTCAGACAGATTGAAGAGCAGATTATAGACAGATCTAAGAGTAAATGGTAGACAGATTTAGGAGTAGATGATGGACAGGATAGATTGAGGGTTAATTCATTGTCACTTTTAGGAGTAGTTGATGTACATGGACAGATTGAGGAGTTATTGATTAAGGAGTAAAAGATTAAACAGATTTAAGTGTAGGTGACAGACTGATTTAGTAGTAGTTAATAGACAGATTGAAGAGGTGGTTAAATACCATTTTTAGAGTAGATTATTGACAGATATGTGAGTAGTAGACAGATTAAGGAATAAAAAATGGACAAATTTAAGTGTAGATGACTGATTTAAGTGTAGATGACAGATTTAAGAGTTGATAGACAGATTTAGGAGTGGATGACAGATTTAAAAGTAGATGATAGACATTTTTAAGAGTAAAAAATGGACAGATTTAAGTGTTTTTATCTTTCTAGATGTTATTAATGGCAGATATGGAACAAAGGCTTTCATGGTGTAGGATAGATCTCTACACAGAAGCCACTAAAGCTGGTCACACATGTTAGGATTCAGGCTGTTAAGCTCAAGAGCCAAACAACACAATCATTGTTCAAACTAATGGCACCTTTTTGCACCTATCATGTTGCCATTTAACAGAAACATTTTTCTAGGCACACTCCAAACAATGTAATAAAAACTTCACACACACAAAATTGCCACATATCATAAAATACAGTCTTGATGTTCCCTCATTATGATGATGATTATAAGCAACGGATTAGGGTAAACCAAGCAGTATTTTATGAAAAGTTTTAAAGTTTATTTTCTTGGGGTAATATTAAAGGGGTAGGAGGGTGGAATTTGTACAGTGCGTCTCTAAATATTTCCCACCTCTACAAATCAAGATGCATGTCTAGTTTGTGGAGGAATCTGTTGTGAGTGAAGAGTAGGTGTATATCCAGATGAGCGCTGGGTGGACCATCAAAGTGCATCGGACGTATTGATTTGCATATCGGGTCACTTCATAATTGATTTTCAATGTATTGGCAAGCTGCCAGTGTGTAAATAGCACTTACTTAGACATTCAAAAAAAATATGGATTTAATCCAAGAATTTTGGACAGATATACAAGTGACTACTTGGATGTTCTTTCAATTAGATATGCAACAACAAAAATGCTGGTTTAATAGCATAAATTAATGTTGGATATGTAGAGTTACATATCTAAGATAGAACAAATAAAAACATGAGGGACACCATTTGGAAGTAGAGACTGTCTATAAATGAGGCAAGCTGGAGGCAGAACATCCAGGAGTCGGTACGAACAGCAAAAGAGACTGGGTGACTTTGGGGAGATGAGGGTCAGTTACAATCAAAGCATGCAGTGAGACATTTCAATGATGGCTAAATGAGAGAGTCTATAGTAGATAGGAACATCTAGAAGCAAAGAAGAATAAAGCACATCAAATAAATGAAAATAACCAAGAGTAGATAAAGGCATAGCCAGCATAGACAATCATTAGATGAAGAACAGCTGGAAGTCTAGCAGACTGAGTAAAATATTAGATTGTGATAGAAAGGATTGGACGCAGATGTAGGTCAGTTTGTAGTCAGAAGGCGATCATTTAGGAGTAGAGCTGGATAACGGTCATTTAGGAGAATAGCAGAGAGAAGGTCAGGATTAGAGCAGGTTAAAAGTGCACTAAGGGGTAATATGAGAGGAAGGACAGTTAGGAGAAAAGTGGTTGAAGTTTAGTTGGAGTTGAACATTGTGAAGGTCAAAACAGGATCAAGGTAAACTATTAGTAAAGCTAGTTGAAGCTGTTAAAATCAGAAGTAGAGAGAGTAAAATGAATGCAGAGTACAGGTCAGGTAGTAGAGAAGCATGCAGATTAGTTAGGAGGAAAGCTGCACGAAAGTCTGTTAAAGGTAATGCAGGTCAAGAGTAACAGGATAAAAACCATTAGAAGAAGTGCAGGATGAGGGTCATGTGTGGAGAAGGATGCAGCTCAGAAGTATAGCCGGATATAATGTCATCCAGGAGTAAAATGAAAGTCTAGTAGAAATTGTGCTGGATACTCAGCTAGGAGTGGAGTTGGGTGAAGATCAGTAAGGGCTAGAGCCAGATCGAAATTAGGGAGTAAAACAAGATGAAGGTGAATTAGGGGTAGAGCATAATGGTGGTCAGGATGAAGGTCAGTTTGGTTTGATCAGGATGGTGGTCAGTTAGGAATAGAACAGAATGAACATTAGTTTGGAGTAGAATAGAACTAAAGTGAGAAGTAGAAGAAGAATGAAAGTGAACTAGAAAAGCAAGATGAAGGTTAGTTTGGAGTAAAGAGAATTAAAGTGAGAAGTACATCAGAATGGTGATCAGTAGTAGAACAATATGAAGCTTAGTTAAAAGTAGAACAGGATTAAAGTGCCAGACATAGAACTGGATGAAGGTCAGTTAGGAGTAGAACAGGATGATGTTTCTGTTGGGTCTGCCCAAATAGCTGCTTTAAACATAAGGCGTCAGCATGAGAGCTGTTTTAAAAGCAACCAGGTTCTTTGTCAAGGTCTCAAAAAATTGTTAGTAGACTAGCCCCTGGTCCTCAAATTCTTGTTTGTAGAAAAGGCAAAATTAATACTTTTTTTCTAATCTGAAATTCTTGAAAGCTTTTGAAATATTTTACCATCTTTATCAAGTTTAAAAGTCATCTTTGAGAGTGGTTCTTTAATCTTTGTGTTTAAAAAAATGCGCTGTATTTTAAAAGTTGACAATAAATACCAACTGGTTATTTTTAAGATTATTTTTACATCATAAACAAAATTTCTATGACAACCCATTTTCCTCCAATTCGTAAGACATATAATAGAGAGCATTGGTCTATTTGATAATTTAGTCCAAGCCCCAAAATTTTCACAAATTATATTACCTGTCTTGAAACTCAGATTTGACTTGTATATCACATCTCCATTTTACAGTCCCAGAACATTTACTAAGTTATATGGCCAGTACACATGTTCCCGTCTCCCATCCTCAAAACATTACAATACATTATGGCAGGTCCATGTTTTCCTAATCTTACATCATTAAAACATATTGTAGAGTTGGCTGATCTATCGAAATAACACAAACTCTTCAGATTTATTAGTATCTCACCCAGCAATCTTGATTATTGTGCCGAGTACTTTCATACCAGGCTACTCTTCTACTGCCGATACTTTCAGTTATTTTGAGAGTGCTGCATGCAATTAAAAGGGGATTTTTTATAGAGTGTCCGACTCCGACCTGCACCGTGTGCTCTGGATCCCATCTCATAGAAGAAGGAGAAATTTAATGTGACAAGGTCTCTTTAACCTTTTCTTAGCCTCTTGTATTTATAACATAGGCAAAGTGAAACCAGAAGAGCAGGGGGTTACGTTAAACTGAAATGGGTCCCAAAGTACATAATAACTAATAGTAATGTGGTGGTGTGACAGAAGGGGATTTCTGAATCAGAACACACAACTTTCTTTACGCACTATAATAACTGTGAAACTTTAGATAAAAAATCAATAGTTTTATACAGATCATAGAAATCTGCTTAAAATCTATCAGGTCTAATCTCTTCACTTTGGTGTTTCTTAGGAAAACTTGTGTATTATAAGGATTAAGGCACCCCCTTGCATTAAATTATTATGGATATTAGAAGTGCTCTCGAATTTCTGGGACCAGTATAAAGTTTTCGGCCTACAGCCTTGTACTTTTACATGGTCACAGAACTCAGGGACTTTTAATATCCTTATAATTCATGAGTTGGGGGTGCATAATCCCATATATTATTTACAGGAATATATATATATATATATATATATATATATATATATATATTTACAATAGTTGCGTATAAACTTCTAAAAAAGTCTATAAACTAAATCGCAAATGCGTGGGTTTCCTCCAGGTATTTCAGTTTCCTCCCACATTCCAAAAACATACTAGTAGATAAATTGGCTGCTATCAAATTGACCCTGGTATCGCTCTCTCTCTCTCTCTCACTATCACGTTCCACATCACATCACATCACACCACATTCCACATCACATTATATATATATATATATATATATATATATATATATGTGTGTGTGTGTGCACTACAGCAATGTGAAATCTTCAAAAACTTTCCCGTAAAGCAGAATGTCACTGGCGTAAAACTCGCACCTCTAATGACTTCTTCACATATACTTCTATCTACCGCTCCTATCAAAATGCTCTGGACACTGCAAAACAAACATACTTCCAATCTCTTATCTATGCTCAGACTTCTAACCCCAAACGCCTTTTTAAGACATTTAAAGCTCTTTTCAATCCTCCCACCCCAAACCCTCCGTCCACTATCAGTGCCCAGGATCTTGCTTCCTATTTCAAGGACAAGATTGATAAGATCAGACTAGAATTGGTATCCTCTTCCTCGACAAGCAATTGGTTCAATTCCTTCCCACCAGCCTCTGACACCCTCTCTTCATTTGACCCCACAAATGAAGAGGACATTTCTACTCTCTTCTTATCCTCCTACTCTACCTCCTGTCCTCTTGATCCTATTCCCTCGCAAATTGGTAGATCCCTGTCTCCTGTGCTCATCTCACCTCTAACTAAAATCTGTAATCAATCGTTCTCTACTGGCATCTTTCCGTCACTATACAAGCACGCAGTGATTACTCCTATTCTAAAAAAACAAGATTCCGACCCAAACTCTCTCTCAAATTACTGTCCCATCTCTCAGCTGCTGTGCCCCTCCAAGCTTCTAGAGAGACTTGCCTACACTCGCCTCACACGCTTCCTTTCCGCAAACAACCTGTTGGATCCTCTTCAGTCTGGCTTTTGTTCTCAACACTCCACAGAGACTGCGTTGATTAAGGTTGTCAATGATCTGATCACTGCTAAAACTAAACGCCATTACTCTCCTAATTCTCCTGGATCTCTTGGCTGCATTTGACACCGTTGACCACTCTCTTCTCATACAAACGTTGCAATCCCTAGGTCTTCAAGACACTGTTCTATGCTGGTTCTCATCCTACCTTTCTAATCGCTCTTTCACTGTTAATTTCTCTGGGGCCACCTCTGCTCCGCTTCCCCTATCAGTTGGAGACCGCAAGTCTCAGTGCTAGGTCCTCTGCTGTTCTCTATCTATACCGCTTCTCTTGGAAATCTAATAAGCTCCTATGACTATTGTAATATTACCAAAAAACAGACACATTTTAAAGCATTGGCTATCTGGTCAGTTTGCTAAGTGTAACAACCCTCATAACTTAAATATCACCCTCAGAATCACCCTGGCGTGTAATTTTCTACTATTGACTGTCCACCAAAGTAAACTATTTATGTTATACAGGTGGGATTTTCGTACAATGTCAACTTACATATCTTAAAAATGTACATTATCCTAGCTTATTGGGGGGCAACGATCAGCAGTTAGCCACTCATTCCTTGAGATGATCCTGGTTCTTAGATGGGTGAAGGGCAACCATGGCCTGAGGAACTGATATTTAAATGTGTCTGATAAAATTTACTCATGGAAATCGCTGTGTCTTTCAGAATGTGAACACAAAAATATACTTTTCATATCTGCTAAAAAAATGTGTTTGCTATATAGTCCTAAGACATATAGTGAGTCAAAAATAGCAAATTTAGACTGAAATATAATTTTTGGACATACCGGTTTCTTCCAGAGTCTCGGAATCCTTTGGCAAAGGGGTTTCGGTCAATCTTTAGCCTTGTAATCTGAAAGGAAACGTGCACTATGACTCATTCATAAAATGAAGCCCATTGAAATTAATAAGGAAAATATGCCTCATTCTGTGTATATTAGTTCAGATACTCACCTGCTGGTTCTGATAGGCAGTCACGGTTGTGAACACAGTTTCTGGGAAGTTGAAGGTCTTCACACCTTCTCCTGCTGGCACAGGCTTGGTGGGGGATAGCTCACTACTGAAGTCCTTGCGAATGACATGAACACGGGGCTGGTACTTGTGCATAGAGTGCAGGATTATCTGTAACCACATACACGGGTCATAGTGTTATTCCCTGTATCCAAACACAGACCAGTGAATGATTAAGAAGCACGCAGTTTATTTACTGCAAAATGTTAGCAATTATATATGAATGACGCTATACTGAAAGCAGAGACATTGATTGGCTGCTTGTCATTATGGGGAAGATGCAGAGTTCATTAAAAAAAATATGGAGGTGGCAGAATTTTAGATTTCTGCATATCTGCTATATCTGCTAATATGTAACCTAATTTAAATGGGAAAGAGCTAAAATCAGCCTTAGACAGTAACAGCATTAAAACCTTCAGTTAATTGTCCCCTATTAAAAACAGCTCTGTAAGAGGTATGCATTTCCACTCTGTACTGTATTTACACCAAGTCAATACACAGATCTTTATTATACAGCACATAACATGGCATATTAGATCACTATTTGTGTGAAATGTGCAGTGAAAGAAGTTATCTCTCATTTGCTTTTAATTCCAGTACTTAACCTTGTTATAATTCACTCCAAACCAGTCACAACACCGAGTAGAACTTACATGTCCCTGGTCATCCAGCTCATTGTTGGTGAGTTTCAGTTTGTCAAAACTGACCACTTGCCTCATCCAGGTATCCCCAGATGCCAGAGAGTCTGGATGAACGTAGACTCGGGGAGGAACTGGGGAGTCAGCATTTCCAGCCACCATCCATTTGGAGCTGTGATAGACATACCTGTAACAGAGGAGACACTTTATAACTATGAAACTACATCTGGCAACATGGAGCAATTTGAGTCTCAAAACATCAGGTTTTGATCAGCTAGATTAAAACTCGACAAATGGCTGTTACTGCAATACCAATAGCAAATATATTTAAAATCAGTGAAATACATCAAGAATTAGGGGCTAGATAAAGATTGAGCTCAATATTTGTCTTCACCCTCTTGTGTACTTTATGTTAAGGATTAACATACTGTTATGATCATTATGATTCTCTAATGAAGCGGCATGCGGACGGCACTTGGAGTAAGCTGTACACTGGCTCAGCTCTTAGCCCAAGCTCCCACTTTTCTTTATTTTCACAAATATAACGCTTGGATATTTCTGAATACTGTTGGAAATGTCACAGCAGTGCTTAGGATCGACTTCTTACCGAAAAACAAGGATGTTTTAGCATCTACAGAACTACCATCTCTGTCCAGCTGTGGGACCCACAGAGCTCAACTGTTATTGCTGTTTCAAAATTTGTTCAGCTACTCACTGAGCTCAGTTGTGATTGCTGTTACTATCTCTGTTTGACTGCTGGACCCTCCGCACCCAACTGTAAGCATCCTCCTGGACCTCGTCATGTCAGAGCAGCAGAAACCCCATTAACCCCAGCCAGGGGTTGGTAAAGTATTCTTCACCTCTTCCATTGCCCCACACAATTTGGATCAATTGTTCCTTTCTACTCTCTCATTACCTACCGTTACTAATACACATTCATTCACATCTCTCCATCATGCACCTACTCAAATTACAGTCTCTCCTATTTACTGCAACCATACTTCTCTCCAAATTCCTTTCCTTTCTCCATCATCCTATTCCTCTCTCCCCGATTATGATTTCCCCTTCACTACTTCCCTCCTCGCTAGTCTGTACACATGAACTGTTTTGTCTCCTACACACACCACACTCGCATAAACAGAAATAAACCTCACACCCACAAATCCTTCTCGCATGTCCACTTTCACACCCTGCTCCTTCTCATAGCTGCTGGTGATATCTCGCCTAACCCTGGGCCCCGCACAATCCCCATTATCTGCTCACGCTCCTCGCTGCACCACAAACCTTTCTATTCATCCTTTACTTCCAATCCCATCAACCTTATCCACATATCCCCACTACACTCTCTTCCCTTCTCCTGTGCAGTAGGGAACGCGAGATCTGTTTGTAACAAACTTACATCCATCCATGATCTAATAATTTCTAAATCCCTCAACCTCCTTGCCATTACAGAAACCTGGCTCACCTCCTCTGACACTACATCCTCTGCAGCTCTCTCCTATGGGGGACTCTCCCTCTACCACACTCCCAGACCCGGACACAGACAAGGTGGTGGAGTAGGCATTCTACTCTCTCCAAGCTGCACCTTCCCAGTCATACCTTCTGAACCCTCCCTCTCATTCTCTTCCTTTGAAGTCCACACTATCTGTCTATTTTATCCTCTCCACCTTCGTGTTGCTGTCATTTATCGCCCCCCAGGTCCAGTTTCCGAATTCCTTGACAACTTTGCAGCCTAGTTCACTTATTTCCTATCCTTTGACCTGCCTACACTCATACTAGGTGATTTCAACATTCCCATTGATAATCCCACTGTCTCTTATGCCACTAAACTTCTTTCACTTATCTTCTCCTTTGGTCTCTCCCAATGGACCTCATCTCCAACCCACTGTGATGGGCACTCCTTTGACATTGTCTTCTCCCGCTACTGCGCCATCTCTAATTTGTCCAATTTAGCCTTCTCATTCTCCGACCACAACCTCCTTTCCTTCAGCCTCACCTTTCCTCATGCCCTTTTCCCTGCACCCAAATACACACGTACACAACGAAACCTAAGTACTCTTAACCCAAGCCACTTCTCATTTTCACTAAAACAATTATTTTCTCCAATGACTGCATTTTCGTGTTCTAATTAGGCTGCCTCTTTCTATAACAAAACACTCACTTCAGTCATAGACAATGCAGCTCCAGCTACTACATATAGTCTCCGACAATCCAAACCCCAGCTATGGCACAACAAACAGACCCGCAACATGCAAAAGTGCTCCCGCACTGCAAAGCGCCACTGGAGGAAATCTCGTTCCTATCCCGATTTCCTCCACTATAAATTCATCTTTTCATCTTACAGGACTGCCCTTTCAATTGCCAAACAAACATTCTTCAACTCTCTACTATCCACCCAGTCTTCTAACCCACGTCGTCTCTTTGCCACCTTCAACTCACTTGTCTGCACCTCCTCTTCCTTCCTCCCTCACTGCCCATGATTTTGCCACCTATTTCAAAGACAGAATTGACACCATTCAACAAGATATTACCTCTTGCCACTTTTCACTCACTCTACCCACCTTTGCCTACACTCCCCAATCCACCCTTAATTCATTCTCTCCAGTAACTGAAGATGAAGTCTCTGCACTCATCTTACCATCTCACCCTACAACCTGTCCACTCGACCCTATTCCCTCCCAACTACTCCGCTCACTCTACTCCACTGCATGCCGACCTCTAACTTACCTCTTAAACCTGTCTTTCTCCACTGGCACATTTCCATTCTCCTTTAAACATGCGCTTATCTCATCTATTCTAAAGAAACCATCTCTCGATGCAACCTCTCTCTCCAACTACCGCCCTATTTCTCTCCTCCCCTTTGCCTCCAGACTACTTGAGCAATTAGTGCACAAACGTCTGTCTCACTTTCTCTCCTCTCATTCCATTCTTGACTCTGCAATCAGGCTTCTGCCCCAACATTCTACTGATACTGCTCTCACAAAAGTGACCAATGACCTACTTAATGCAAAATCTAATGGTAATTTCTCCATACTCATTCTCCTGGACCTCTCTGCTGCTTTTGATACTGTATATCACCCTCTTCTACACACCCTTCACTCCATTGGCCTTCGTGACACAGTCCTTTCCTGGTTCACTTCCTACCTGTCGAACTGCTCCTTTAGGTGTTTCTACCTCTGGCACATCCTCCCTTCGACTGCCACTATCTGTTGGGGTCCCACAAGGCTCTGTTCTTGGCCATTTACTTTTTTCATTGTACACCTCTTCTCTGGGGCACTAATTTGCTCATTCGGACTCCAATCCCACCTTTACGCTGAAGACACCCAAATCTATATCTCTTTCCCTGACCTCTCTCCTTCTATCCCAATGGTTCTTAACCTTGTTGGAGGTACTGAACCCCGCAAGTTTCATACGTGCATTCATCGAACCCTTCATAGTTGGAAAAATAAAGTGGGGTTTTTTTTCAATTCAAAACATAGATATATATTTTATTAGTGCACAAAATGAACCATGCATCAGTTGCACATGAAATCACTGTGTTCAAAGCACAAAACCAACAAAACATGAATGTCACACAAAAACATAACTCAATAAATATTTACTGCAAATCAATGTGACTTTTGCTGTTGCCTTTTAGAGACAAGTTCAGAAATGAGCGGCTTCCCCGTGGCAAGTGCCACTCTCATATCATTTTTGCAAAAAAGTCTCTTCCTTTTCTTCATTTTTATGTCTACCATCCTCGAATAAGAATGCTCGCAAAGATACGTTGTAACAAACGGTATGAGTATCTCAAGGGCTTTCTTAGCAATAATAGTGTAGGGTACAATTTGGTGACACCAAAACATTGAGAGCGTTGTTGTTCTGAAGAGTTGCTGTTGAACCTGGCTCTGCTGAAGTTCAATGATTTTGTCGAGGTTCTCATCATTGACATCTGCTGTCGCAACACTAAACGTGAATGGCTGTCTCACACATGCTGGATATGACTCTCTGGTGGGGAAGTATCCGTCAAGAGTCTTTACAAGCTCATCTAATAAGTGCATGGCAATTGCTTGCTTCATTTCCTCGGGTACAGAAATGTCTCCGATTCCAAACTCATCTTCGATCTTACTTACACAGTGACCCAGCAGGGGAAAGTTTGCAAAGTGTTCATCATTCTCTGTTCGTCGTTTCCATAAAGGTAGCTTTTTTTTAAAAAGCCTTCAGGTTTTCTTCCACTTCGATGATGTTGAGTCCACCCCCCTGCCTCTGTTGATTGAAATCATCGAAGATATCGGACATGTATGCCAAAATGAGAATGAACTCAGAATTTTTGAAGCAATCTGCATGGCAATGTTGGTGCTCTCGTAAAAATAGAGCTAATTCCACACGCATGGCAAAAACACAATTCAGAACCTTTCCCTGGGTTAACCACCGAATGTTAGAATGGTACAGAAGTACCTCGAATTCAGAACCCATTTTATTACACAGCTCTTTGAAGAAACGGTGCTTCAGAGCACTATTTTGCACATAGATAACACATTCCACTACAATTTTTAATACTTCTGCCAGTTTTGGAGGCAAGGTTTTTATTGCCAACGTATGCCTTTGCAGAACACAGTGCGTAACAATGATGTGAGGTGCAGAGACTTTCACCAGCGCACCAAAACCAGAGTTTCATCCCAGTATGGCTGGAGCTCCGTCCGAACAAATTGCAGAAACCATATCCCACGAAAGATCGTTGTCTCTGAAGAAGTCATCCACAAGTTTCTTCACGTCGGCTGCCTTAGTTGTTGTTGTAAGAGGCTTACAAAATTAAAAATATTCCTTTATCATGTTGTCTTTCACATAGCGCACAAATACAACAAGCTGACTTAGATTGGAAACATCAGTGGTCTTGTCGAGCTGGAGGCTGACTTTTGCTGGGCTTGAAATCAGATCTGCAACTACTTGAGCCAAGATGTCATTACTCATGTCATCTATTCTGCTGCTGATGGTGTCATTTGAAAGAGGAATTTGGGACAACTTATTTTCAGCAGCTTTTTCCAGCATGATATTCTCCATCTTTAACGCAGCTGGTTTTACGAGTATTTCACCAATGGTGTTTGGTTTTCCCTGCTTTGCGACCAGGTACGCAACTTCGCATGATGCTGTTAAGATCGGTTTGTCGATGAGTACAAAGCCGAAAACAGGTAGAGTGGCCCTTTCATCGAATCTGGCTCTCTTCACCTTGAATTCAGCGAGCGTAGTGTTCTTGTATTTCCCATCTACATGCAGCTTTAGGAAGTGTTCCCTTAGTTTTGCTAGTGTTAGATTAGAATTGCTCAACTTGGTGTTGCAAATCATCTGTTATACACGTGAACCCATATTGTACGTATTCGTCCGACCACTTTCTTATTTTGCTCGACATAGTTCGAAGGGATTGGAATATTAAAAAGGAAATAACAAATGACATACAATCACGACAGTCACAAGTCGACTACTGAGTGCACCAAGTTCCCTGCAGCACAGATATCAAGGCCAAGCGAGCAGCCAATGATGGCCATGCTGAGCATGACGTAACAATCATACAAGTGGGGTGAACGGCAGGGTTACCAGGTCTTGCCATGTATGGCATTTTTTGCCATTAATTACGCGAAAAAAATTAGAATATGCCATAAATATTCGTCAGTAGCCTTCAGTTTCTTAAGGTGAAACATTGAAAATGCCATAAAAGTGTTGTGTGAATGGCAAAAGTATATTAATGCACCTGGCAACCCTGGTGAACAGAATGGACACACAACTCTGCCGAACCCCTGAAAGTAACTCACCGAATCCCTGGGGTTCGATCGAACTCAGGTTAAGAACCACTGTTCTATACAATCTTGTGTAACCAACTGTTTTTCTGCTATCTCCACATGGATGGCTACCTAAAGCTCAACATGTCCAAAACAAAACTTATTATCTTCCCTCCAGCCAGAGTCACCACCTGTCCTCAAATCTCCTTCACTGTCAATAACACCACAATTTCCTCAGTCTCCCAAGCCCGCTGCCTTGGTGTCACACTTGATTCTGCCCTCTGCTTTATTCCTCACATCCAGACTCTCTCCCAGTCCTGTCAACTCCACCTTAAAAACATTCCCATAACATGCCCTTTTCTTACTCAACATGCTACAAAACTCATCCATTCTATCATCATCTCCCATCTTTACTATTGCAACCTCCTGCTGTCTGACACTTATGACACCCTTATATCCACACTTCAATTCATCCTAAATGCTGCTGCAAGACTGATCTTTCTCACTACTCCACATCTGCTGCACCTCTTTGCAAATCCCTACACTGGCTCCCTGTGTACTCCAGAATCAAATTCAAATTACTCACCCTTACCTACAAAGCCCTCAACAGCAACACCCCTGCATACATTTCAAATCTCATATCAAAATACTCTCCCTACCGCCCTCTTAGATCTACCTCTGACCTGCGCCTTGTCTTGTCTCTGATAACCACCTCTCACTCCCGCCTACAAGACTTCTCCCGTGTTGCTCCCCACTTATGGAATTCCCTATTACTCTCAATCAGACTTTCGGACAGCCTTCAAATCTTTACATGCTCTTTGAAACCCGTCTCTTTTCTAGAGGTGACCTTATCCTCGATCACATTATACACAATAATACACCCTGACAACGATTCCAATCTTCACTCTGAGCCACACACGCCCCTCTTGTTTCAGCTGTGACCTATTCCTTTTAGAATGTGAGCTCTGTAATGAGCAGAGTCCTCCATACTCTTTGTTTTCATGTCTCCATTCATTTTGTCTGCCTTGTCTGTTCTTGTTTTACGTATGTCCTGTTTAATGTATGTCCTTGTCTTCCCTACTGTAAGGCGCTGTGGAGCACTGTGACGCCTTACAAATCTACGATAATAATAATGATATTACAGTCACAAGACAGGTTTAATTCTGGGTACAATATACATTGATGGATTAAGTGAAATTTTCATATATTGAGTGCCCCCAACTGATACTTGATCAAATAATAAGTTACTTGATTGATAAAATACGCAGTTTGAATTCTGCAAAACCACAAGACAAATAAATATATTTTGGATCAGTTTTCTGATCTCTAACAAAGTCTTCCAGGTTTCTTCTCTCTCCTTGTTATATAAGGTGGTTCCTTACCTGTATCTTTTGTTGTCCACAGGTACAATGTCCATTGCTATATAATACTGTTGGTGAGGGTCCAAACCGGAGATCTTAACTCGCATGGCTGGAAACATTCGCCTGGAAACAACATGAAAGTAGTAATGAGGATAATCTAGTTACAGAATGGAAAAGATATAAGTGCAGTCTACACATCAGGATATCAGGGTGTACTACTAAATTGGAGTCATTTGTACATGGTTAGTAATCAGGATATTTTAGTTTTTGGCAGTGATTTATAACAATGCTGTCTCCATGTCTTGATATTGTAATTAATTTTCCTAGATGTGAACATACTATGCTGCTAGTGATTGGTTCTGGCTATATCTCAGGAGCAGAGTCCAGTGGGAACCTCATTTTCCATAAGGGCCCCCCTCAAGGAAGTGCTGGGTTTCACTGCAGGGAATACACAGACCACAGAACCTTCCTCACCAGGCAGCATCTGACTACAAAAGGCTGAAATGTTTGAGAAACATATCACAAGCTGGACTTAGGGTAACAAGGAAACAATCAGGGTCGAGAACAAGCCAGAAGGTCAGACAGAATAATGTACAACAAATGCTAATACAGCCTATTCCTTAATCTAAGAGGCTTAGAGAGAAGTCACAGGCGTGCACCTAAACACGCACTTACATATCTCAGGACGGCACTTTATATAATTATATAATAAGCAACTAGGAGAGCGTACCTGAAAAACGGTGACCACCAGATGCCTTATATTAGGTTGGAGAGAATGGGTGACATTAAGTTTTGTGACCAGAAGAGAAGCATGAGCATCAGACACTTTGACCCAAGAGTGCTCATCTGGGCCATATCTCTTTTTATCTAAATAAAGTAATTTGCTTAGGAAGATTTTATTACCAAGACTGTGATTGATTTTGAGTTCTTGCTAGTTGGCGTGTTGAAAAAGTTAAATGATTGAGGATAAGAAGTTTTAACAAGGATCTATGGAATACATTGGATATTTGTAGTGAAGAGGTCATTTGAGACAAAAGGAAACTTAGAATACACCAATGGAACACGAGGCAAATTTTGTAGAAGGTAGTTTTAATTTAATGTTCCTGGTAGAAAGATAGACTTTGTTTTCTTATCTTACTTGAGGGACAGGTCTGCAGTGTTTAACTGCAGGTCTTTATGGAATTAGCACTGTCAATAGCTTCAAAGATTTCGGACCAGATCAGTTATGGTGCCATTGGCGCCTGGGACTCCAGGAGAAGAAGGAAATGGATCTTAGAATTTTTTGATAAGTGCTGTAAACATTGAAGAAAGGTGTTTTGCTGGTGGAGTCATTAATGTTGTTATTGTGAGTAAACTCAATCACCTCTTGATGAATGCAGATATTGAATATCAAATATTGCGGCATAAATTAGGTAACTTTTTCTTTCTGGCTGTTGGATTGTAAATAATAGGTAGAAGAAAAATTAGTTTCTTGCATTCTTGCAGAAACCTCTACAGAACCTGGCCAAATAATTGTACGATGATCTAACAAGTAAACAAAAAACCTTCCATGATGAATATGTCAGCAAGGAGGGAAGGAAAGTGATTACTTGGAATAAGACGAGACATAAGAAGTCCTGCAGGAGAATGATGAGAGACCCTGTTTTAGGCATATACAGATCAATCCACAATGTAATCAAACACATGTTTTTGAAGATCTGGCCACAGTTCTCTTTGATTAAATAGTTTCCAAGGTTTTATTAATCCTTGGAGACCAATCACCGACCGATCATGTAGTGTGTATACACTCATGCTCACGATCTCCATAGACTTTACAGAGTCGTGTTCTTTTCAGCCGTTGCCGGCACTGAATGTCCCTGTGACTAAATGTAGAGAGCGCTGTAGAAGGAATAATTCATTTGTTCGTTCTGAGACAGAATGTTTTGTTTCAGAGTCACAGAAGCTAACAAAATTCGTTAGGACATGGATAGCTATAACAAGGCGGTTTTAATCAGTGTGACAAGAATGAATGAATAAATATTGTGCTGTCATTCCCTGAAGATGATGAGCACAGATCGGAAGATAAATTGTGTCAGTGTGTACGCCTGAATAGTCAGACTGATCGGACTTTCAGTCGTGGGTAATCATTTGAAATAAATTGTTGGTCGGAAAATTCTTCAGTGTGTACCTAGCCTAACTCTTTCCTACTTTTTTACACAATACTACTTCTACTCCAAAAGAGAACGCATCCGCTCTAAAACGAAAACATGAAAAAACAGAAGTGTCCACTAGTTGGAGCTTGATCATTTGTTGGTGAAAGCAATTTTGGGAGCAATTACTGAAGAACAGTTTTTACTAAATAACTGCTAAATAGTTGTCAAAGCCAAGAAATCTCTGGATGGCTTTAAACATACAGGATAAAGTCAATTCATGATAGCTGAAAGCTTGTCAGGATAAATTCAATGACCAGGAATGGAGATAATATATCCTAAAAATGGAACCTGTGATTCTTTCAATTAACATAGAGACCATTGTCTCGCAGGTGTTGAAGTACCGCTTTGTCATACTACCAATGAGTTGATAAATCTGAAGTGAAAATTAAAATATGCAATGATATAGATAACTGAAACTGTAATGAAATTGTTAAGTACTGTCAGTAAGTTATAAAGGTCAGAGGGCATTGCAAAATATACATAATGTCCACCCCTGGTTTTGAAAGTCATTTTCCATTCTCCTTCTATATGGATTAAATTATAAGATTCCTGTGAAATAGGTTTTGTGAAAACTGAATTTCCATAGAAGTGCTCAAAATGTTTGGATATCAGAGGAAGAGAACATTTTGATAAGGCCTCATTAGTCAATGCAGGGTCTGAGAGTATGGTCTTTATTCTCTCCTGAAAAAAGCCTGTATCAGCAGGAGAGGGGGATTTTATCATGAAACTTGGTAATAAATGCAGACTACCTGGCCCATAGGTGGAGAGGTACCAGGTGCAAGGGTGTTGGCACAATCATAAGGCCAATGGGGTAGCAGACTCTCGGCATTGAGCTTAGAAAATACAGAGTACTAAAATAATCAGTGGAGAGAGCCATTTGCAGAGACTCTTCAGTGGAAGGATGTAAAGGTTGTTGAGAGCCAAATAAATTTGTTTAGACATACTGATACGGTCTTCCTCTAAGTCCACAAAATGCTAATATACCTTACAGGACATTGTAATCAAATCATCAATAGATTCAGGGAAGTTCCATGATGCCAATTTATACTTGTGTGATTAGAAACACCTTGCAACAGCGACAACAAAAGCCTCATAATTTAAGCTGCAAGTCCAGAATCTCACAGCCCCATTGATGGTGCCTTGTCTGACACAAATGAGGCACGTTCAGATGAAACCCAGCCAAGTTCATTAAAGACTTTAGAAAATGGCGAGATAAAGTTAGAACATTTATATAATAGAAGGATCACTCTTTTTCTACAAGGTAAATACCAGGGCAAGGGCTGAACCGTATGATAATAGGAGATAATGAAAACTTCTGTATCTTTTTCATTTAGTAAGAAATTGCTCATGCAGTGTTCCAGGTGGAAAACGAAATCAAACAGCTCATGCTGCGTTTTCCAAAGTCCCTTGTCTAAGCAGCAGAGGTACAGGGACACTGGCATCAATGATACTAAAGCATGCGCATTATTAAGAGTGGTTTCCTCACATCTTATTCCACCTGGAAAACCTCAAGAACAATTTCTTACTAAATGCTCATTAACCGCTTATGTGAACATGACCTTTAAGTAAGTACTGGCAGTATTCTTAGTAATATATTCTACAATAAACAATGGGTTACATTAGCATAATAAATGAAGTCGAGAATCACTTTAAGTTGGTGTCAGTATAAATCAACTTTGTTTTATTTTTAGTGTTATAAATGTTTGGAGAACTGGCAGTGTGTATTGACACCATGAGACGAAAGGTCCAATTTATCAATGCGTGAAAAGATTTATTTTCATCGAAAACGGCAATGCCTTTACTGGCTCTGGTTTCCCAATACCTTTACATAAGAACGCCTGTTTAAAAAGTATAGCACTGATGCAATATTTTTTTGATGCACTGTAAGGTATTTTTTTATCACCGGGATAAGCAGCGATAAAAAAATCAGCCTTATCACTGGTGAAAAGGGCTTCTTGAGAAGTAGGCCTCTAATTGTGTTTTTTTCAAAGACACTCTATATGTAATCACAAGAGAAGAGAAAGAGGGAACACACAACTAAATACCAGTGTGCACACACTCTATAACATTCATACCCAGAAACAACATATGTGCATCATCTACCTGCTGCAAAATGCACCGCAAAGACTGTAAGTCTGAATACACAATACAGAGTTTTTAGACTATTATCGGGCCAGTTACACGATAAACAACCGTTCAGTTCAATATTGCATTAGTGTGTATACTGCAACAAAGAACACAAAGCACATTGTATCGCTTTATTTGATTTTTAAACTGAGCTAAAAATCTTGTTTGTTTAACTATGGAACAATGTCGTTCCAATCCTGCAGTGTGTACGCACTCAGGACCAGCAGTGACCATAGATCTCTATGGAACGTGCAGAGTCACCATCTTTTCAGCAGATGGTTATGACATGAAGAGCACAGATCTGAAGGTAAATTGTGTAAAACGTGTACATTGTGTACTCAGGAATCGGCAGCTGATCGGGACTTTCTTATGTTCCATTTGGTAAAATCGTTAAGGATATCACATCAGGAGAAATTTTGTATAGTGTGTACCCAGCCTAATTGAATGTATCGTGTTTACCTGTTAACTATACATTCCCTGTTGCGTTCGCTTTGGAGCCATTGGGTCTGAAAATCTGATCATAGGGTTCTACATACACATCATATGCAGACGAAGTTAATGTGGTTACACAAACATTGTTTTATTTTCTCTCTTGTTTCATGACCTCTGACCCAGACAGGTCGTAAAGCAGCCAGGCACCAAATGTTGCCTAATTGGTTTTTTCTTCCAGACATGTAGATTATCACCTTTCTGCATTTTGCTAGAAGTATCCCTTTATCCATTTCCCTTCTGACTCAGTGACAGCTGAGGACATTTATAAAACTTCACATAAACCAAAGGAAACATTTACATAAACTATTGCCAATACATTAACGTCCTATAACTGTAATTAATATTTAAAACATAAGACCTATGTTTAAAAAACTACTAATGTTGAGTTGGCTACATAATGGACATAATTTATGCGAAAATCAAATCCCGTATAAATAGTGTATTTACACCTGTAGCATAGCCGCCAGGTTTACGTCAGGGTCAGGTCCGGCGCTCCCATTAGGCAAGGTTAGGCACTTGCCTAGGGCGCCGGGCTCTGGAGGGCGCCTGGAGAACTGGAAATTAATTTTAAAACTGTGCGGCGACCGCTGACCATACCTGTCACGGCCGCCGCACAGCATGCAGATGCACGGGGGAGGGGGGAGAGGCTATTGCTCACCACCGCCGCCTCTCTGCTCCGTCTCCTCCCCTCCACTCACTAGTGTCAGTGAGTGGAGGGGAGGAGACGGAGCAGAGAGGCAGCGGTGGTGAGACAAGGTAAGAAAAGACGGGGTGAGGGGGGAGGAGGGCGCCGATTTTTGCGGGGGGGGGGGGGAGAGGGCGCCGATTTTGCCTAGGGCGCCATGGACCCTAGCACCGGCCCTGGTCAGGGTGACGTACACCCACATACAAGAAATGTCTGTTAACATTTGTTTTGATATAGAAAAACATATGTTTTGTAGGCTTGATATAATGCAGATATAATAGTAATTCTCGCGTACAAATAAAAGTAAAAACATTTTTTCATTTAAAATACTCCCACCAAATCCTTTAATATATGCAAGATCAATGCAGAAAGAGAAATTCACAGTCAGAAGTGGCTAGCTCATGCTGGCAGCCATGTTCATCATCAGGGTGTGTTTGCACCCAGAAAAGATACGGCTCCATGCTGGTCTGCCTTTGTGTGCCGCATTTGTGTGATCCTCCCCTTACTGTACTCTGCATACAGCGCGCCCTTTCCGTCCCACCACTCCAGTCGTAAGAAGGCACATCACAACTCTTTATGACTGCATATGCATGTCCCCTCAGTGGGCATACCCAGTGCAAATTTTCAAAATTTCCGCTACACAAACTGGCATAAGTTCAACTTAAAAGTATTGTTTGAGACCTTATCTCCACTCTGCAATTCATACAATGAGGTCTGTGACTTCTTTATGGTCTCCATTCCCCTCCTCACTTCAGAGTCACTGTCCCTGTCACATGCAGCCATGTCCTTACTGACACATCACTTGTCTCCTGATATACTCTGTGCTGCTGGGGACCCTGCTCCTTCCACTATATAACTCTCAGTCTGTGGCTTCCTGCTGCCTCCATTCCCCTCCTCACATCATATCACTGCCCCTGTCACATGCAGCCCTGTCCTCACTAACACATCACTCATCTCTTGATATACTAGCTCCAATGGGGCAGGGACTGATGTGAATGAGTTCTCTGTACAGCGCTGCAGAATTAGTGGCGCTATATAAATAAATGGTGATGATGATGATGATATACTCTGTGCTGCTGGGAGACCCTGCTTCTTCCACTATGTAACTCAGTCTGTAACTTCCTACTGCCTCCATTCCCCTCCTCACATTATGTTTCTGACCCTGTCACATGCAGCCCTGTCCTCACTAACACAATCATACTTGGACAGGTCACTGCCTCCCACATGATCAGCACAGTAATCCCCTGATATGCTCTGTGCTGCTGTGAACATTCTGATGACCTGAATAACCACAAGTTTGTCTAGCCCACTGGTGCTGGATACACCTTCCCCCACATGGAAATGGGAAGAAATTGTATAAATGAATTTTTCTCTTTGGTGTAGCACACTGATGTGTATTGTAAATGCAACAAATGTATGAAGGCAATGTCATTTTTGACGCAGCATTTTGGGTGAAACTGAAACAGGAAATCACATGTAAATTAACCTCTCTCCTTGGCTAGTTTCAGGTGAAAGTATCACCTTGACAACTGCATTCCTTTGCCAACAGGAAATGTCCTTATCCCTGTGTGAGTGGCTGTGCATTAGCAATAATAGGGAAACTGTCCCAATGATGAAACATGCAGATTTGGGAAACCAAGGAAACCGTAAATTTGTATTTACATCCAATCTTAGATAATACATGACTTCTTGTGGGTAGAGCTAAAGTAACAAAAAGAAGAGACAGAAAAATGGATTACTAGAGCACTCCTTATCCGATTGGAGTAATACACTATAAATGTCACATTACAGGATAACACCTGGGATTGAACCAGGGGCGGATCTAGAAAACTACTGTACCCAGGGCGATTTAGGCCCCGCCCCTTTCTAACATCTTAGGCTGCCGACGGCTGCACACTATGTGCAGGTCCGTCCAGCCGTGACAGGCAGGGACAGTGTGCTCCCCGGCCGCTCTGGTTGACACAATAAAATAATCTGGGTATTTGTATATTTGTTCATTGATTTATTGAGGTCCAAGTTATGAATAGTATAGGGTCAGAAATGCCTCAGAGGACCTGAATACATGCTGGCCATAGAGCAAATGTCTTATATAGCCCAAATGATATTAAACACATGGATTGTCATTAATGTATACGGAGAGAACCTCAGTATAAAGTTGCCTAACAATCAGACAGCAGCCGCTGCTATATGTAAAAAATAATGATAGGCAAGAAACGCCACTGATACTAATATGTAAGTATTTATACAGCAAAGATTTAGAATTCAGACAGCGTAAATCAATGTGGCTAGTATTGACAAATCTCGCCACTGGTTTATTCTATGCTCATGAGGTGCCGGTTAATTCACTAGCAGCACTATATATCCAGACATAAGCAGCGCTTCTAACGTTATTGTATGGAACATATCCTGCCAGATCTAAATAGGATTATTCCAATGAATGCAGCTTAATGCTAGCAGATAGTGACACTTATTGTTTAGTGCTCTTAGCGTGTCTATTAAATTGCCAGCAAACTTGTACCCAGATATAAATGGCGCTCATATCACAAATATGTAAAGACGTTACTGACCATTGGTAATTAGTCAGAGAGCGCTAGCGGTGTCGCCGGCTACCACTTCCGGGTATGACGTCAGTAGTGACGTCAATTACCCATAACCCCCCAACGTACGTTTCACTGTCTATAGCTTTATCAAGAGGAACCGATTGTAGACACAATACAGTGTCTATATAGACGGGGACAACCAATCATACATCCCGAAAATGATTGACATAAAAAGCAGCCAATGAATGATTTTAATGGCAATTTCTATTCAATATTCCACAATGATTATGTGAAAGTAGATCAAAAATATGGTAAGTATCAGGAAAAAAGTATAGGATATCATTGAGAAATAGATGGATACATTAAAGTATAACTATTGACTGGTTGAACAGCATCTTAAATAAAAAGAAAATAAATATTAATTATTGCCATGTCTTTTTTTTAATATATAATTCTCAAAAAAAAAAAAATGATATACTCTTAAATAAAACCAGAGATGCCAGTGCACTGTCATTCATAAATTTAATGACACCCCAAAAATTAGAGCTACTGTCAAATGCTAAACATTAATATGTAATACCCTCTGTTGTAAGCTATCCCATTTGCAAGAGGGAGGTCTGCCCTCGTGCCTGATCAGGGAACAAATGAAATGCACATCAGCATAGCAATTTAAATTCATGGCAGGGGTGGAGACAGGTTTTGACTCTATATAAAGAGCACATGTTGCTGAATTCTTTATTCTTACATTGTATCGGGGTGTATTATCAGTATAACATTTTCAATAAAAAAAAAACCCCTACAATATACCGATGTGTAACAGCCCTTATAAGGACTATTTATGAGCAATATACATTGCTCTTATTACAAGATCCTGCATAATGCCTATTACTTCCTGTATCCACTGACCAATAACTCATGTTTATTACTTATATTATAAGCTGATTGATTATTTTTGCCCATCAGAGTAGAAAATGCAGGTGAGTGAGTTTGGGGATTTATATACACTACTGAGGTTGTAGTACACAGCTTTAAGAGGCTTTTTTTTTTCTTTTATCCAAGTCAACTAAACAAAATTAACATTTTGTTTTGGGTGGATTTATTTTTCAAACACAAAGTATTTTGCTAGATATTAAATATGGATTCTGTACAGTGAGCCATAACTCAATGAGGTCAACTGTCCTTGTAAGACGTGATTGTTAATGACATCCACGTTGAATGGTAGCGGACCTCTTTATTAAGTTGGTAAAGCATTTTATTCTGGGATTGTGTGATCATCAAGATGAACAAAATTATCTTGACTGGAATCCACCAAAAGCTGCTCCATCTGTTGCCCCCATTCTGCTCACCTGCCTGCCTTGGTGATGATCATCTCTGTGCCGATGTCATGGAATCTCTTCCAGAGGTCCGCACACTGCAGTTCCACTTGGATCTCATCCATGGAAGATGCAGACAAAGGCTGAGGGTCAGGGACTCGAGAGGGAGCCAGGTCTGGACATGATTCATAAGAGCAGGATGTTCTCTCAGCCAAGACCTCTGTGTCAGAGCTGGTGCTGTGCTCAGAATCTGCAGGCAAAGGAAGGATACAGGACACAGTGAGATACAGGAGACAGTGACAGCCATAATTCATGTTTTCTGTCTATCTTCCCAAACCAATAAATTACCTCACAAGAGACTAATTACGTTGCATTAACAAACACATTTCCCCACTAGTCCCAATTTTGAAGGAACAGTCTTGTGATTAGGGGACCTGATTTGCTACGTGGTCTGTGCAGATAGGGACTTGGGGGGGGTGAGAGGCCTAAAAGTGTCCCAATTTTCAGTTTGATCATTTTGAGAAGTATGTGATTGGTTGAGCTGCCATCAAAGTATAGCAACCAATCAGACGCTTGTTTTCATTGTCAAACTTGTACTAGGCTGATAAAAGCAAATGTACGATTGCTGTGGTCTTTCTGCTGATTTGCACCTTAAAACAATGGTAATAAATAGCTGTGATGCATCTGTAGCTGTATTATATAAATTTTATTTTGTCTGAAGTTGTCCCTTGTGGTTGAGTTCTGGAAGGTCAGAAACAGGGTGAGTTGCTCCCACACAGTAATAACACTCAGTCTCCAGCTTTGTGGCGTATCTGTCTTGTATGACTGAACAGATGTAACAGGAGATAAGCGCAGTGATGGGGTATACTGTATAAACCTTGCTCCATTACTTCGCCAGGCTTAGAGATCCCCTATTCCATGTGCCCTCTGCCCATGCTCTCCTCAGATTTGTAAACAACCTACTGGTCACTTCGTGTCATTTCACTTATTATCTCAGTTACCAGAGTTCTGAAATTGTTTTATTTTAATATAGAGATTTCCCTATGTGCTATACTCAGTCATGTGTTTATTATTTTCATTACTATTTGTGAAATGTATCAGGTGAGAAATTAAGTTTATTTCCTGAATACAAACAAAGGGATTTAGAGCCAAGCAGGAGAAAGAAACATTGTATAACATGCACCACAGAAGGACATTTGAGAACCTATTTTTAAAGAAACGACATAATCTGTAGATGAAGCTGCACCTACACACTGACATGACTCCTGCACATTGCACACTGCGGCAACTTTCTAAACTCAACTCTCCACTAGATGGTAAGCTGCATTCCTCCCAAAATAGGAGACTTCTTTATCTTATGCTCTACACCCCAGTCTCATTACCAGTGTTATCATACAGTTATATACCTCCCAAAATTTCCAACTGGAAAATCAAGACTAAATCGGTCATGCCCTCATCTGCTCAAATCCCACCCCAATCCAGCTATGCTACTCCCATTGCTCTGATGTTCACATCCTTTTCCATCAGACCACAGCCCTTTTAGCCACTAGTACTCAGTACTGTTGGAAGTTTTGGAGTTATTGTTTATTCTCATACTGGTTGTCTTTTCTTTAAGGCTTTGGTGGATAAAGCTGAATGAGGATTCTGGAACTATAGCCATATTGCAGGCTTAAACATAAACTATAGCCTGAAAACACAACACAAAATGACACCTCAATGTGCACCCAGATGCAGTACAACAGTGTATCATTTCAGATCAGGGGCAGACCTAGATGTTTAGGGGGGCGATTTAGCATAGTCATGCCCCCTCCATTGTAATTGGCTGGTCCCAGTTGGCCCATCCCCTTTGATCTGCACTTTAAACGGTTCGCTTGTGCTGCTAGGGGGAGGGGGCGATTGCCCCAAGCGCCCCTTCCCCCCAATTTCTTAAATTGAGGGTTCAAAATAATTTTTTATGGAATTTTTATCAGTGATCAACACAAAATAATATGTAATGTAAAATCAATTCTGTAATTGGAGCAGCACGGTGGCTTAGGGGTTAGCACTTCTACATGGAGTTTGTATGTTCTCCCCTTGTTTGCGTGAGCTTCTTCCAGGTGCTCCGGTTTCCTCCCGCACAAAAAACATACTAGTAGGTTAATTGGCTGCTACCAAATTGACCCTAATGTGTGTATGTTAGGGAATTTAGACTGTAAGCTCCAATGGGGCAGGGACTGATGTGAGTGAGGTCTCTGTACAGCGCTGCAAAATTAGTGGCGCTATATAAATAAATGATGATGATGTAATCATAAATGAAAAACAATGCTTGGAGTCTACCTACAGATACTTACAGTGTTTCAATTAATTTAAAAATAAATACACCTGTCAGTGAAAGGTCCCACACTAGGTTAGTGCATTTGCAAATGAGCTTTATATTGAATCATGTACATTAGTTTTCAAATATTTGAAAATGTGCTTTTCTTTCTTTGTGTCATTTGTGAATCACAATACCAGGCTCAATGGTAGAATACTATTTAAATATGTTGATTAGATTTCCTAAGGCTAGGTACGCACTACAGAAAATTTCCCCCAATGTGATATCATTAACGATTCTACCAATGACTGAAAGTCCCGATCAGCAGCCGATTCATGTGTACACACTATACATGTTGTACATGATTTGCCTTCAGATCTGTGCATTTCATCTGTCACAACCATCGGCTGAAAAGATTGTGACTCTGTAAACTATGGAGATCTGGTCGTCAGTGCATACACACTGCAGAACTGGAACTACATAATTCCATAGTTGAACAAGATTTTTAGTCTGTTTATCAAATCAAACGATACATTGTGCTTTGAAACAATAAAAGTTGATCATTGGAGCGTAAACATTAAGGCTAGGTTCATACTGAAGAATTTTTCGATCAATCTGTTATCTACAAGGATTGTACCTGCAACTGAAGGCCCGATCACTCGTTGATTCATGTGTACACACTAGACAGATTTACCTTCCAATCTGTGCTCTTCATCTGGTCCTATAGTTGTTTACAGAATGACAGCACAATATGCATTCATTCATTTATTCCTGTCACACTGATTAACTGCCTTGTTATAGCTTATTATAGCTATCCACATGTCATAACGAACTTCGTTAAATTCTGAGACTCTGAAACGAAATATTCAGTCTCAGAACGAACAAATTTACTATTCCATCTACAGCACTTTCTACATTTAGTCACCAGGACATTGTCAAAGTCGTATAATTGGATGAACGAAAGTATATTGGTTTAATATTGGTTTGCCGTGCGTATTGCGAAGCGTACGCCACGTGTTACGTGACGTGGTGCGTTCGCATGGTAAAATACGCACGCACACACTCGCATTACAACAGTTAGTTATTTATATAATTTCATATTGGTTCTGTTACACTGTAATTCAGGAGCAGATAGTATTCGGTTTATTATTAGTCTATATATATATATATATATATATATATATATATATATATATATATATACGTATATGTTGATTATATGTACATTGTAGTGTTATTAAAGGTTTAGGTAATAGGAAAGGTGTCATGCCTGATATCATATTGAAGCCCTAATCATCAGCAGCTGTCCGGTGCAGTCGGCGAAGAGATCGCACATTGCATACTTTAGTTATTGATATTAGAGAGTAAAACCTTTGTATGATACTGGCTATGAAAAGGAGCAGAACCCCTGGAGAGAAGACCCCCACCTTTGGATTGCTTAGATTGAATCAACCTATTACCTGTCTGGCCTGGACCCACCCAACGTCTGGACCTATAGAAACAATCTACGTCATCTCTATTGTTCACAATGAAACACTGACTGTATATATATTAGTTGCATCTCACTGGGGCCTCAGTCAACTCTGACACAATATTCTATACAGAATATTGTCCATCGGGTCCGGTGGGTGCGCAGCGTGCGCAAGCGATTGCATTTGGTATGTACTTATCTTTTGGTATTGGCTGTGCTGTACTGTACTTTATCATGATATAATAATGTATTGAATTGTTGACTATTTACATCTGTTAAAAATAAATCACTTTGTGCTTTGGACACACATACAATTGATTGGGCAATGCTTATTTTAAAACGATAAAATTTACTTTAATAATTTGGGGGCTCGTGAGTTAGGAATTACGTTACCGGCAGGTATGCAACGCTTACGATATTCGGTTCCTCAACAAAGGGTGGATGGACGGACGCGTCGCATAAAGCAGGAAAGAACGCAATGCGTCTAATACCTGTGGTTCACTGTGTGTTGCGAAACCGAATGTCCGTTGTTGCATAGACTGAAGGAACGCTAATTAGAATCTAGGGACAAGAAAGAAAAATGTTTCTTTTTATTGTCGTTTTATGTTTTAAAAGTGTATTGCATTGCTGTGCGTATGTGTAGTTCCTGCTGTGCGTACGCGAACTTCCGGTAGATTTGCCACGTGGTTGAACAATAGTTTTGATAGTTGTTATATGCATACTGTAAGCACTTGGTAAAGTCTCTGAAAAGATAGTGCCATTGTTTGGGAAAGTTATTTTCTGTACAGAAAACAAAGGTTATGTGTGTGTATGTGAATGAATACATAAAGGAAAAAGTATACTGGTAATTATAGGCAACTATAGGTTTTCGCACGTGCACCCAATACTAATCACGACATTCACTGATAAAGGGTATTGTTTGCTGGAAAGGACAGAGCATGGCAGTGTTATCTGTGGTCCGCATAATGAATCATTGAGCTGTGCAAATCGACCGCATGGCAAGGCCGTGATTGAGTATTGGGAGGGCAGTGTGGTACTATTTGAAAATTGATAGCGCTTTAGTTCAGGTGTGTCTGACGGGGCATGTTAAAAAAAGGTGACCTGACAACAAAGGTTCTGTTTTAGGGCTGAGCAGGATATAAAGAAACCTTTGTGTGAGTGGTGTTCTGTTCTAACAAAGAGCAGGTGATAAAGAGACACCACAGAGTATACTTGGCAGGTATACTCAAAGCGAAAATAACAGGTTTTCGCGGCATTCCCAAATATTAATCGCAAAGCTTACCGATAGTTAGTATCCGTAAGCGGTGCGATCGGACCGCATGGTTGATTTAGTGCAGCCGTGATTGCGACTTGGGAGATGTGGGAGGAAATACGCTGCAACCACTGATATTCTTGATTGATATCTGGTGCTGACAGTGGTAAAGTACTCAAACTAGGAAGGGCATTGATATCTTAAGGGGACGTGCCTGTTGAAAACGTCCATGAATAAAAAAAAAAAATCTCTAGTAAGTTCTGTTTGAAAGGAGAACAGGTAAAAGTCTTTTTGCGTAGCGTTGAGAAATAGGTTGTTTTCACAATGGATACGAAGCAAACGTTAGAGATAGTTCATGTTGTGCTGCCTAATGAATGGCCGGTTGGTTCGGCAAAATATGTTATGTATAATAAATACGGTGCGTATGCTACGGCATACTGCGACAAATGGGTCAAGATGACCCGGGAGTGTGTGAAACCTTTCCCAAACATAGGTACTCTTGACTCAGAGGTGTTAAATAATGTTAGAGATAAAGTGCGGTTGATTAAATCAACAAAAACGAGAATTGAACATGATGACTGTTTAAAATTGTGGCAAATGGAAGGTAACACGTGGCAGAGCAGCGAACGCACAGCGGAAGTGAGTGTAAGGAAAAACACGTGTTCAGCGGAAGTAAGCGTACCGGAAACAAGCATTCTGGAAGTGTGCGTTGCAAAGCGTGGCGAACTGAGCGCAAACACGCCCCCGATAAATTCGGTTGGGGCGGGAAGTACAGCCAATACCAAAAATGTAAAAATGGTAACTAGTAACTTGTATGGTGTTTTAAGTAATGTTAAAAGTAATGTTTCAGGACAAAGAAGAGGAACGGTCCCACCAGCAGGGGCAGCTGCTGAAAGTGGTGAGAATAATGAAAAGGTTAACACAGGGGGAGACATTCATTGTACTGCAACAGCAATTCCAGCAACTAGGTCAGAACAAAGTGATTTGGTAGGCTTATATCCCATCCGCAGAACAGCAGTTCCCAATGGGAAAGCGGACAGAGATGGTGTAGTTCCCATGAAACAAGTAGCAGTGTATTCTCCATGGACTAAGACGGAACTATTTACAATTATGTCTGATTTCCCTGATCCTAGAAAAGATTTGGCCAAGTGTCAGAAATTTATTAGACATTTAGGTAATGCACATGAACCTACTAATAAAGATTGGCGAGTGCTGTTTAGAGCTTGTCTTCCTCTCGATACTGATATACAGAAGTTCATTGAGGGTTGTAATTTGGAGAAGGATAAACCCTTAACTGAGGATAACAATCAGCATAATATTAGATGTATAATCAAAGAGTTGGCCGTATATTTTCCAGTGACTGTGGAATGGGGCAAAATATGCAACATCAAACAAAAAGGTAATGAGAATACAACTGATTATTTTTCAAGGGCGCTAGCGGGCATTATTAAGTACACAGGAATATGGGATATAATGGTAAATCCACATTACAGGGAGGTAACTGTTGCAGTACTAATGGACGGCCTCCGGGAGGATCTAAGGACCTGGATACAAACCTCTTTTCCTAATTGGAGAGGTCGCACGGTAACTGATATTAGAGAGCATGCTATAGAACATGATAAAAATATATGTAAAAAGGAAAAAGCACAGAGTGATAGGTTAATGATGTTGAGTATCCAGGCATTAGAAAAACTACATCCGCAACCTCAGAATTATAAAAACCACTATAAGGGACGAAAGAAACAGAAATCTTTGAAGTGTTTTAACTGTCTTAAAAAGGGACATTTGAGGAAAGATTGCAAAGAAAATATTAGAGCCAAGGCTAAGAAAATGGGACACGAAGCAAAGAGACTTGGCCCACCTAAGGGGGAATCACATAGACACCCACAGAGACGGCACACACAAGTCTCGGAGACTTCTCAACAGTTTCCTGTGCACCTCATAGCAGCCAATGCCTTGGGGGAGAACCATAGTCAACCCTGGAGGTTAGGTCAGACCTGTAGTCCTACAAACAGGTGGGGTTTAAACTGTGGTAAGTAGTAGTGTACAAGAAACTGATTTCTAAAAGGTAACCTTGGTTGATTTTGTTTGTTCATTTATGTTGTGAAATGTTTGTTGTCCTAAATTGCTAGCCGACGGCAAAGAATAGAAATGTTTGTTTTGTTTGCTGTTTTAAGATAACTATCTTGTTTTTCTTTTCACAGATAGAGGGGACACAAAAGAAGTATAGACAAGTGTTTAAAAGGGGTGAGATAGAGAAATAGAAGAATTACTCTTGAAAGACTAATTAACAGTAGACAATTGGAACACTCTTTTGTTTTAGGCTGCAGTGACTCATGATAATTTGTTTGGCTGAGAATCATTATCCAACAATGAAGTATGTATATACTTTGCTCCAAAATATCGTTTTATGTATTTCAGAGAAAATATGAGTCACTAAGAGTACATTTTTACATTTCTCTATTATAAGTTAGAAAAGTCCGTTGAAAAGGTATGTAGTCAATGAGATACCGAGTTCTTAACGAACAAATGACGGACGACACTGGATTGCACTGTTAAGAACACCTAGTCAAGTATGGGGAGGGGTCATAGTTAGCAAATAGCTAAGGGGAACAGTGGAATGAATACAGCCATTTCCCCATAGAGTCAGAGTCCAATCCAGCTGTCATTTTGTTGTAAAAATCTCCCTTTTTACATGTATGTTTGTATTCAAACCTTTGTATTCCCATCATTCATTGCTTTCCTATTTCTCATTCTTTACACAAACGCTACTCTCTCTCTCTCTCTCTCTCTCTCTCCCTCCCTCTCTCTCTCTCTACTTCTCTCTCTCCCGCTACCTCTCTCTCTCTCTGGCTCTCTCTCTCTCTACCTCTCTCTCTCTCTTTCCCTCTCTCTGCTCTGGTAGAGATAAAATTAGACAGTCTCAACAATGGGGCTAAAACATATTTTATGTTTTTACATAAGACAAATTCAGAGATACACACACTAGATTGATATGAGTTACAGAAACAGTCAGGGGTTTTGTTTTCATGTGTATAGAAACTGCTGATTTTTTTTTTAAGCAGAAAGGTTCTGTTGTGGAAATACGATTCATGTTTTATAGATTGCATATCTGTTTTGTTTTTTGTTTTGTTTTTTTGTTTTGGTTCGTGCCTCCTGTACAAAAATGTGCCTTTTTATGGATGCACAAAGGGTGGAGACAGGAGATTGCTAGAGGATAGGCATACAGATATGCATCTCTGTGTAGAACATTGGAGTAGGATTTTTACCACAAGATACGACATAATATGAAACCCTAGAAAATGTAGAATTTTCATGTTTTATAATTTTCACTGTTAGACAGGCATGTACTGGATACTGTTATATTTGAAGAAAGTGTTATAGAAAGAGACCTCTTTGCCTTTCCCACTTAGTCAAGTAGCTGAATATGAGGTACTGAGAATGACATGTGAGTTGGCAGAGGGAAAATCGATTGATATACATTGGTCTTTAGCATTTTTCTAGTCTAGAGGGCGATGTTGAGGTGACTGAGAAATCGTTTTATAGCAATACCAGCACATGATTAGGACACTACATAGAGGACTTTATACAGTGACACAGTTACCAACTGAAGTAGCTGCTAGTAAGGTCCACACTTACACGCACAACCATACAGGGCTGTCACACCAGGGAGAACATAGCTGTCAAATAGACAGCAGGGTTTTATGTGACAGCTAACAAATCTATGTTTTGTTTGTTTTTCGTTGTATTGTTTTAGTTTTAAGAAAGGTGAACACACACACACACGTGCACGCATACACATATTGGTTAATATAGGAAGATTTGTGTTACCTGAAGGATAAACTGTCTGGAAGGTGAAGAGATGTGGTGAGGAGTCTGGTGGACTCTGGAGAGATGGACAAGGTAGACTAATAGAGCCATCCCATATCCCTCCTGCTGATGGGTTTTCCTCCAGGTAAAACAAATGCACGTCATCCAATTACCACCATGCAGGATCCTCAAGTATACACAGGTGTACCAATGAAAAATGTCTGGGTAGAGGTGTATTGAAATGTGTCTAATGTATTACTGTATCATACTCAAAGCTTTTGTTATTCAATGTGATAGTCCTAGAGTTATAATAGATGATAGGGGTATTCATGTTATTGATAATAGATGTATAATGTATGAGTAGTGGTAACAAATCACATACTTTCAATTAGCCATAAACCAGTGTGAACATAAAGTAGTGGTACTCGGTAGAATGAATTGAATAGAATAAGAGTTGGAACTTGATTGAAGTGCCACTAGTCCTTTCCCGCTACCAAGAGATCACCCCTGGGCAGACTCCTAACCTGTCAGTTTTTAAAATGTTCTTGACCCCTCGTGAGATGAGATTGTAACTGGGAGGCTAGGTTAGACCTTGAGAGAAGGTAAATAGTGAGACAGCAACTGAGAACGTCCAAAACACTGTTTCCTGAAAGGTCACACTAACTGTCAGGATGTTGGATCAGGAGAGTAAGTTGTGGAGCAGAAATTTCTTAAGCTTAGGTTATTTGCCAGACAGGTACCAGGTGTAGGCTACCAGCCTCACGGCTTTAAGGGTAGCAGAGACACACTGGTGCCCATACCACCCACCGCAGAGGGGCCAACACTCAGAGAAGGGTCCAAGGGCACACATGAGTCTGTACTGGAAGGCCTCGAATGCAGTTAGTAGCACCTGAGCCAAAGGCTAAGACTGTTGTCCAGCATGAAGTTGTAGTTTTTCCTGTTTTGTGTTCTCTCATTTCACTCTCTTCTCAGGACGGTTAATTCTTTTGATTATTGGCAGGTGACAGAGACTGGTTCGGGTAATGATAAGGAGGTATTGGGGAGGAAGAAGTTAGTGGCATAATCAGTCCGGCCAATTACTCTATTCAATTCAGGAGTAAAGGAAAATTTGGAAACCTTGGAGCTTGGAGAAAGTGCGAGGGGCTATTGTCTGAGTAGCATTACGTCCGTAAGTACGGCGACCCCATAGTTAAAAAAAAAGAGACACACCCAGCAATGCCAGTCCAGTAATATCCGGACTCGAGCAGGCATCCTTGAGAATGATTATCATTCTTGGGAGGGTAAGGTTTTAGACCAAACAAAGTGCTGGGCGTGCTCACGCGTGCCTCAGTGATTATATCAAGTAGGATTAGTTCTCTTTCCACTAAATATTCTTGAGGTACCCGAACTAGGGGTGGGAGGTCACTAGGGGAAAAAGTAGGACACCTAGGTCCCTTAGTCTGAAGTCTCCCAATGCTTTACAAGCCGATCACTGTTAAATCTGAGTATTGAGAGACTGGGAAGAACGAGCAGACAATAGCCCGCCCACAAGTGTTGATGAAAAGAACTGGTGACATTATTAGATGTGTGTATATTAACGTAAGCTGAAGGAGATTGCATATGACATTATTGATAGACATAGGATGATGCTATTGATGAACATGAAGTGTTTAAATATATTCTGAGCTTAAAGACATGCGTTGGACAGAAGAACCTGTTAAACTTGAAGAACTGTAGTAGAGAATTCTGTATAGCTGATACACGTTCTACTGTACCATGTACCTTTCCAAATAATGTATTAAGTGTTTTATTGCACCCTTGAAGGGCATACAAAAGGTTATCTCCAAGCTCCAGAAGTGTACAGTTTATAGTAAAAGAAGAAGTCGTTTAGAGGATTAAGACTCTCTCTTATGATAACTTGTTTAGATCTACAAACAGCGTGGACATACACCAAGGGGGATTTGTTATGCATAACAATGAAACGTGGTACTGAGATCCTGCTTATAACATCTTTAAGGTGATAGTTTATTGTACTATCAAAGGGTGGACTGTCAAAGTCGTATAATTGGATGAACGAAAGTATATTGGTTTAATATTGGTTTGCCGTGCGTATTGCGAAGCGTACGCCACGTGTTACGTGACGTGGTGCGTTCGCATGGTAAAATACGCACGCACACACTCGCATTACAACAGTTAGTTATTTATATTATTTCATATTGGTTCTGTTACACTGTAATTCAGGAGCAGATAGTATTCGGTTTATTATTAGTCTATATATATATATATATATATATATATATATATATACGTATATGTTGATTATATGTACATTGTAGTGTTATTAAAGGTTTAGGTAATAGGAAAGGTGTCATGCCTGATATCATATTGAAGCCCTAATCATCAGCAGCTGTCCGGTGCAGTCGGCGAAGAGATCGCACATTGCATACTTTAGTTATTGATATTAGAGAGTAAAACCTTTGTATGATACTGGCTATGAAAAGGAGCAGAACCCCTGGAGAGAAGACCCCCACCTTTGGATTCCTTAGATTGAATCAACCTATTACCTGTCTGGCCTGGACCCACCCAACGTCTGGACCTATAGAAACAATCTACGTCATCTCTATTGTTCACAATGAAACACTGACTGTATATATATTAGTTGCATCTCACTGGGGCCTCAGTCAACTCTGACACAATATTCTATACAGAATATTGTCCATCGGGTCCGGTGGGTGCGCAGCGTGCGCAAGCGATTGCATTTGGTATGTACTTATCTTTTGGTATTGGCTGTGCTGTACTGTACTTTATCATGATATAATAATGTATTGAATTGTTGACTATTTACATCTGTTAAAAATAAATCACTTTGTGCTTTGGACACACATACAATTGATTGGGCAATGCTTATTTTAAAACGATAAAATTACTTTAATAACATGTTCATTGCCGGCATCGGCTGAAAAGATCATGACTCTGTACACTCTATGGAGATCGTCAGTGCATACACACTACATGATTGGAAGGTGATTGTAACGAGATTATTAAACAGTACGACCAACCAAATGAAACAACAATCGGCACTTTCGAACGACTGTTGTTCATTGTGTAAGTACAGTCATGGCCAAAAGTTTTGACAATGACACAAGTGTTGGTTTTCACAAAGTTTGCTGCTTCAGTGTTTTTAGACCTTTTTGTCAGATGTTGCTACGATATACTGAAGTAAAATTACAAGCATTTCATAAGTGTCAAAGGCTTTTATTGACAATGTTTATGCAAAGAGTCAATATTTGCAGTGTTGACCCTTCTTTTTGAAGATCTCTGCAATTCTCCCTGGCATGCTGTCAATCAACTTCTGGGCCACATACTGACTGATGGCCGCTCATTCTTGTCTAATCAATGTTTGAAGTTTGTCAGAATTTGTAGGTTTTTGTTTGTCCACCCACCTCTTGAGGATTAACCACAAGTTCTCAATGTGGTCTGCTGAGTTTCCTGGCCATGGACACAAAATTACAATGTTTTGATCCCCAAGCCACTTAGTTATCACTTTTGCCTTATGGCAAGGTGCTCCATCATGCTGGAAAAGGCATTGTTCATCACTAAACTGTTCTTGGATGGTTGGGAGAAGTTGCTCTTGCAGGATATTTTGGACCATTCTTTATTCATGGCTGTGTTCTTAGGCAAAATTGTAAGTGACCCCACTCTCTTGGCTGAGAAGCAACCCCACACATGAATGATCTCAGGATGCTTTACTGTTGGCATGACACAGGACTAATGGTAGTGCTCACCTTTAATTCTCCGGACAAGCATTTTTCCAGATGACCCAAACAATCTGGAAGGGGATTCATCAGAGAAAATTACTTTACCCCAGTACTCAGCAGTCTAATCCCTCTAACTTTTGCAGAATATCAGTCTGTCCCTGATGTTTTTCCTGGAGAGAAGTGGCTTCTTTGCTGGTCTTCTTGACACCAGGCCATCCTCCAAAAGTGTTTGCTTCACTGTGCGTGCAGATACACTCACACCTGCCTGCTGCCATTCCTGAGCAAGCTCTGCACTAGTGGTGCCCCGATCCCGCAGCAGAATCATCTTTAGGAGATGGTCCTGGTGCTCGCTGGACGTTTTTGGGCTCCCTGAAGCCTTATTCATAACTATTGAACCTCTCTCCTTAAAGTTCTTGATGATCCGATAAATGGTTGATTTAGGTGCAATCTTACTAGCAGCAATATTCTTTGCCTGTGAAGCCCTTTTTATGTAAAGCAATGATGGCTGCACGTGTTTTGTTGCAGGTAACCATGCTTAACAAAGGAAGAGCAATGATTTCAAGTACCACCCTCCATTTAAAGCTTCCAGCCTGTTATTCTAACTCAATCAGCATGGCAGAGTGATCTCCAGCCTTGTCCTCGTCAACACTCTCACCTGTGTTAACAAGAGAATCACTGACCTGATGTCAGCTGGTCCTTTTGTGGCAGGGCTGAAATGCAGTGGAAATGTTGTTTTTGGGATAAAATTCATTGTCATGGCAAAGAGGGACTTTGAAATTAATTGCAATTCATGTGGTCACTCTTCATGACATTCTGGAGTATATGCAAAAAAAACCGAGGCAGCAGATTTCTGAAAAATAATATTTGAGGCATTTTTAAAACTTTTGGTCATGACTGTATACACACTAAAGCGATATGTGGCAGAGAGGTCGTTTATCGGGTGATTAGCCCAATAATCGACTGAAAAAGCTCTAGTGTGTACCTAGCCTAATACGTTATCAGACCGAACAGTCACTCATCATGTGATTGGCCCCGTACTCGGGTGAAAAACCTGTAGTATGTACCCAGCCTTAGAATTCCTTTGTTTAGTAAAAGAAGCAATTAACTCACAAAGATTATTCAAAGCTATAAACAACATTTCTGGATGTAACCATCTCTGTGTATGTGACATCTGGAAGAGTTCAATTTAAGCCGGTCTTCCTCCGCTGGCATCGTGTGCTTAATCCTGCAAACAATTATATTGATGAGAGCTGATAAATAATTCCCTGCAGAGCCGCAAGAGTGTGGATTTCACAAACATCTAAGAAATGTCAAAGTATTAGTCTTCTTTACAGGTGCATCAGGACAGTGCATGCACATGAGTCAGCGTTATCCTATATATAGCGCCAACATGTTCTGCAGTGCTGTACAATCAGCTAACACTGCTCTGTGCCACATAGGACCTAACAATCTTTTGTACCTACCACAGGCACAACTCAGAGCTCATGTGGCCAGATGTCAAGTAGCTGCAAGTGTGTGTGTGTACCGTGAGAGGAAACCCTCATACAAATACGGGAAGAACATACAATCGTCATGCATATAGCATCTGCATATAAATAGATCATATATGAAACATGCAGGCACATGGTATGTTTTGTAATTAAGGAATACTGTGGTATACTTTAATTGCAAATAACAAAAGTAAAACAACAGTCCCTCACTTATAACCCTGTGACTTACAGTAAACTCTGTATTTAATTAATTAGGAGAAGTAGGTGAACACATTTTAGGGCATATAATTACATGAAAATAATAGTCGAATCATAATAAAGTGTATTTTATATTACTTTTATATTACTATAGTTGTTTCACCTTTTATAAAATAAAAAGTCCATATAAAAACATTACCAAAAGAAAACCAAATTTGTCATGAAAAAAACCCCAAAACATTATATTTTCACCCCGCACATTAAAAAGTTGTTCTAGTCACCAAAATACAAAATGCCCCAGGTGATAGGACAGCAATGTATAATATGCTCTATAAACCTCCTTTATCTCGACATATGAGACATGTGAGTATAAAAGTGAAGTGTTTCTGTTAATGTTTCCAACACAGTCCTCCCACTATCATGGGAAAGTCCCAGTAGCTCTTATGAGTGTTTTAGTCTCTACGTCTTCAGGTAGTGAGCAGAGCAGCATTTCCTGCACTATGGAGACCAAACAAGGATGAAACAGTCAGCACACGCCTATGTGATGTCCAAAAAAACAGTGCATAAAACATTTGTTTCACAGGGCTTCCATGTAAGTGGCATTACCCAGAAGTATTCTCTCTATGAGGGTTCATTCTTTTAAGTTAAAATTTTGCAGGGGTCTTAAAATGACTTAATATGTTTTTGAATTTTGAGTGAAGGTGTTTTCATTACAAAGTGGAATTACTTAAACTGTTGGTCAAGCAAATTTTTCTAGTTTTAGATTCCTGCCAAATTGCACAGGTCTGCAGGTCCAGATGGTGGCACAGGTTTGCAGCAGCCGATAAGTGGAGATGGGTGGACTGAGGGTGTTTCTTTGTATGGAATTGCTGCAACGGTGATCCAAGTTATGCAGTATAGTGCAAAGACAAGACTTCTGTGACTGGATCACTTATAAGTAACTTATGGTATACAATTAACTTAAAGGAAATAGGACACTTATTTATACAGTTGCAAATGTACTTATTTTTGATATTGTGTGTATGTTGATAAAGGAGATATCTTTATTTCTGAGAACAGGGGAAGAAATTAGTTTGTTTTAACTTTGGTAGAGGAAATGCATTATTTATGAGGTATCTATCTTATACAATAAGCATTTGCTGAGGAAGTCTTTTTGTGTATCTTGCAGTAGGGAACTGACTTGTTTGGGGTTTTGTACTTTCTTTGGGAATGTGTATTCTACAGCTGTCTGAAGAAAGGACCCATGTTAATCTCATGTTAATTAGACCTTTTGATATGTGAGGGTCCAGCACCTGAAGGCACAGGAAGGTTTAAATAGTCTTGCTACTAGATTTTCTGCATCTAAAACAAGATGCAGGAAATCAAAGCAAGTTTTAGGATATCACAGATAAGTGTAAATATTGTTAGCTTTGCATTGCATGTAAATCCATGTTTGGGTAAACAAATTGCATCCTGATTCTAAAAATAGCTCAGACCTCAGGGGGCTGGCTTGCCCTGTGAGGCTGTGTTCAAATCTGTATAAAAAGTACTGTCTTGTATTGAAAATTGTTCTTGTTTCATCTGACCTGCTCTCTGGTACCTTCAACCAGGTGAGCAAATAAACATCACTTGCTTCAAAGACCTGCTTGGAAACTTCTCTATCCCTGTGACCTTCAGATTAGACACAAAATCTAATCTATTTCCCGGCTGTTTCTGAGGTTTGGACCCAGCTTCCAGTACCACCGCTCTGCCTGCTACCCAGCAGCTCTCGCCAGTGTGATAGGCAATGGGAGATCCATCCACAGCAACCCTGATCCATCGGAAGAGGTCAGGAGTACCAGCCCAGGTACACCAGTAATACACTAGCAGTGTCAGTTACCCAGAAGAAACCTGGTACTGGATGCCGGTAAGGAGTCCAGTGGTGGCAGCATTTGTAAGGCCCTCCTACTGTGGTTAGAGGGCGCTTTTGGGATACTGAAAGGAAACGGTGGCAAAGTAAGCCCAGCCAGTTCCCAGCAACAACAGACAGGGTGGCATAGGCGGTCCGTCCTATCACAACTTTCTTTTGTGGAGGAAGCTTATCGAAGTCAGATAAAGAAGTGCAGAGGGGACATTTCATGATTTGCAAAACCATGAGCTCTGAGGTGGAGGAGGTCAGGTTTGGTTCTAAAGTTTGAGATGCACTTTGCACCCCCAGTTACACTTTTGCACACCTCTAGGTGAATGTGTTATATGGGCTTACAATGCCACTCCTACCAGTGCCACTTGGGTAAAGCATTCCACTGGCTGACTGTTAGTGTCAACTGCACATCAACATGGTGTCCACAATTGTAGGAGGTAACCACTGCCTCCACCAGGCTACTTCACTGGCATTTGAGCTCAATGCAGGATATATGGGGGATGGAACACAGTGGGATGTAATAGGACTTGCATTCTATTTATTAGAACCATTCTGGAATGGCTGAAAGTGCCTCTCCAAAGACCTAGTTGGAGTGTAGGTGTTCACCTTGAAGCTGGATGGGCCATATTGGTTCACTGGTGCAAAACCAAGGTCTTTTGCTATGCACAATTAGTGCATTGTGTAAATGAGGTCCTCTAGATTCACGTACATTCCCTATGTAGTTCTGAGCCCTTTTTCTTGAGAGAATTTGGAAGGTATTTTGACTATGAGACAGTCATAATTTGTCTGGAAATGTAGAGATGCAATTGTGGTGAGCGTTAAAATTTGCTGAATTATTAAATAAACCTTTACATCTGATTCAGATTATAGTTGTATTTGACTCAACTCAAGGTTAAAATTTACATTTCTAGGAAATTCTTCATTATTTTCTGCTTCTCATTTTCCAAATCTGAGCCTAAAAAAGCAATATCTGAAACGGTGTATTTGGTTTCATTATGTCATTATTATAACTCCCAGTACGATGCAGTCTTGTGTCAGACATACAGTGATTACTAGCCAGGAAGTATTCTCTACAGCCCCGGGTACTCTGTTACTTCTGTCATACATACAATTACATTAGCCAGGAAGTATTCTCTACAGCCGAGCACTCTGTTACTTCTGTCATACATACAATTACATTAGCCAGGAAGTATTCTCTACAGCCGAGCACTCTGTTACTTCTGTCATACATACACTTACATTAGCCAAGAAGTATTCTCTACAGCCGAGCACTCTGTTACTTCTGTCATACATACAGTTACATTAGCCAGGAAGTATTCTCTACAGCCGAGCACTCTGTTACTTCTGTCATACATACAGTTACATTAGCCAGGAAGTATTCTCTACAGCCGAGCACTCTGTTACTTCTGTCATACATACAGTTACATTAGCCAGGAAGTATTCTCTACAGCCGAGCACTCTGTTACTTCTGTCATACATACACTTCCATTAGCCAGGAAGTATTCTCTACAGCCGAGCACTCTGTTACTTCTGTCATACATACAGTTACATTAGCCAGGAAGTATTCTCTACAGCCGAGCACTCTGTTACTTCTGTCATACATACAGTTACATTAGCCAGGAAGTATTCTCTACAGCCGAGCACTCTGTTACTTCTGTCATACATACAATTACATTAGCCAGGAAGTATTCTCTACAGCCGAGCACTCTGTTACTTCTGTCATACATACAGTTACATTAGCCAGGAAGTATTCTCTACAGCCACGCGCTCCACATTTTTCTGCTATACATAGAGTGACACTGTCACGACTAGTATAGCGTACCTGCTATCGTTGGCACTACTCGGAGGAAGGCGCGGAGTCTAACGTGCCCCTGGTGTTCACCAGGGACCCCCGCAAGGAGGTATGGGCTTAGCTGCAGGAAACACGCAGGTCGCGGTCCTTCCACGAGTCAGATAGCGAAGCACGAGAGGAATGTCAGACAGGCAGGTTCGGCAACGGTGCAGGCAATGCAGGTACACAAGGAGAATCCGAACGGGGTGTGAATCAAGCCGGGTCGATAACGTTCTGACAGCGAGGTACAAACGGGAGATCCAAAAGGGGTAGTCAAGGCAACCCGGGTCACAATGGTCACAGGCAAACGGCAATAAACTGGAGGAAGGCAAGGGTCAGGAAACAGATAGACACAGGAACACTGGAACGCTGGAGGACAGGAAAGGACCTGAAACTCTGGCACAGGAGGTGAGGTCAGAGGGACTTAAATAGTGCTGCTAGCCAATGCCCTCAGCACTAGTAGTGCTGTCATAGCTGTAGCGCCGTAGCGCTAGTCATCCTGTAGCGCCGTAGCGCTCTCTTCAAGAGGGTCTGAGCTGGCCGGCCGGGCGGAAGGGGAAGTGACGCGTCTGGTTGCTAGGCAACCAGACGTTCTGTGTGGACGGGCGGGCGGCCGCCGAGCGGCGCCTGACAGACACTAAGTGGAAAGTATTCTCTACATCCCAGTGCACATTATTTATGTTATACATACAGGGCCTGATTCATTAAGGCATGCAAATTGCATTTATTTTTTTCTAAAAGAAAGTAAATTGGGCATACAAACATCTGTATTCAGCAAGGAATGGATGTAAAGATACGTCTGTTGTTGAATACGGGTGTGCTCTGCTCTAACAGACAATATACTGCAGGATATATGTAATACATATGTGGAATATAGAACTCACAGTTAAAAAAAACAAGTATTCAATCATTGTCACCTGTTAATAATAATACATTTTAAAAAGAAAAAAAAAAATTCTTCTCTATAAAATACATAATGTTATGAATGTTCTGCTGTACATAAAATACATTTTTACAGTTGCTCCTGATTGTAAACACATGTGCTAGCTGTATACACAGCCGTCATCATTAGTAATCGGCACCTTCACCAGACCTGGAGCAAGAGATACGACTGAAAATCATGTACCTTAGAGATGCCCAAAGCTTGAAACGGACGTTGCTGCATGTGGTCAAGCTTGGCACACCCTTACTGTACATTGACTACGTGCATACGCCCAGTCCCCTCCCCATCCCGCCCTTGAAATTGTAGGCTGACGGAAGTGTCCTTTGCGATTGGACGTTGTTGCGTTCACTGACGTATAGTTTGTTTCTGGGCATGCGCAGAGTGAATTTATGGAAAATACGGCACGTATTGGCTTTTATGTTTCTTAATGAATCAGGCCCACAGTGACACTAGACAGAAAGTATTCTCTACTTCCCAGAGCAATACAATCAGTCTAAAACATAAGGCAGAAAAAAGCGGCAATAAGCTCTGTGATCTCTGAGTCCCCATGATAATGATCTTTGCACAAATCAAAGAAATGCTACTAAATTAGTGTTTTGTTGCTCCTTACATACTCTCAACTGTAACGCTGATATAAGATCTGGTGCTAATCTAGATTGGCGCTGGCCGACCATAGGTGCGGAGTCTAATGAGCTCCACGGTATTCACCAAGAACTGCCGCAAGGTGGGATGGACTTAGCTGCCGAGAGCTCGCAGGTCGTGGTCTACTGGCCTGCCTCGAAATGTAGCACTAGCGGATATTAGGTGAGTAGTAGACGTAGGTAGTGGAAAGGAAATCTTATAGTCAGACAGGCCAGATCTGTTATACAATCAGTAGACACAGTGCAGAATCAGCAGACAAACTCGGAGTAAATGGGATCCAGTTTCGGTACACGGTCAAGTGGTAAAGGCAAGATCAGGAGGCGGAGTACAAGGTCAGAATAGCCGGGTCTGGTACACAAGGAGTCAGCAACAGGTAGTCAAACAAGCCGGGTCGGTACAAGAACACAGGAGAGAGTATTCAAACAGGCAGCACTGGTACACAGGAGTCAGGAAAGGAACCGGGTAACATAAAGAATCCTCAAAGAGAAGGGAGCCAGGAAGCTTACATGCTGCTCTGACACTAAAGCTAGGTACACACTACAGGGTTTTTGTCCAATAATCGGCTCAACCAGCCGGCATACGACCGCTCGTTCGAAAGTCGGGTCAGTGTATGTAGTGACACGATGGTCGAAAGTCTTCCCAAATAGAAGATTATCGCCTCATTTGGTTGGTCGTACCGTTCAATTTTTTCCGATCAATCACCTAACGATCATGCAGTGTGTATGTACTCATGCTGACGATCTCTATAGAGTTTAGAGAGTTGGGCTCTTTTCAGCCGATGTTAGCACTGAATGTCAGAGTGAATAAATGTAGAGAGCGCTGTAGAAGGAATAATTCATTTGTTCGTTCTGAGACAGAATATTTTGTTTCAGAGTCACAGAAGCTAACGAAATTCGTTAGGACACGTGGATAACTATAACAAGGTGGTTATAATCAGTGTGACAATGTGACAGTAGTGAATGGATGAATATTGTGCTGTCATTCTCTGGACTAGAGGACCAGACGAAGGACCAGATGAAGAGCACAGATCTGAAGGTAAATCGTGTCAGTGTGTATGCATGAATCGTCAGACTGATCGGATCTTCAGTCGTAGGTATAATCGTTTGAGATAACACGTCGGTCTGAACAATTCTTCAGTGTGTACCTAGCTTAACCAAGTGTCAGAATGAAGATTAAATACCTGAGCAAGTTTTAATTCCTCGGCCCGAGCTGCGGTCATGTGGCTCCCGATACCCAGATGTGCAGCTCCGATGACAGAGAGAGCCGGCGCTGGAGCACGGAGCGGTAAGTATGTAACACCTACATAGTGAAGCTGCAGTTGTTATCTTGATAAGTTTTAGGGTGACTGTATTATCACTCATTAGCTGATAGGTCAGAGATTCAGGTGTTGAATAGGTCTTACTATTCAACACCTGAGAGATTACTGACTGCTGTGTAAAACTGGCCCCACATGGAACCAGGGTTGGGGACGTGGTGGCTGAATCTGTCTACTTCATACATCACTAGGAATGGCTTCATTTCACCCAGCTCTCCCCCTCTGCCTTGGTTATACTCTGCTCCTTTACAAACCTATGCGCTCCGACAGAAATTGATTTGCAAAAATCAAGGCGCACATCTGGTGCAAAGCAGTATTTGCAGTACAGAACAAGCATTTTGCACTTAATGACTTTCCCCCTAGGTAAACCACTCAGCAGAGGGGAAATCTAAATAAACTATTTCTGCAGAGAGATATGTTTTGGATGTAGAAACTAAGCGGTAGTGTATTTAAGGCAGATTTTAGTTGCACTAAGTATAAGATGTAATATATGTGAGCATATTATAGGATTCAGTGTTGCAGATATAACTATGTTTTTAAAACATTGTAAATGTTGTTCATATTATCTGGTTAAGTGTAACAATTTGTTATTCACATTGTAACTATTTGTGCTGCATTCTGATTCCTGGATTGATATCTTTCTGTACTGACAATATGAACAATGCATAATGTATATAAAACACTAAGGAACACACTGGGTGTGTGGTAGTCTTTAATTGATACTATCCTCCCCATAAATCACTTATCATGGCCCTGCTTGTTCAGAGAGGTCAAATGCATTAAATATTCAGTTCAATCTTCTTGCCTTCAGATCAGTGTTGCTGTGGATGGTTCCCCCCTGGCCTATCACAATGGCTAGTGCTACAGGATAGCAGGCAGAGAATTGGTACTGGATGCCAGGTCAGGTGGAACATGCTCATGTTAACTTTCAAATATTTTGAGCCTGATTTATTAAAGAACGTAAAAGCCGATATGTGCCACATTTTGCGTAAAATCGCTCAGCTCATGCCCAGGACCGGACTATATGCTAGTTAACGCAGCAATATCCAATTTTTCTTTGAGTGCAAAAGGAAATTAACTATAGCCTACAATTTCATATGCACCAAGTCAGTGTACAGTAAGAGCATGCCAAGATCGAGCAAATGCAGCAATGTCCAATCCAAGCTCTCGGCATTTCAAAAGATACGTGTTTTTGAGTCATATCACTTTTACCAGCAACAGGTCTTTTTTCAACCTCATCAACTATGTTACTATGTTACAATATGTACTGTTTAATAATCTTGCTCCAATCACCTTCCGATCAAGCAGCGTGTAGACACTCACGATCAGGATCTCCATAGAGTTTACAGAGTCATGGTCTTTTCAGCCGATGTCGGGAATGAACATGTCCCGGTGACTAAATGTAGTGAGCTCTGTGGATGGAATAGTTTGTTGGTTCATTCTGAGACTGAATATTTAGTTTCAGAGTCACAGAAGCTAACGAAATTCATTATGACATGTGGTTAGCTGTAACAAGGTGGTTTTATTCCGCGTGAGAGGTATGAATGACTATTGTGCTGTCATTCTCTAAATGACTATAGGACCAGATGAAGAGCACAGATTTGAAGGTGTAGTGTGTACGCATGAGTCGCCGAGCGGTCGGACCTTCAGTCGTAGGTACAATCATTGTGGATTAAATGTCGTCAATATATCACACTGTATAGAATCACTTTTATTGTATCCTGTACGTATATCATCAATATATCCCACTGTATAGAATCACTGTTACTGTATCCTGTATATGAATCATCAATTTATCACATTGTATCGAATCACTATTACTGCGTCCTGTATATACATCATCAACATATCACACTGTATAGAATCATCATCATTTATTTATATAGCGCCACTGATTCCGCAGCGCTGTACAGAGAATAATATCAGTTCCTGCCCCATTGGAGCTTACAGTCTAAATTCCCTAACATACACACAGACACACAGGCTAGGGTCAATTTAGATAGCAGCCAATTAACCTACCAGTGTGTTTTTGGAGTGTAGGAGGAAACCGGAGCACCTGGAGGAAACCTACGCAAACACGGGGAGAACATACAAACTCCACACAGATAAGGCCATGGTCAGGAATTGAACTCATGACCCCAGTGCTGTGAGGCAGAAGTGCTAACCACTGAGCCACCGTGCTGCCCATATAGAATCACTCTAACTGTGTCCTGTATATAAATCATCAGTATATCATATTGTATCAAATCACTCTTACTGTGTCCTATATATATATATAGATATCATCAATATATCACACTGTATATAATCACTGTTACTGCATCATATATATATCATCAATATATCACACTGTATAGAATCACTCTTACTGCGTCCTGTATATATATCATCAATATATTACACTGTATAGAATCACCGTTACTGCATCCTTTATATACATCATTAATATATTACACTGTATAGAATCACCGTTACTGCATCCTTTATATACATCATTAATATATTACACTGTATAGAATCACTGTTACTGCGTCCTATATATACATCATTAATATATCACACTGTATGGAATCATTCTTACTGCGTCCTATATATATCATCAATATATCACACTCTATAGAATCACTGTTACTGCATCCTTTATATACATCATCAATATATCACACTGTATATAATCACTCTTATTGTGTCCTGTATATACATAATCAATATATCACACTGTATAGAATCACTGTTACTGCGTCCTATATATATCATCAATATATCACACTGTATAGAATCACTCTTACTGCGTCCTATATATATCATCAATATATCACACTGTATATAATCCCTCCTACTGCGTCCTATATATATCATCAATATATCACACTGTATAGAATCACTCTTACTGCGTCCTATATATATCATCAATATATCACACTGTATAGAATCACTCTTACTGCGTCCTATATATATCATTAATATATCACACTGTATAGAATCACTGTTACTGCATCTTTTATATACATCATTACTATATCACACTGTATAGAATCACTGTTACTGCATGCTATATATATCATCAATATATCACACTGTATAGAATCACTCTTACTGCGTCCTATATATGTATCATCAAAATATCACACTGTATAGAATCACTCTTATTGTGTCCTGTATATACATCATTAATATATCACACTGTATAGAATCGCTGTTACTGCATCCTTTATATACATCATCAATATATCACACTGTATATAATCACTCCTACTGCGTCCTATATGTATCATCAATATATCACACTGTATATAATCAGTTACTGTATAAATTATTCATATATTGCACTATATACAAATCTTTGTCACTGTATCCTACATATAGATCAGAGTGATATCATGCAGTATAGAAATCAATGCTTAATGTATATACATCATCCACATAGCAACAGGTATAGAAATACTGCATTCTGGATATATATTATCCATTTATAACTATAGAAATCAATGTCACTGCATACTACTTATAGAGCATTTTGATAGCATACAAGACAGAAATCAATGACAGATATCACATTGTATAGAAATTAATGTCACTGCATCCTGGATAGACAGCACATGGTCAATAGTCTGTGTTTCCTTTGTGCAAGGTGATTGGCTACAAGTTGTTCAAAATTGTCGGAATAGAACTCGTATTAATCCCTCAATGTTCTTACCCTTTTTCTTACATAAAAAAGGCACATATAATGATGAGAGAACTCTTACAGGACAGTCTATGTTTTAATTTAATCTCTTAGAAATATGAAGATGCCAAAATTAATCTTTTGTCAATAGATAATTGCAGGTAGTTCAAGAAACATCATCATCATCATTTATTTATATACATCTGAAACGATTTGTGTTTTGCCCTTGAGGAAAAATTTATTGAGTCATTTTTGACAAGTATTTTCTTTAAAAGGTGTGAATGACAGCAGGGTGGGCAGATTTGAGTCTGATGCTGACAGATTCCAGTTGCTCTGCAAATTTTCTTTAACACCCATAGAAGCCATTGATTCAATTTTTAATTTTAGGAAACAATGTTCTAGAGAGCTCAGTTCTCTTAGACTGTAGATGTGAATCTTTTTCCATTGTTCCAGCTTTAATGTATTGCTCTTCAACCTAAACTTGAAACCTAGGACCCATATCTTCCAGATTTGTAAATCTCTCTTTAAGATCGCTACACATGCAAACTACTTGTAACATTTGTGAATTTGGTCATCCTTAGAGGAAGAGGATGGAACTAACTGTAATAATGTGCTTCTCTAAGTTTGTATTTAAGCTGGTAGTTAGATGCTACTTAGTTATCGAAATATTAAGAGACACATAGTATCCAGGGTAAAAACTAATAGAACCTGTAATAAATTGGAATTTAGCAACTAAATATGTATCATCAATATATCAGTGTATATAGATCACTGTCACTACATTATATATATATAAATCATCAATTTATAGCACTGTACACATATCAATGTCACTGCATCATGTATGTGTGTGTGTGTGTGTGTGCGTGCGTATATATAATCATTATAACCCATTGTATAGAGATCACTGTCACTGCATCCTATATATACATAATCCATGTATCACACTGTATATAGAGATCACTGTCACTGCATCCTGTATATACATCATTTATGTAGCATACTGTATAGAGATCACTGTCACTGCATCCTGTATATACATCATCTATGTATCACACTGTATATAGAGATCACTGTCACTGCATCCTGTATATACATCATCTATGTATCAAACTATATATAGAGATCACTGTCACTGCATACTGTATATAGATCATCCATGTATCACACTGTATAGAGATCACTGTCACTGCATCCTGTATATACATCCATGTATCACACTGTATAGAGATCACAGTCACTGCATCCTGTGTATACATCATCCATGTATCACACTGTATATAGAGATCACTGTCACTGCATCCTGTATATACATCATTTATGTAGCATACTGTATAGAGATCACTGTCACTGCATCCTGTATATACATCATCTATGTATCACACTGTATATAGAGATCACTGTCACTGCATCCTGTATATACATCATCTATGTATCAAACTATATATAGAGATCACTGTCACTGCATACTGTATATAGATCATCCATGTATCACACTGTATAGAGATCACTGTCACTGCATCCTGTATATACATCCATGTATCACACTGTATAGAGATCACAGTCACTGCATCCTGTGTATACATCATCCATGTATCACACTGTATATAGAGATCACTGTCACTGAATCCTGTATATACATCATTCATGTATCACACTGTATAAAGATCACTGTCACTGCATCCTGTATATACATCATTCATGTATCACACTGTATATAGATCACAGTCACTGCATCCTGTATATACATCATTCATGTATCACACTGTATATAGATCACAGTCACTGCATCCTGTATATACATCATTCATGTATCACACTGTATAGAGATCACTGTCACTGCATCCTGTATATACATCATTTATGTATCATACTGTATAGAGATCACTGTCACTGCATCCTGTATATACATCATTCATGTATCACACTGTATAGAGATCACTGTCACTGTATCCTGTATATACATCATTCATGTATCACACTGTATAGAGATCACTGTCACTGTATCTTGTATATACATTATTTATGTATCACACTGTATAGAGATCACAGTCACTGCATCCTGTATATACATCATTCATGTATCACACTGTATAGAGATCACAGTCACTGTATCTTGTATATACATTATTTATGTATCACACTGTATAGAGATCACAGTCACTGCATCCTGTATATACATCATTTATGTATCATACCGTATAGAGATCACAGTCACTGCATCCTGTATATACATCCATGTATCACACTGTATATAGAGATCACTGCCACTGCATCCTGTATATACATCATCCATGTTTCATACTGTATAGAGATTACTGTCACTGCATCCTGTATATAGATCATTCATGTATCACACTGTATAGAGATCACAGTCACTGCATCCTGTATATACATCCATGTATCACACTGTATAGAGATTACTGTCACTGCATCCTGTATATACACCATCCATGTATCATACTGTATAGAGATCACTGTCACTGTATCCTGTATATTCATCATTCATGTATCACACTGTATATAGAGATCACTGTCACTGCATCCTGTATATTCATCATTCATGTATCACACTGTATAGAGATCACAGTCACTGCATCCTGTATATACATCCATGTATCACACTGTATAGAGATTACTGTCACTGCATCCTGTATATACATCATCCATGTATCATACTGTATAGAGATCACTGTCACTGTATCCTATATATACATCATCCATGTATCATACTGTATAGAGATCACTGTCACTGCATCCTGTATATACATCATCCATGTATCACACTGTATATAGAGATCACTGTCACTGCATCCTGTATATACATCATTTATGTATCACACTGTATAGAGATCACAGTCACTGCATCCTGTATATACATACATGTATCACACTGTATAGAGATCACTGTCACTGCATCTTGTATATACATCATTCATGTATCACACTGTATAGAGATCACTGTCACTGCATTCTGTATATACATCATCCATGTATCACAGTGTATATAGAGATCACTGTCACTGCATCCTGTATATACATCATCCATGTATCACACTGTATAGAGATCACTGTCACTGCATCCTGTATATACATCATCCATGTATCACACTGTATATAGAGATCACTGTCACTGCATCCTGTATATACATCATCCATGTATCACACTGTATATAGAGATCACTGTCACTGCATCCTGTATATACATCATTTATGTATCACACTGTATAGAGATCACTGTCACTGCATCCTGTATATACATCATTCATGTATCACACTGTATAGAGATCACTGTCACTGCATCCTGTATATACATCATCCATGTATCACACTGTATATAGAGATCACTGTCACTGCATCCTGTAAATACATCATTCATGTATCACACTGTATAGAGATCACAGTCACTGCATCCTGTATATACATACATGTATCACACTGTATAGAGATCACTGTCACTGCATCTTGTATATACATCATTCATGTATCACACTGTATAGAGATCACTGTCACTGCATTCTGTATATACATCATCCATGTATCACAGTGTATATAGAGATCACTGTCACTGCATCCTGTATATACATCATCCATGTATCACACTGTATAGATATCACTGTCACTGCACCCTGTATATACATCATCCATGTATCACATTGTATAGAGATCACTGTCACTGCATCCTGTATATACATCATCCATGTATCACAGTGTATATAGAGATCACTGTCACTGCATCTTGTATATACATCATTTATGTATCATACTGTATATAGAGATCACTGTCACTGCATCCTGTATATACATCATCCATGTATCACACTGTATATAGAGATCACTGTCACTGCATCCTGTATGTGTGTATATATATATATATATATATATATATATATATATCATTCATGTATCACACTGTATAGAGATCACAGTCACTGCATCCTGTATATACATTCATGTATCACACTGTATATAGAGATCACTGTCACTGCATCTTGTATATACATCATTCATGTATCACACTGTATAGAGATCACTGTCACTGTATCTCGTATATACATCATTTATGTATCATACTGTATATAGAGATCACTGTCACTGCATCCTGTATATACATCATCCATGTATCACACTGTATATAGAGATCACTGTCACTGCATCCTTTATATACATCATTCATGTATCACACTGTATAGAGATCACAGTCACTGCATCCTGTATATATCATCCATGTATCACACTGTATAGAGATCACTGTCACTGCATCCTGTGTATACATCATCCATGTATCACACTGTATAGAGATCACTGTCACTGTATCTTGTATATACATCATTTATGTATCATACTGTATAGAGATCACTGTCACTGCGTCCTGTATATACATCATCCGTGTATCACACTGTATATAGAGATCACTGTCACTGCATCCTGTATATACATCATCCATGTTTTAAACTGTATAGAGATCACTGCATCCTGTATATACATCATCCATGTATCACACTGTATAGAGATCACTGTCACTGCATCTTGTATATACATCATTCATGTATCACACTGTATAGAGATCACAGTCACTGCATCCTGTATATACATCTATGTATCACACTGTATAGAGATCACTGTCACTGCATCTTGTATATACATCATTCATGTATCACACTGTATAGAGATCACAGTCACTGCATCCTGTATATACATCATCCATGTATCACACTGTATAGAGATCACTGTCACTGCATCCTGTATATACATCATCCATGTATCACACTATAAAGAGATCACAGTCACTGCATCCTGTATATACATCATTCATGTATCACACTGTATAGAGATCACAGTCACTGCATCCTGTATATACATCCATGTATCACACTGTATAGAGATCACAGTCACTGCATCCTGTATATACATCATTTATGTATCATACTGTATAGAGATCACTGTCACTGCATCCTGTATATACATCATCCATGTATCATACTTTATAGAGATCACTGTCACTGCATCCTGTATATACATCATCCATGTATCACACTGTATAGAGATCACTGTCACTACATCCTGTATATACATCATTCATGTATCACACTGTATAGAGATCACTGTCACTGCATCCTGTATATACATCATCCATGTATCATACTGTATAGAGATCACTGTCACTGCATCCTGTATATACATCATCCATGTATCACACTGTATAGAGATCACAGTCCCTGCATCCTGTATATACATCATCCATGTATCACACTGTATAGAGATCACTGTCACTGCATCTTATATATACATCATTTATGTATCATACTGTATATAGAGATCACTGTCACTGCATCCTGTATATACATCATCCATGTATCACACTGTATAGAGATCACAGTCACTGCATCCTGTATATACATCATCCATGTATCACACTGTATAGAGATCACTGTCACTACATCCTGTATATACATCATTCATGTATCACACTGTATAGAGATCACTGTCACTGCATCCTGTATATACATCATCCATGTATCATACTGTATAGAGATCACTGTCACTGCATACTGTATATACATCATTCATGTATCATACTGTATAGAGATCACTGTCACTGCATAAATTATATACACTAAATTACATCGTTTGTTCAGATAAGCCGTCTGCTTTCTCCAATATTAGGGCATGTGGGGTGTACATTGACTGTGTCTCCTAATTATATTGAGGATGCTATTACCTGGTTTATGCTACTTACTATAATGTCTTCTTATCAGAATTGTGCCATATAGAGACTAGTCTGTAACTCTGTGACCTGTGCACAGCAATAATCCACAATCACATAAAGCAATAGGTAACGTGTCATGTGTATAAATGTGCACTAATTACATGACTTTATTTATAATAAATAATGGCAGGACAGATTCTTAATATAAATGTGTGTCACCGTATCCTTAGACTAGAAGTTCTGTTGCATGTTAATGTTTATTTCAGCCTCCTGCTGTTTCCATGTGAGATCCTCGCCCTCTGCTGGGCAGTGTGAGGTACTGCTTGTGTGTCTATGTTATGTGTAGGTTGTATATGTGGCAGCTCAAATAACAGCTATAATGCAGGGAATACAAATAAGTGCAGCATTACCGGTTAATGAGTGTTAGAAACAAGAAACTGTGTTCTAAACAAACAGGGGTATTAGTGAAATATATCATAAATAACAATGCTTTATATTTAATAAAGATTAATAATGGCAACATGAAATCTTACACTACCATACAATCACATTCCAGTAATACAGCAGCACTAAGTGTAATACAGGATAAAGTCATAAAGACACAATCACCAGCAGACAGATGGGCAATGTAGGTGCCGGCGGCTCATTATATATTTGCCAGTTGTATGAAACGGGCCTCGCTCGGTCTGTGCGAGAGGTTCATTTGGTTAAAATTGTGGTCTATGGGGGCAGCAGTTTTGCTTCTCGACCCAGACGCCAAAATGTTAGGTTACGGCTCTGGGATGAAATGACGGCTCTGCTCCTGTCCTTGGGGACAGTCACTCTCACTCTTGACCTCTACACTTAATGCAGATCTCCTGTTCTCCCAGCATCAGATTATTCCCACATCAGTTTAGTTCCCTTGTCCCTTCCTCTCTAGACTTGGGTATCACACCGGTTAAAGGTCCCCAAGCTCTATTATTGTATTCGGGTTCCCTGGCTTCACTGACACTCAATGGGTCGACTTAAAAGATTTGGTCTTGGCGTGCCCATAAATATGCAATATACAACAACTCCACATGGCTCTGCCCACAGCTCCTAGTCTCTACCATCAGTCCTTGGCTCTGTATGTCTCTGTATGTCTCTAGGTGATTGCTAGTCAAGGTCAGGGCCATCATGATGGACTTGAATTTGGGCTTATCTTGGACACTAGTCATAGAGAAACAGGCTCCCCAGAGCTCAGTTCTGGTAGGACATGAGACCACTTACTTAAACCTTCACCTGACGGGAAAAAAAACTTTCAAACAAAATTGGTGAGGGCCTTTTAAAATCCTCCTACTTCCCCACTTATTCCCTATCATCCCCCCAGGAAGGTACCATCCATCATTTCGACTCTGGGGTACAGTCCAATAAGAGCCATTACACCCTTCTCCATAATATTAAGAACATTCAGTCGTATGTCTCATATATAGATAACTGGTGGGCCATCATCTGCGAAGCCTTTATTAGGGGTGGGGGAACCCACAGATAGTCTGACCTGAGACCCTCTAAGGTGTTTCTCTGGCTGGGTGTACTGCACTGTATTGCAGTATTGCCTCTTTAGAGTGCTTGTACCTCTGCTAAGAGAAAATTCCACTTAGCGCATCATTCTGTATCCCCTTTCTCACAGCTGTGTGATGTAGGTGCTCATCACAAGCGCATCTACCTCTTGTTCTGGTCTTCTCTAGGACAGATAAGTCTCTCTTATCCTCGGGCTCTCTGGGTGGAGAAGGTGAGACAAGTCCCTGACACACGCAAGTTTGAAGGTCTGTTTGCTGATGACACGGTCAAACCGTCTCTCAATAAATTCACAGATTAAACACAAGAGCTGACACTCCAAGTCTTTGGGATAGTCATTTATATAGAGTACAGTCAGAGGAGGGCTGACAAATTTTAGCTCGGGGGCAGGACTCGACTAAGCAGCCAATTAGGAACATTTTAAAGGAAAAAAATGCAGATGACCCAGCCCAAGGTAGCCTACTATGGGACCAGCCAGGGGGGCAGATGTCCCTGCTCCTTAGCCCAGCTCCTGGGCACAGTGTACTAAGTGTTGTTTAGCCTATGGGACATTTCAATATAATGAATTTTGCAGCATTTTCTCTCCCCCAATACTACTGCCATAGACACCTGCCTCGGCCTGTTTCACTATAAGGGCTTTTCTTAAACATGTGTAACTCCATTAGCAAAACATTTTTTGAATTCCCATTATTGGGTCATTTTCCTTCCCAGCGTGGCTTTGAGGGTGAACTATCTGGAGGTTTTCTAATCTCAGGGTTACAGGAGGGCTGTGGGGTTATAATAAGTAGATACTGAGATCCTGGCTGTAACTGCAGTACTATATTGTGTGGGTAACGCAGATATAGGGCAATATATGGAAATGATGGCTGTGTGACTGCTCCGTCAGTCACAAGTACTGAGGTTTGTCCTGCTCTGTTTAATAATAACACATGGAATGGACTCAGAGAATCAGACGATTCCTGCACATGATGGACGCTGGCAGCTGGCAGCGGTTAGTCCCTCCTGGCACCCCAGGGTGTCCTGGCTTAAAAGGTGACTTGTTCAGATGGATTCCACCTGCCAGTGACTGTGGCCGTGTTATACTAAACAATACGTTATTCATCTAACTATGTACAGTGCTGTATACTCCGTGATATCTTTTATATATATATATATATAAACTGGGCAATACTAAATTTGTGGCCAGTAATTATGGGGGTGAATTATCCACATTTTGTTTGTTTTTCAAAGTTCTTCAGGGTCATTTAGGAATGGAAACAGCAGCATTTTAAGAGAACAACTGAAAAGTTAAAATTAATGAAGGGCATAGTATTAAAGTGGAAGTGGGGTGGACTTTAATGTGATGTTTTTAGTGGTTCCACCCTGTACATTTTTAGAATATCCTCCAACCCTCAATGATGCATTACATGGGGTGATCCTAACATCTGGACGTAGGCCTGTATCTTGAAATGCACTAAGCAGATAAGTAGCCACATATATATGCAAATATAGAAATATGGGCCTCATCTTTTGTGGTTCCTAAATGACCCTTCTTGTTATGTAATAGAACCACTTATTTCTCTATCAAATGCTATATATTAGAGCCCTTATTCTTCATATATAATGCTGTGTAATAGTTCCATATATGCATTCTGTGTAGTACCATCTTTATGTAGGACTGACCATTACACGTGTCACTGTCGTTATATGGGACTGACCGTTACATATGTCGCTGTCGTTATGTGGGACTGACCGTTACATGTGTTGCTGTCGCTATGTGGGACTGACCGTTACACGTGTCACTGTCATTATGTGGAACTGACAGTTACATGTGTCGTTGTTGTTATTTAGGACTGACCCTTACACATGTCGCTGTTAATATGTAGGACTGAGTAGGACTGACCGTTACACATGTCACTGTCATTATGGGGGACTGATCGTTACACATGTCACTGTCGTTATGTAGGACTGAGTAGGACTGACCGTTACACATGTCACTGTCGTTATGGGGAACTGAGTAGGACTGACTGTTACACATGTCACTGTCGTTATGTTGGACTGAGTAGGACTGACCGTTACACATGTCGCTGTCGTTATGGGGGACTGAGTAGGACTGACCGTTACACATGTCACTGTCGTTATGGGGGACTGAGTAGGACTGACCATTACACATGCCTATGTTGGTATGTAGGACTGAGTAGGACTGACCGTTACACATGTCGCTGTCGTTATGGGGGACTGATCGTTACACATGTCGCTGTCGTTATGGGGAACTGAGTAGGACTGACCGTTACACATGTCACTGTCGTTATGGGGGACTGAGTAGGACTGACCGTTACACATGTCACTGTCGTTATGGGGGACTGAGTAGGACTGATCGTTACACATGTCGCTGTCGTTATGGGGGACTGAGTAGGACTGACCGTTACACATGTCACTGTCGTTATGGGGGACTGAGTAGGACTGACCATTACACATGTCGCTGTCGTTATGTTGGACTGAGTAGGACTGACCGTTACACATGTCGCTGTCGTTATGGGGGACTGATCGTTACACATGCCGCTGTTGGTATGTAGGACTGAGTAGGACTGACCGTTACACATGTCGCTGTCGTTATGGGGGACTGATCGTTACACATGTCACTGTCGTTATGTAGGACTGAGTAGGACTGACCGTTACACATGTCACTGTCGTTATGGGGAACTGAGTAGGACTGACTGTTACACATGTCACTGTCGTTATGTAGGACTGAGTAAGACTGACCGTTACACATGTCACTGTCGTTATGTAGGACTGAGTAGGACTGACCGTTACACATGTCACTGTCGTTATGGGGAACTGAGTAGGACTGACTGTTACACATGTCACTGTCGTTATGTTGGACTGAGTAGGACTGACCGTTACACATGTCGCTGTCGTTATGGGGGACTGAGTAGGACTGACCGTTACACATGTCACTGTCGTTATGGGGGACTGAGTAGGACTGACCATTACACATGCCGCTGTTGGTATGTAGGACTGAGTAGGACTGACCGTTACACATGTCGCTGTCGTTATGGGGGACTGAGTAGGACTGACCGTTACACGTCACTGTCGTTATGGGGGACTGAGTAGGACTGACCGTTACACATGTCACTGTCGTTATGGGGGACTGAGTAGGACTGATCGTTACACATGTCGCTGTCGTTATGGGGGACTGAGTAGGACTGACCGTTACACATGTCACTGTCGTTATGGGGGACTGAGTAGGACTGACCATTACACATGTCGCTGTCGTTATGTTGGACTGAGTAGGACTGACCGTTACACATGTCGCTGTCGTTATGGGGGACTGATCGTTACACATGCCGCTGTTGGCATGTAGGACTGAGTAGGACTGACCGTTACACATGTCGCTGTCGTTATGGGGGACTGATCGTTACACATGTCACTGTCGTTATGTAGGACTGAGTAGGACTGACTGTTACACATGTCACTGTCGTTATGTAGGACTGAGTAGGACTGACCGTTACACATGTCACTGTCATTATGGGGGACTGAGTAGGACTGACCATTACACATGTCACTGTCGTTATGGGGGACTGAGTAGGACTGACCGTTACACTTGTCACTGTCGTTATGTAGGACTGAGTAGGACTGATCGTTACACTTGTCACTGTCGTTATGTAGGACTGAGTAGGACTGATCGTTACACATGTCGCTGTCGTTATGGGGGACTGAGTAGGACTGACCGTTACACATGTCACTGTCGTTATGTAGGACTGAGTAGGACTGATCGTTACACATGTCGCTGTCGTTATGGGGGACTGAGTAGGACTGACCGTTACACATGTCACTGTCGTTATGGGGAACTGAGTAGGACTGACCGTTACACATGTCAATGTCGTTATGGGGGACTGAGTAGGACTGATCGTTACACATGTCGCTGTCGTTATGGGGGACTGAGTAGGACTGACCGTTACACATGTCACTGTCGTTATGGGGGACTGAGTAGGACTGACCGTTACACATGTCGCTGTCGTTATGGGGGACTGAGTAGGACTGACCGTTACACATGTCGCTGTCGTTATGTTGGACTGAGTAGGACTGACCGTTACACATGTCGCTGTCGTTATGGGGGACTGATCGTTACACATGCCGCTGTTGGTATGTAGGCCTGATATGTTTCTGCACACATGTTGGACACGGTGACTAGTGGACATGTCAGTATTGAACTCTTGCCCTATACAATAGTTATCACTCATTATCTATGAGATTGTTAGATGATGGGAAATATTTAGGCGGCAGCTGTTGGCTGGTCTTGTATTACCGGGGAATGGACTTCACATACAGGACTAAATTCCTGTCACACGTGTTTACCCCAAGCTCTATGCATGTTCTTTCTATGTAGAATTATGGGACCTCAATATTAATTAGTGTAAAGGTCGTCTAATCAACATTAACCTTGAGTGAGGGACATCTGTCCAATCACAAGCCAGCTGCTGCTCCACGGACCAGGACATAGGGCAGCACTGTCTTTTCTAGAGAGGTACAGAATATTGAGTGGTCTATCCCCTGATACAAATAATGAGGGTGCAGGAGCTGTGTGTGTAAGAGAGTCCCAGCTACTATGCTTGTATTAGGAAATTCTGATGTCAAATATTGGTTGGTAGACTTAACCAATCACTGAGCCAGAAGACAAGATGTAAGTGCTGTATATCACCCATATGACTACAAAGTCATTATTAAATTTACCTCCACTCAAAAATTATTTTTACCTATTTAAAATAACTGTTGGGTACAAAGCCTTCTGGAACAACTTTTAACACTGCCTCAAATCACCTGTTGAAACCTCAGGATACATAATTACTGGCATTTGTCAAATAGGTTGTGAATAACTGACCCTCCTTAGAAACATCTGTAGGCATGAACACAGCCATTGCAGTCCAGTTTGTTTTCTTGAAAGGTTCATTTTTCCAAACCTATTTCTGAAATGGCTTCAATGGTGTGTTTCTGAGTTTCCAAGAGGTGATTTCAGACAGATGTCCTATTTTGAGTATCAGAGTTATTCCAGTAAGTTCTATAATACTGATTTTCACATTGCCTTTTAATGATTTGGGGATAAGAGTTAGAAATAAATGGGTGGGGTTTGCACTTTAATGCTGCTTTGGAAGTTTAGATTGAGTGGAAAGAAGACAATTGTCTGCTTTAATACTGATTTAACTGCAGTTCTATTGCAGTTTTGCTGTATGCACTGACGTATAATATTCATATTTATACAGTAAAGAGACATCAGACATCATTTTATCTCCAACAGTGAGGAGCAGTTAATAAATGTCCAACATATACATATACATATTCCCTTAGAAAAGCTTACATGTGACATACTAACATATAGACAGGACCCATTCTACTTAGTAGAGAAGCTGGAAAATTTCCAACCAGCTCAGAGGCCCCAAACACGTCCAAAGCTCACTCGTTTATAGACCCCAATTCCAACAGTTCAACATTTGTGGCTTCACTGTTCAAGGATCACATTCACTTTTCAAGTTAAAATTAGCTTTAGTGTTTTTAAATATTTCTATTTTAGAACACTATATAAACAACATTTTTAAATAATAAAAAAGTATTATTTTTGAATGCAAACAGCTTAAATCTAAAAAAAAAAAAGTTTAAAAACGTTAATATTCGCTTATATTTATACCAGAAGAAAGTGCAAAAGCTATTAACAGTAACTTGCAAATCATCTTTTCTATTGGGAGATATTTATTGTGTAAAAAGATAATAATAAGACCTTTTAAATTTATTAACCAAATGCATTTCATCAAAGAATCTTACAGAGGCAAGAAGATCACTACAATATATATATTGTATTCTAACAATCTTCTTAAAATGTCCTTTCAAAACAAAGTAAAGACAGACACAAATACTTTTGGACACACTTGAGCACAAAATACAATTTACTCTACGCATCTGCACACGCCACAAATCCCCTGATCATGCTGGATACAGTAATAATCAGACAAATACTTTGTGGAACCGATAAAGTGGATCCATCAAATGCACACTCATTGGGGGGCTCAACCAATACTCATGAGAATGCTTCCCGTCAGTTACCTAGCAACTAGTGACATCACAGCCTCGCTCACCAGTGATGTCACATGTTCTAGTGAACTGATAGACGGATTATTGGTTCAACCCAAGAAATGTCTGACTCTACTGTGTGCAGGCAGCATTTATATATAAGGAAGTATATAGGTCATTCCCAGAAACTGCAATAACTGGGGATGATGAGGTACAAGGAGATTTGGATCCGATATATGGACATTAATGGTATATATGCCATTATAACCCCTATTGACAGTTCCTCCATCATGATTCATAGCCCCATCGTCAGTGCACCCAGGAGAGGACGACACTGGCTACAGCAGCACTGGAATCTGCTAGTCATTAGTACACCAGGCCAGATATATAAACATGTGCATATTAGGGTTGATTTTATCGGATCTATTCGTGTAATGTTATCCTAAGGCGTGTGTATATTTTTCTAGCAGTTATTTTTCTGGAATTAGCCATGTGTTATAGGTATGTGTGCGGAACCCATCATCAAATATTCCAGAAAATTCCTCTGGGAGGTCAATATAAAAATGCTGTGAAATAAAAATCCCAACGTTTTGTAGGAACCCCCCCGGATTAATGTTCCCACTGATTTTGTGAAGGATTAACCCCAACAGAGCGAGCTGGAGAATGACACAAAGTTATACACAAACACTCACATGCTAGTGGCTGGGTAACGTGATTTACGGTGTAACATGTCCAGGAAAAGCGACAAGCCTGAGGTCACATTATCCCTATTTTCTGTCCTGTGTCACTTTATATCAACTTTTGAGGATTTTCCCCAATTCCTGAGCTCTCGATCATGTCCTTATCAATAGATATTAATGAAGGTAAAAGCACTTGTTTGGAAGACAGGGATAATTTATACTGTTCTATTAAGTGAGAACAGGGTAGATTGCACTGACACACGGGCAGTGAACAGACCCCAGTCCTTGAACTCTGGGGGTCCCTACACAACACACTCAAACTAAGAACACGAAAGGAAATGGGGGAAATTTGCCAAACAGCGTTATGAAATGACGACTCTCCAAGCGAGCAGCTGGCTTAGAGTTTGTAGTGATCATTAACTCTTTACTGGTCCTCAGAGACTGCACCAGCAGGGCGAGAGTTAATCCAGGGCTTCCTAACTCTTTCCAGCCCTAGTCCATCTCCCGGCTAAGATCTGAGGCAGCGTCAATATTAATACATTACTTTGTTTTACTTATTTGTACTGACTTGTTTTGTTGTTGGCTAAAAGTTAAATCTATTATTTATGTTAAAATATCACGTTACACAAATTAGGTCCTTCTAGAAAATAATGTCACACTTTGCAAAAACAGGAATCACTGATAACCAGTCTAACCTGTATGTTTGGGGTTCTAGCACACAGCTAAAGGACACCCCGAGTTATCCCTTCGGTGTAATCAGTTTTTCTGTTGTTTTATAAAAGAAATTCACCACCAAATTAACATTGTGTAGTCCTGATATTTATAGCATCAGATTCACAGAAGACCTAACATCTAAATGGGCCATAGACGGACACTTTATATTTGTCATAAATAGATTAGCTTTTTTCATGTGTTCCTGGACACATAATTCGCACCGGACACAAGGTGTTATAATACTCAGTTTACTGTATACAGCTGCAATCATCACAGAGCAATAAAACACATTATAATATACAAGGGGAACTTATACACATTTAGGAGCCAGTCAGACCCTTCTGGTGGCCAAATCTATACATCGGGCCTATAGACTGACACAGAAAAGGTGAGCGGCGCAGGGATAGCAGATGGTATCAATTCAGAGTGATCGCCCAGGTAACAAATGTTATTCCCCCTCTACGCCCAGTGATGTTGAAGCGCCAGAAGTCTCTCGTCAGCGTTGAGCTATTTATGAAGGAAAATATTTAGCAATTGCGGGTTGAGAGATTGCCCCATATTTATGATCATAGAACCGTCTTCTTTTACACATGTGGAACAAAGATGTGTCTGCACATTTATCATTTTTTTCTTGCACACATAAATTAGACTCCCTTGGACAGTCCGAGAGCCGGGCCCAGCTCGGCATCACACAGCACCAGATTAGTCATTGCTTGTGTTTTGGAGGATAAATCAGGTGCTGTTTGGGTTGTTGCTATTGCAGAGAATCTCTGAAGCCCCCGCAAGTGTCAGCGGCAACTGTTAGCGTATCCCTGTCCAAGAGAGTGCAAGGAGGGTTAAGCCCAGTGTGCTCCAAAATAGCCCGGAAAGAGGGGACACCATTTTCCGCCTCCCTCCCCCACCTGACAGCTGCCAGAGGGGGTATTGTGGGGGAATTTTACAGTCCCGGAGATATAAATTACATGCAGGCGCTGGCTGTGGCAACAGCATGAAGGAAAACACACACATAACAACAACGTATACAGACACTTGTGGGGGGGATAGCACCAGCCATTCAAATGTCATAAAATCATATTACTTCAAGGTTGTCTAACTGAGAAAGACACAAAATAACTCTGATAATACATAAATATCCACCGACTGTGGAGAGAGAAAACCATTAACAACATACAGCGTTGTGTACTATATATACAATAATAACATAAATGTATACATTTCACACTCTCTAAGTTCAGTCTTCAATACAATATGTATCAATTGGGCATCTGGGCAGGACCCTCTGTACCTTGTGTTATGTCAGTATATGTGACTTGTTTATATTATGCTTCAACGCACAGCGCTGCGTAATATGTCAGCACTCTCTAAATAAAGGATAATAATAACAATGAATACAATCTTGTCTAAATAATGGTTCATTTTTACAAGTCAGGTTACGAACTGTCATTTGCTGTTAGAATGTTACAAAAATTATTGTCACACTTAATATTATAAATAAATGTTTCAGGTGCGCACTTGATATACGCTCATGGAGTGTTCACGCTGCCTTCGAATTATGCATTATTTTTCTCAACAAAATTAGCTTTATTTGAATGTCTGTTCAATATTTTCACATTCCTCTATGACTTGAGGACCATTCACAAACACTGTGGTCACTAATTTACTATATAGAAAAGTTCAATTGTGTCCAACAGGAAAAACTACAGCTTGAAGGATTCAGAAGGAAACAAAACCACTTCGTAGATCATAACGTAATTATATATTACAATATATAAATGTTGTAATGCACTTTGGCATTCCCTAGCCTTATTTATGATGTTAGCACCAGACTCATCGCGCCTTGAAAATATCTTTTATATGACATTTTTACACAAATTGCTGACAGAGACTATATTTTACTGACTCTGGGCTTGATTCATTAAGAAAAGTTAAGAAAAAAATTGAGTACGTTTTCTTACTTAAGCATCCTGGACCAAACCATGTTACATTGCAAGGGGTGTAAATTAGTTTATTATTTTGCACATAATTAAAGCTGATCTAGGACACGCTCTAACCCAATTATAAATCTACCATCACATTTTAAATTTACCTCCCCCTCCAATGCAACATGGTTTTGCCTTAATTACTTTTCCTTAACTCTCCTTACTGAATCAGTCCCAAACAGTTAAAAACCCAAAAAACATTTTTATTAAAAAAAAATTTGGGGCACAAAATACATTTATTAGGAGACTGTTAATGTCTACTGAGCATAAAATAATTTTTTACAGTTAATTCTGATTGCACACACCTGTTATAGCTGTATACACAGCAGTCATCACTAGTACTCAGGACTTAGACTAGACCTGTAGCCGGAGCAAGAGCTACGGCAGAGAAACAAGTAACTTTTAGATGCCCAGAGCTTGTATCGGACATAGCTGCATGCACTCCAGTTTCGCACCCCTTTCCCGACCCGTTCCCTCCCAGAAATCACAGTGAAAGTTTACTGGCGTACTGCCCGGTGGTTCTGGGCATCCGCAAAATGATTTTCTGTGCGAAACACACAAAATCGGCACATACGTGACTTGATGAATCAGACCCCTACTGTCTAAATGAGGTCCACAATGTGCCATTACTTTGTCCCGTGAAGCACTGTGGAATAGGTTAGTGCTGTAAAAATAACAGATTTTGATATTCTAGTAATGGTGCAGAAAGTATTGCCATACTAATCACTAAGATGTCACTCTAACTATTGCCATAGCACTCTTAGATTATACTATATATATCTATATATGTATCTATCTATCTATATATATATATATATATATACACACACACACACACACATATACAGTGTATCAGCAGACATACCCATTTTGTTGTGTTACTGGAGATACATAAATGATTTTCCTTCTCTTTAGACTGTCAGACACATAAATACTTTGTGTCACGCTAGTCACTGAGCTGTTAGGTAATTGCTTGTCCCACACACTATTAGAATGATACGCTTGTCTGTTACACGGCCACCAGGGACTATATCAGGAAGCTATAGGACAACTACAGGCTGCATTCTCCAG